>PVHT021183629.1:1801822-1825360 GCA_004024745.2 Catagonus wagneri | reverse complement strand
TGTCATCAAGGAGGGACAGCCAACGGCGACCCCAGCCCCCAGAAGCCAGATGCTCCTTTAGGTGGAGCTGGGCTGAGAGCCACAGGCCGGGTGGTTGGGAGGCCGGCTGGGTTGCGATGAACCCCAGGGAAGGCACAAGCGCTGGACGACCTCAGGGGTCCTGGCCGCATCCAGCTGTGTGACCTCAGTCTGTCACTTGACCCCCCCCCCCGGGGGGGGCCTATTTCCAGAGAAGATGATGTCACTGGCCTGGGCCTGAGCCAGAGCTGGGCACGGGGTCTGGGCAGAGGGAGGTGAGGAAAGCGTATGCATGATTTCCCTTCCAATCAAAATGGAAGTTTAGAAGGATTTATAACGAGGAGAGGCTCCACCTCTCTCCCACCCCAGCCCATTCCTCAGAGGCAACCCCTTACCTGTTTCTGGCTCCAGTTCTCTGGGGCCGCTCCTGTTTCAGGGGAGTTCTCGGTCAGAGTGGGAGGGAATTCGTTCTCCTTGCCAGACTCTGATATAATGCTGAGGATATTATAATATCACATGTATCATATCTGATATCGCATGTAATATATAACAATATAATTATCAGACCTCGTCGGAGAGGCAGTCAACAAACCTTTTATCCCCCGCCCTTTTTTTTGTCGTTCCAGGGCCGCACCCACAGCATATGGAGGTTCCCAGGCCAGGGGTCTAACAGGAGCTGTAGCCGCCAGCCTTTGCCACAGCCACAGCAACGCGGGATCCGAGCCGCATCTGCGACCTACACCACAGCTCACGGCAACGCCGGATCCTTAACCCACTGAGCAAGGCCAGGGGTCGAACCCGCAACCTCATGGTTCCTAGTCGGATTTGTTAACCACTGCGCCACAACGGGAACTCCAAAACCAGGCATTTTTATAGAATGTCCATGAAGAGGACTGTCGACCTCCTGGGAGGGCCCAGTAAAATGAATCTACCACAGATCGCAAGTGTCCTAAGAAAGGAAAGGTGCTGGCCAACGGGACATCACAAGTAAAAAGCAATTGTTGGGATGAACAGGAGTGGGCACTTCTGACATCTAGACACTGACACTTTCCAGGCACACCATGCTTCACTCGCCCCGTAGAGTTCCACCGATAATATCGTGCCGTAGGGGAGTTCCCTTGGTGGCACAGTGGAAACGAATCCGACTAGGATCCATGAGGACGCAGGTTCCATCCCTGGCCTCGCTCAGTGGGTTAAGGATCTAACGTTGCCGTGAGCTGTGGTGTAGGTCGCAGACGCAGTTCAGATCCCTAGTGGCTGTGGCTGTGGCGTAGGCCGGCGGCTGTAGCTCCGATTCATCCCCTAGCCTGGGAACCTCCATATGCCACGGGGGTGGCCCTAAAAAGCAATAGATAAATAAATAAATAAATAGTTGTACCCTAGAACTGAAGGCAGTCTCCCCTCCCCTCTGATTGGTATCAACTGTTCTTCCTGTGTGGGCCCGCCAAGTACACGCCACGACCCACTTTGAAACGCTGCCTTCCGTTGCACTCTGCTGCAGCAGCAAGTTTCACCATCCAAAGCTTATGTCCCATTCCCTTCAGTTCCGTGATGTGGGAGCTGAACGCTGGTCAGCTTGTGAATCAGGGGCCCGGTGCTGACTGCTCCCCACGGGACGAGAGCTGGAAAGATGATTTTCAGGCGTGGGGGGAGAGGTCTGTGTTAGCCACCCCACCTCGAAGGAAGGGAGAACAGCAGGGTCTCCCAGCCTGAGAAGAGCGGCAGGTGAGCGGGCCCTGGGATAAAGTGTGGTTCCAGAAGCCGGTGACAGCAATGGCACTGGCTGAGAGGCTGGCGTGTGCCAGGCAGTGCCAAGAGCTTTACCTGCACTATCTCAGTTAACCGGTCATCCATTCCCCCGGGCACCTGTCCTCCACGGAGCAGTATGCGATGGAGGAGCCGGCACCATAAACAGAGCAACTGCTGAGAAGCTGAACAGCATGAGGTAGAACCATGGACCACGCATTTGCATATGGAAGACCTGAGCCGGCGCTTAAGGTGTGTCCACCCCGTGTTTCCTCCTCAGATGCTCGGGGGGCGGGGCGAAGTATGGGCCACACTTAGACTTAGTGGCTGTTAATTTTATCTCTGGTCAGACTCCATGAAATCAGGGAAACTACCTCCGAGAAACTTCCTGAGTAAGACCCAGCCTAAATTCTGCAGGGACAGATTTACTGGACTTGCAGCCATATAACCCGAATGACTTGACTCCCACTGCTCTGAGAACATATATTTTGCCCTGTTAGAAAAGAGCCCAGGGAGTTCCCGTGGTGGCTCAACAGGTTAAGAACCCAACCAGTATCCATGAGGATGTCGGTTCAATCCCTGGCCTCGCTCAGGGGTTTAGGGATATTAATGTTGCCAAGAGCTGCGGTATAGGTTGCAGACGTGGCTCAGATCTGGTGTTGCAGTGGCTGTGGTGTAGGATGGAGAAAGAAGAAAGAAAGGAAGAAGGAAAGGAAGGAAGGAAAGAAGGAAGGAAGGAGAAAAGAAAGAAAGAAAGAAAGGGAGGAAGAGAGGAAGAAAAAGCAAAGAGCGCAAATGAAATTTCTCTGCCAATGGCAGTCTACACAGCAGAAAGCCTGATGCATCTTGGGCAGATTCCTTAGCCTGAGATGGGGATTCTTGTCTAAGCGATTTGCTTGTAGGGGGAGTGTGCTCTCAGCACCAGGGAGGTGAGGGATGCATGACAGGGCGGGGTAGGAAGTGAGAGTGGTGGTCTTGGCTAGAGTCTGGTTCTGATCCACAGAGACACTGGGACCAAACCGTCCCCCAAGCAAGTCCCACCTTGAGGCGAGGCCAGGCCAGGAACCGGGCAAGGGTTTGGGAGGGCGCATCTCCTCCCAGGAATGGTGGCTTCCATTTGACTCCTGGCAGTTCTGCAGACGAGGGGCAGCAGTGAGCTCACACACAGCATCTGGGGAGGAGGTGGGTCCCCACAGAAAGGGGACCTGGGCAGGGCACCGGTGGCATCCACTCCAGCTTGGTTCCGCTGGCATCCCTCACTCTAGGCTGCTGGAAGCAGGGTGCCCGCTGCCGCAGACTGGCCCAGGCACCGGCCGTGCCAAAGCAGAGTCACTTCCCCCCTAGGGACTCGGGGGTCTGACAGGACCCCGGGTATGGGCACAGCCTTGCTGCAGTGAGCTTTCTCCTGGAGCGGGACTGGTGGAACCAAAGAGGTTTAGTGTGAAACAAGAGCGTTTAATTTGTTCAGAAGTGTCAACGTGTCAGCTGGTTGAAACCACAGGGACATGTCCCATCCTGGGCCTGGATTCAGATCGTCAAAAAGCCAGTGAGCAGAGCAGCTGACCAGACCTTACCCCAGCCCAGGAGTCCATGTCATCGTGTCTTGTTGTCACTCTCCCATAGGTATGAGACGCAGTCGCCGGGTGAGGGCCACTGACGCTGAGAAGATAGCAGCTGCTACTTCTTGCTGCCCTTTGGAAATAATAGAAAAGAGCCGTCTCTGAGCCACATCAGTTCTGAGGTTGGAGAACAGTTGCTTCAGGGGTTCCAAGACCTCTGGGTGTCGGCAGGGATGCCTCTTAAAAAAAAAAAATAACAACAGGTCTCAAAGGAGTCACTTGCCCCTAGGACAGCCAACCGAGACTCAGAGTTTAAGGCACTCTAACTGAGTGCCTTAAAGGCACTCAATCTGCAGTCACCAAATCAGCACAACTAAAGTAACCGGTAGCATAGATTCCACCCCCTCGCCTTGGCGACCTTGCTTGAAATAATTTCTAACTTGCTGTCCCACCCACTTTCTGCCTTTGAAAACCTTCATTTCCACTTGCTTGATGGAATGTGCGCAATTCGTGACTTGCTAAATGAAGTCAGTTAGAGCTTCACGTTTACTCAGCTGAATTTCTTAACACTTCTACCTAGACCTGGCTCCAGTCACGTAACCACAGGCTCCTGAAGACAGATCACTCCTCCCTGGTCTTCATATTTGCCATTGCACTTTAACCACGGCGCTCAAATATCTTTGGTTGAATCGAATAGATCTAATTTTCTTTCTCTTCCTTCCTTCCTTCCTCCTTCCCTCCCTCCTCCCTTCCTTCCTTTCTTCCTTCCTTCCTCTCTTTCTTTCTCTCTCTCTCTTTCTTTCTTTCTGTCGCCCCTGCAGGATACGGAAGTTCCCAAGCCAGGGGTCAAATTAGAGCTGCAGCAGCCAGCCTACACCACAGCCATAGCAACACAGCAACGCAGGATCTGAGCCACATCTGCAACCTACACTGCTGCTCGCAGCAGCACTGGATCCTTTAACCCACTGAGCGAGGCCAGGAATTGAACCCACATCCTCATGGACACTAGTTGGATTCTTAACCTGCTGAGCCACAACAGGAACTTGGAATAGATCCAATTTTCTTTTTTTCTTTTTCTTTCTCCCCCCACCTTTTTTTTTTTTTTTTTTTTTTTTGCTTTTTACAGCTGCACTCACGGCACAGGGAGGTTCCCAGGCTGGGGGTTGAATTGGAGCTACAGCTGCTGGCCTTCACCACAGCCACAGCAACGCCAGATCCAAGCTGCATCTGCAAACTACACCACAGCTCATAGCAACACCAGATCCTTAACCCACTGAGCGAGGCCAGGGGTTGAACCCATGACCTCATGGTTCCTAGTTGGATTCGTTTCTGCTGTGCCACGATGGGGACTCCAAGATCCAATTTTCAATAAGCAGTTCTTGAAGCAGAAGGAGTTGGGGTGGGGGGTCCCCCTTCAGCCCTTTCTGTTTCAGGGAAGATCAAAATAAATGACTGGCAAAGGAAACTTACAGGAAACCCATCACCAGTGGTCTCGAGGAGACCAGAGCTGGGAAAACCAGAGACCAGCCCCACCCTCAGCCCCTACCCCAGACAGCCACAAACAAGCTGTTCTTAATTTTTCACTCCTGGTAGTAACCTGTATAAATATAATAGATGAGGAGTCCCCTTTGTGGCTCAGGGGGTTAAGAACCCAACTAGGATCCATGAGGACACCAGTTTGATCCCTGGCCTTGCCCAGTGGGTTAAGGATCTGGTGTTGCCGTGAGCTGTGGTATAGGTTGTGGATGTGGCTTGGATCCCGAGTTGCTGTGGCTGTGGCGTAGGCCAGCAGCTGCAGTTCTGATTCGACCCCTAGCCTGGGAACACCCACATACACTGTGGGTGTGGCCTTAAAAAAAAAGGATGAATGAATGATGGATGAATGGATAGATAGAAGATTGATAGATAATATAAATATAGGTACTATTTTTTTTTTGTCTTTTTGCCTTTATCTAGAGCCGCACCCGCGGCATATGGAGGTTCCCAGGCTAGGCGTCTAACAGGAACTGTAGCTGCCGGCCTTCGCCACAGCCACAGCAACGCGGGATCCTAGCCGCATCTGCAACCTACACCACAGCTCATGGCAACACCAGATCCTTAACCGACTGAACGAGGCCAGGGATCGAACCCGCAACCTCATGGTTCTTAGTCGGATTCGTTAACCACTGAGCCATGAAGGGAACTCCATAGGTACTATTTTTTTACATTCAGCTTTAGATGTTATCTATTGACTCTACACAATGAAGATTTAGGTCTCTGATGTTTGACAACCGTCTTGCTATTTCAGTTCTTCTGCTTCTACTGTTACTCCCGCTTGGGCTGGCAAAGCAGGGAGCTTGGAGGAACCTCAGTTTCGACAACATCACAGAACTGCCACACAGGCCTAGATGGACCAAGTTCAGGTCGCTTACTACCTATAAACTTCTTCCTGGGGAAGGGATAACTTTGTCTTGCTTAAGACCATTATCATTTGAGGGCTTCTCTTATTATTGCCAATTATAGTTGATCCTAATGGATGAACCTCTGACATTAGGGTTCAATAGAAATGCCCGTGCATGGGCTGGCCTTGTCCCTCTGTGACCCTCGTATTGCAAGAGTACAGTCCTCTAACCGTGCAAGTTTTCATTTTTTCCCTCTAAGATAACCTGACTCAGAATCCTTGCACTGGTCTTCTCCTCTGCCTGGTAAGCTCTTCCAGGTATGACCAACATCCTTCAAGATCTTAGCTCAAGGAGTTCCCATTGTGGCACAGCAGAAACGAGTCCAGCTACAAACTATGAGGTTGTGGGTTGGATCCCTGGCCTTGCTCAGTGGGTTAAGGATCTGGCGTTGCCGTGAGCTGTGGTGTAGGTCACAGATATGGCTTGGATCTGGCACAGGCCAGCAGCAACAGCTCCAATTAGACCGCTAGGCTGGGAACCTCCATATGCCGCAGGTGTGGCCCTAAAAGGAAAAAAGACCAAAAAAAAAATCTCAGCTCAAATATCACACGCTCAGATTGGCTCCTAAAACCTCTATCTAATTTGGGCCACCCACTTTTGGTATTCCCTCCCATTCTTCTGCTTAAAATTCCACCAGGGAAGAATCTATGTTTGTTTTTGCTATTATGCACCCAGAACATATAATTATCACATGTGATAGGAGTCCATAAATATCTGCAAAAGGGTTTTTCTAAAAAGATGAGGCCTCTCAACTCACAGAAGTTAAGCAACAAGTCCAAGTTCACACGGTTAGTAGCGCTGTATTTGAACTCGAGGTTTGTCTGATTTGTTCTAAGCTCAGCAAGCAACCTTCGGATATTCTGTCTTCTCTTGAAGTTTTCCTTTCAAAAGAAGGGCAGAATTCACGTGTCAGATAAAGACAAGTGACCAGTCTTCTGGGCGGCTACATTTCTCATAAAAAATCAGCAAGGTGGGTTTTTAGTGTGACAGTTCTACTTGCTTGTAAGTTTAATGACAGCCTCCCTGAATGTGATCAGCTCAGGGGTACTGACAGCATCAAGTTACAAAACTGAGACCCAGAGCCTGCCCCACACGACACTGCGGACCTGCCCGTAGCCAGGATCCACTCTCAGTGAAACCCATGGGATGAAAGGTAGAATCACATGAGGAAAAAGAAGCATTACTCCCAGAAGAAACTGTATGAGCTAGCTAATATACATTGCCAAAAAATATATGGGAAATTTATGAAAACTTTTTAAGGCTATTCGACCAAGAAGGCGGAACATAATTTAAATTCAGGTTTTATTTATTGACAAGTTCACTTACCAGAGATTCTACAGAAGCTCAAACAGCCAGAGGGTTCCTACCATCTGGGCGGGGGGTGGCGTGGAGGTGGACAGAACAAATCTGGACTAAATGCTGACCCATGCTAAGTGATAACAAAAGACCCCAAATCCAAGAGAGGCAGGAACTCAGAGATTTCAGGAAACGATAATGCTTTATTGGGTCCCTGGCATGCACCCAGCCCATCTACTCTCTCACTGTCCTCTGACAGGACCCAGAAGACGGTCTTGCTCCCCACCATGAGAAGCTGGTCAGGCTCTGTTGGCTTTCCTCTCCAGGCCTGGAACGCCCGCTGGAGGAGCCGCTAGGAGCACGAACCCCCTGAGCTCAGCAGCAGAAGGAAGACAGCGGAGGGGTCGTCAGAACAGACGCGGGCATGGAAACCAGCCCCCTGGCTGTGCTTGATCAGTCACTGGCCCCCCGAGTGAGGAAGACCGGACAGTACCTAGGATATACCTGGTTATTACCATGACCAAGACTTCTGGTTGGGCAAGGAAGTCTGTCTCAAGCTGCCAAGGGGGAGTGCACATCTCCCACTTATTTCCTAGACCTTCAATGGAGAGAAAGTCAAATATCTTTGAAGAAAAACCTTACTGTAGCACTTAGACGCATATGTGAACCTTCCTCTCAGCAGCCCCGAAGGGGATCTGTGTTCACTTGGGGATGGAAGGGAAGGGAAAATACTCAAACTTGGGGAGAGGGGTCCTGTGGGACTCTGGCTCCAAGCTAAGTCTAATTTCCGGGGACAGTAGGGAAGCACGAGGTCTGCCCGTCCACAGAGATGTTTAAGAGACCAAGTTTGGTGTCACTGTAGACCCAGTGGAATCTCAAATCCAGTCGGGGTTATTCTGAGCATATAGTAAAAAGGAATACATTCTGAAACAGGCATAACCCCGGCAATGGCCCTGATTAGTCAGGTAAGAGTCTAGGCTGGCAAATAGGATAAGCACAAGCCATCAGAATCCCTCTCCCTGCCCAAACGGTAAATCAAATGTGATCCCGTATTCATGGGGAAATTGTAGAAATCAGTGTTACTGTCAAATTTGAGAGTGACGTCATAGTGATTCCTACCACAGCTCAGCTCGGCCAGTGTGAAACATCAGGAGGTCTCCGGATTGTTGTGAACTTTAAAAGAGTGATCACTCCAACTCTAGGGGCTCTTCCAGAAATGGTCTTCTTACTAAAGCAAATTCATCCAGCTCTTGGCACTTGGGATGAACCCTCTGATCTAGTGAATTCATTTTTTCCCTCGATTCTGATGAGCAAAGAACATCAGACGCAATTTGTCTTCACCTGGCAGGGCAGCAGCACTCCATTGCCGTCCTGCTTACAGACACATGTTATCTTAGCTGCCCAGCCCTGTGCCACCACCTGGCTCACGGGGACCTCGACCTCAGCATCACAATGTTCCATCACTGATGGCATCGTGCTGAGAGGGCTGGAGAGCAGCGGTGTCCCTAGATGCCTTGGTAAGACCTGTATGAGTCGGAGGTGGAAGACAAACCATGCGAAAATGCAAGCTGGCTGCTCCCTTGATAAAGTTCTTGGGGATCAAGGCGTCTGTTGAGGTCAGAATAGTTCCTCCGCTAACATGGGACAAACTCTTACGTTTTTAATTCCTTACCACGAAGGCCCAATTTCAGAAAAAATGTCACTCTGGGGTATCTTACTCCAACCCATTTACCAGCTGACTCAGAACACTGCTGGCCTTGGGTTGGGCCCAGAGCAGGTGAAGGCTCTGCAACAGGGACTGCCTTGAGCACAAACGATCCTGTCACCAGGCCACCTGACCTGGCAGACCCAGGTGTCTATGGCATTACTGGGAAGCCACACGGAGCCTGTGGCAGAGTGGAGGGCTGTATGGAGCTGGTGGCAAGTCCTGATCTTTAAAATATGGCAGGAGAACCCAGGGTTTGGAACCAAGTGATACTCTGGCCAAGTAACTGTAGTCCTTTGGAGACGTGGCCCTCTGGCTGCCGCTGGGAAGTCTGACTGCTTGGCTACAGTAGACTGGGGGCCACGCTGGCCCATGGGAACAGGGGCTATTGGAGCCACCAGCCAGGTGCGGCCAGAAGCAAACCATCATCAGCTGGAGGCTCCAGGGCAGGGCTCTGGAGGCACTGGCGACCCATGCGTGGGGGCCGCTCGCTCGCTCTCCCACGATGCCTGCTCCTGCCCTCCAGCGGAGCCGCCTCAACCTATACCTATGCTATGGCGTTAATAGTCAGGAACTTGTCTTGTCCAATATGGGCCCTTCTTTGGGAAATGGATTTGATTTCCTTATCCATCACGACTCTCCTGTCAAAAATCCATGGAATCATCAGATGCTGTAAACATCACTGGGGTATTCCCATGTATTGCATTCAACCCGACCACCACTCTACAACAAAAGAATGGGTCGATGCCGTGGCATTCTCCCATCTTGTCAGGATCCTCACAGTCTCGAAGAAGCTAGCTTGACAGCATGGTAAGTTTGTTGAAAGCTCAGCTCTGGCACCAGCTGAGAAACAGTACCTTGCAGGGTCAGACCTGCAAGAGGCAGCCTAAGTTCTGACCTGGGAACCCGGTGCTAGTTCTCCTGCAGGCTAGGAGGCAGGGCGGAGGAGGGCATGTTATCACGACATCGCGATGCTTCTCTCATACCTGAGGCTTAGGACCAGACTGATGCACAGGTTTTGGTCCCCAGGGACACACATCCTCAAAAATTCATAGTAATGATGCGAGTGAGTTAGAAGCCTAGGCACCTGGCCATTTCAGGTTTCTCCTGCCTCTGAGCAACACAGAACAAAGATTATGGCAGTAGCTAGGATGATTAACCCTGTCAAGGGAACACGTGATTGCTGCTGCTTAAAAGGGGGCAGGAACACGACAGACACGGGGGGTTCCTAAGGGCTTCCTGGTACCGCCATGTCCGGTGACCAACGCCCACCACACCGGCAGGACCGCTAAGGAGCTGGACTGCGGAACGGAAGACTGGGTCACTCACTCCCTTGGGCAGACAACGCCTCATCATAGACACTAGCTAGCTCTTGTGACCAGTTATAGAAACAGACTGCTGCCTTCACTCATACTTCCCTTCTTGCTGAGCTACAGAGTTTCCACAGGTTGCAGAATTTCGAGATGAGACTGTGATAAGAGCGGAAAGAGTATCACTAGTGACTCTGGATTCTGGAGAACGGTGGCCCTGGTCATCCCCCTGAACTTTGTTACCGGACATGACCTTGAACGGTCTCCGCAGGCAGTGAGCGCTTTGCTTTCGGTTACATGTGGGAGAGTCGAAATACATCAGATGGGGCGAAGGGGGTGTGTGCGTTGGGGTGTCTTTTGCGGCTGCCCACCAGGCCCTTCCTACCCTCCCACTCTCCACCGTCCTGGTAGGACTCCCCATCCTTTGAGAACTGCCTGTCTCCAACTCCACGATGCCCTGCGCTCCGGGACGGGAATTTGAATCTTGAGCAGGAGACCCGCTGGAGCCGATAACAGCAGCTCCCAGGAGGCGAGTGCTGGAGCTACCGGGCTCCTGCCCTTCTCAAGGCCACCTGGGCAGCTGTTCCTCTGGTTCTGTGAACGTCCCCAACGCCCTTCCCGTGAACACTTCTTCCTTGCTTAAGTTGGTCCAAGTCCATTTCTGTGGCTCCAAACCCAAGAAACCAATGGAAAGAGTCTCTTTTGAGCCTTCATACATCTTGCCTCCCAACAGCGATCAGCTCAGAGTCTGGCACAAAGGAAGTCTTCTCAGCAGGTCTGCTGAGTGAAGGCTGAATGAACAGATAATCAACACTATTCCAGCTCACAGTTCGCCAAGGCAGTCCTGGACACGCAGGCTGGGAGGGCTGGGGCACATGGGGCAAGAGGACAAAGTGGGGAGAGTCACCTGAGCATGAGAGGAGGTAGAGAAGTTGGAAACGTCAAAGTGGGGGGGTGAGCATCAGGCAAGGAAAGGCCTGGGTGCTGGAGAAGGGTTGGGAACGAGAACTCCCCGCAGCTGGGGAGGCGGGAAACACGGAGTAGCTGAGAGGCAGGCGCTGGCTGTCCCCTGGGCTGGTCTTGCTGCAGTGGAGGCAGCCAGAGACCCTGGGCATTTCCCCAGAGTCCCAGCTCGGCTCTTCCTTCCTGGGTTCCTTCTTCTGTGTTCCTCTTCCAAACAAAGGGGCAGCTTCAAAGGCCTAAGCGCCCTTGTGTTCAGGGGCACAGGCCATCGCCCCGGAAGTGCAAGAAACATAGACTGTCTAGCTGTGGCCATGGACGGCTGAGACCGAATGTCAATCCAGGAGTCAAAACATGGATTCATTTTTCCAGTGGGACCAGGGGCCGTAGGACACCCCCAGAGAACCTGCTTGGAGAGAGGGGACCCTGACGGCATACCCTACAACCACACCAGATGAGGGCAAGCAGGGTACACAGTTGCTGCCTTTATTGCAATCCGGGGGCGGGGGGCGGTGGCTAGCTCTGGACCCACCCCATCCCAGCCCTCAAGGAAGGGCTCTCGGGAAGGACCCAGGGTGCTGGACTGAGCATAGCAATTCTTTGGGAGCCTACGTATGAGGCCCAGAGCCGGAGCCCCAGGATCAAGAGCTACCGGTTGGGGCAGGGGTCCAAACTCCCAGGCACAGAGACTCCTCCAGCCTGCACGTGGATGGACTGCATTTTCTCAGCATGCCCACGGGCACGCCCTCTGGAGAAGAGCCCCAGCCCTCTAACCCTGGTCGGGAGGAAACGCAAAAGTCACCGCGACTCCAGCTCCTTTCAGTGTGGACCACAGGGTCCCTCAAAGTCAGTGCCTTTCGTCTGGCCGCAGACGCTGAAGGACCCTTACGCCAGCCCTCACCTCACGGGCAGAGGGCCGGGAGACGTGGGGGAGGGGTGTACTGGGGTCTGCGCCTCCCTGGGGAGGGAGAGTAGGGTGGGGGCTGGGCAGGGGGACGGGCAGAAGTCAGTGAAGGCAGGCAACAGGCTGCAGCTGGGCTCAAAGCCAAGGGTGGGAGACCGGGTGCAAGGGAGCAGGGAAGCAGGTGAGCGCCTGAGTGATGGGGGAGGAAGAGCAAGAACACGCACCACAAAGACCACTGCACAGGACACTACGGCCTCTGGAGGGGCCCCGAGCCCCAGCTGGGCTCAGGGACAGGTTAGTTGCAGGATAAGCTGGGATGAATGAGGCAAAACGGCTGGAAGGAAAAGACATCCTGAGAGTCACCAGGCCAGACACAGCAGAGGAAGTCGGGATCCCCGAGGAGGTCAGGGCCCAGCGAAGGGAAACGGGGCCGGCTGGCCCGCGTGGCCCCGGAGGGCAACATTCACGGCAGGGGCTGGGCCGAGGGGCTGGTGGCAGAACTCATGCAGAGGACTCAGGGAGCCTCCAGCAGTGGCCAGTGTAAACTTCAAGGAGGGCCTAGGCCGCCAGGCGCTTGAGGTGGGGCCTGGGGGCCCTGGGCGGTGATGGCACCTGAGAGCCCACCGGGCTGGGTGCCATGCACCAGGCCATCTGATGAGGAGCCGACTGAGGAAAGGCTGCTCAGAGAGGTCCCCGAGCGGTGCCTCCTCGGTGAACCTCCTTTTAGTTCCGTTTGGGGAAAGTCTCCGTTGGTTCGAGCTGCTTCCTTGTTGGTCTGCTGCTGGGTGGAGGCCCCCAGCCTCCTGTTGGGGCTACCGCATGCCCTGGGCCTTGGGGCCCCCCTCTTGGATGGGAGGCTGTCCCAGTAACGGGGTGGTGACTGCCTCTGAGGCCTGAGCGGTGGCCTTGGAGCTCGGGGCACTCTTCCGGGCGCCCTGGGGACTGGGGGGGCCTTTCTTCTGGGGCTGAGGACTCAGCTGGGGACCCTTCCTGCCGGCAGATGGGCTCTTGGAGCCTTTGGCCTTGGCTTGGGGGTGGGCAGCCTCAGGGCCCTTGAGGGGTTCTAGCCCCAGCATCTCACAGAAGGTGTTGCACTGGTGGGAGGAGGCAAACTGGTCCAGCAGGGCAGGGAGACAGCTCTCCTTGAGGCCTTGGTATCTGCAGCCAAACAGGAAGAGCTGAGTGGAGGTCCCACCCGGAGTGAGAGTCCTTGGGGGGCAGACTGTGGGATGGCCATGACCTGGGTGTTGTGTTCAAGGTACATCCTGCCTTACCCTGGGCCGCGGGAGAGTCCACCTCATACCATTCGGGCGGCAGCATCCAAACCTCAATTCCAGACTGAGGTTTCATTACGCCCTGGCCCACGGCATTCACCATGTGGGCATTACTTGGTTCGAGGATGATCTGCCTCACTAATATAAATTAGAGCGGACTCCAGGTCACCACTCCACTCACAGGGCCCCTGCTTATCTGCACCATGAAGAGCTTTCACAAGTGAGAAGGAAGAGGTACGCAGAGCCCAGGACTGCAGGTGGTCCTGTGTGTGGGCGTCAAGAGCTGCTGGTCTAGGCCTGGGGTCAGGGGCACAGTGTGTGGGGATCAGTGGCCCCTGGGACATTACTCCACCGCCTTAGGGCCAACTGGGACCACTGGTCCAGCCCCCCAGGGACGGAGAGCCGGAAGAATCTGGACATTTCACAGCCTGAGCAGGCCCTCGGAGGGCATCCTGACCCCAAGAAGCACTTACCCTTGCAGTTTGGTAGCAATCTGCACATCAGTCATTTTCCAGTCAACCCCTGAAAAGAGAGAGAGTTGGGAGTGGGTGGCAGCCTGGACCGGTTCCAGGGCCCTCAAGTCTCCAAGACGGATGTCACCCATGATGAGAACGTGCCAGATTTCAGGGCGCATCTCCATGCACCTTCACTGGGCGTCACCCTGGCCTGTCTCGTGGGCAGTGTGGGTATCTCTGTATTATTTGTGGTCATAATGTTCTCACTTTTGCAGGTGAGGAGAGAGGCTCAAAGTTAAGTGACCGGAGCAAAGTCACATTTATTCATTCATTTTAATAACTGAGCACCAACTGTATGTAATGGCCACTGTGAGTCAAAGTCCAGTCTTTTTTACTCCTAGATCCACAAGTCTTCCAGCTGTGCAACCCTGCCTCTACTGGATGAGATCAGGTCACAAACTGGGCTGGCCTCTGGCTCTGAGCTAAAATTTTCTGCTTCCTCTTAACAGATTAGCCCAACCGGGCAAGAAAGAAAAGGCAGAAATGTGAAGGGATATCAGGGCTGGGCCGGCAGAAACGTAACACTGGTGGAGACTGGCTTCCACGTACTCACAAAAGCAGCAAGCAAGCACTCTAAGAAGCCCAGAGGGGCCCCTAGGTTAAGACAGCCTTGAAGAACAGCCAGACCAGTGGTGACGAAGGAAACAGTTGGCACCCCGCCGGTCCACCCCAGCATCTCAGCTCTCACGCATCAGCGCTGTGACCTTTTCCCGTCTGCGCACAGTCCAGTTGCCTTCCTCCAGGAACCTACCTCTCGCTAAGAGGCCTGAGTACCAGTGGGTGATAGAGGGGCACAGATCTGGGCTGGAGAATTAGGCAGACCTTGACATAGCTTTTAGCTCTGTCACTTTGGTACTGTGTGTGCTTAGCCAGTCACTTACCATCTCTAATCCTCGACCGTAAAAGTGGGGGGATTGAGAAGATTACAGTATGTGCAGGATGCTAACCCAGTGTCTGAAACACAGTAGCTTTACAGTAAATATTAATTTTTTGTCATTTCGCTTTCAGCCTTTATCACAGTCCATTTTACTGGCACAGAATTTTGGTTTGAAGAAGGCTGTTACAAATACAGCCTCATTCAGGAGTCCCCGTTGTGGCGCAGCAGAAAGGAATCCAACTAGTACCCATGAGGATGTGAATTTGATCCCTGGCCTCACTCAGTGGGCCAGGGATCTGGTGCTGCTGTGAGCTGTGGTGTAGGTTGCAAATCCAGCTTGGATCCTGCAATGCTGTGGCCAGCAGCTGAGCTGCGATTTGACACCTAGCCTGGGAACTTCCATATGCTGCGGGTGTGGCCCTAAAAAGCAAAACAACAACAACAAAAAACGAATACAGTCTCGCTTAATCTTCATAACAAGTCTGAAGATAGGAGGGAAGATACGGTTATTCCTAGAGAGAGAAAGGAAGTGGGAGCTCAGAAAGACTAAATGACCCACCCTGTTTGAGCTTGACTTCTCTGTAAACCAGAGACCCAGTTAGAAATGATGAGACCTAGACTTGGATTTCATGGACCCCCAAGTCTTTCTACTATACTATTACCTCATTGTAGAAAGTGGTTTACTTACCATAGCTTCTTAAAGACAGTGACTATTCCTAATTTGTCTTTTTCTCTTCCCAATATTTAGCAATGTTGGAAGGAGGGAAGGAAGGAAGAAAAGAAGGAAGGAAGGAGGGAAGGAAGGAAGGGAAATTTATGTGTAAACAAAGGGTAAATGATAATGTCTTAATGTGTTATTAGCCCCCTCCCTTCAATATATAGGGTTAAATGTACAATATTTACTATACAGTTTAGCTCAAGTGAAAAGTACATTTGAGCCAGTTTTCTATGTCTGGCCCTTGGTTTTCTCACTTATTTGCATCAGGGATAAGATGTAATAATGTGTGATACCCAGCATTCTACGCCTCCCACTGCAGAGAATCGCACTTTTTCCCTCTCCCCTTTGCTTGCTCTGGTTGAAGAGAGGAGGCCTGGGGAGTGCAGGTCGAAGAAGGAAGGAGAACGCATGCTTATTGGACTTCCCTTTGTTGGGAAGAATCTGAGTAATGGGAGTGATAGAAATAAACTAAAAAGGAGACACAGAGACTAGGTTTGTTCACATCATAAAAAGCTACCAAAGCCAGAGAGGGGGGAGTGGGGAAGGAGGAAAAGCCACACCGTGATGGACGAGTGTGGGAAGTTTGGAGAGTAACAGCGTTCAGAGCAGAGCTGCCGGGAAGAAGGGGAGGGGGATCTTGAAAGGCTGGTTATGGCGTTTGAATTAGACCCAAGTAATGTTCTTTGAAAGAAATTCTGTCTTTTTTTTTTTTTGTCTTTTTGTCTTATCTAGGGCTGTACCCGCGGCATATGGAAGTTCCCAGGCTAGGGGTCTATCAGGAGCTGTAGCTGCCGGCCTATGCCACAGCCACAGCAATGTGGGATCCGAGCTGCGTCTGCGACCTTCACCACAGCTCACGGCAATGCCGGATCCTTAACCCACTGAGCAAGGCCAGGGATCGAACCCGCAACCTCATGGTTCTTAGTCGGATTCGTTAACCACTGAGCCACGACGGGAACTCCAGAGAAATTCTGTCTTAATTTTAGGTGGAGCCTGAAGTGCACGCCCTTAAATACAATTGCAGCTATAAACTGGGCTCCATGAGGCCCTGATTCGTTTTAGGGCTGCATACAAAGTGGTTCCATCCAATCCGCTTTACAAGATCACTGTGAAAGCAAAGGAGAATACACGGGAAAGTGCGCGCAGGCCAGCAAGCGCGGTGGCCCCGCCCCCCTGCAAGCGTTCCTGCGTGTGCGCGCGCACACGCGCAAGCCACACACTCATACCTGCCAAATCCGTGACAAGGAAGCCACCGTTTGTCCACAGATACAGCCAGTGCTGGAAGGTCTGGCATTTCTGCACAGCCTCAGAGCTGGTAGGTGCTGCTGGAGCCGCGGCACAGCCCCACTCCCGGGAACAGTACGGCTCCAGGGGCTTGCCCAGGTCCTCCTCCAGGGTGGCATACGGGATGTTGTTTGCAGGCCGGTAGATCAGATACAGTGGGATGATCCTAAACACAGCGTCACCCCGCAGTCAGCAGGAAGGATGGACCCCCAGAGCTCCCCACTCCACCTCAATGCTATACTCCTGGATCCAAAGGAAGACCCTGCCAAGAATGGAACTCTCGGCTCTGAGCCTGAAGGGCAGCAAGGAAGCGGGGCTTCCACACTGAGTTCAGGAAAGGAAATGGAGGCCACTGGCTTCAGAGTCCTGTCCATTCTCTGAGGTCAGTGGGATTAGAACCGAACCCGGCTCGGGCCTCTGTTCTTGGGGGAGGGATGTGTGTTCTACAGAAAGGAATACCTCTAGAGAGGATTCACCTAGACTGTGCTCGGTGCCAGCCGGACCCTGATACTCAAGAGCTGTTCCTTGGAATTCAAAACAAGTTCCAAGTCTCAGAATGGAAACAATTACTACTTATAGCTGAATCCTGCAAAAATCCACCACACTGGCCCCGCCTGCCTATCACATTAGTGTCCCGATCAGTTTGCCCAGAAGCTATAGCCTACCCCCACTGCCTTCACAGAGGCCCAGAACCTGCTGTGCCCACATCCTGCAATCAGCAAAAACTGGGCCAAGGGGTAGGAATTAGGGTGGGTGGGAGGAGACTGAAGACCAGAGACAGGCTTTTCAAAAGCGGGCAGTGAATCTTGAGGTCTCTGCTTCCAGAGTCTGTGGAGCCACTGGGGTTAGCTGGGGGCCCGTTGGCACCCGGCCATTACTTGGGATGCCCTGCCAAGTAATGGCTGTGAAATCATGGCTCTTGGAAGAAGCTCAAGTCAACAGGTCGGTGCAATGTACTTACTCAGGTATGGCCCCAAAGCCAGGCGTGGCCCGGGCTTCAGCCGCAAAGATTTTGCAGTACTCTCGACTCATATTCTGGATCTTGCACCCCTGTGGATTAAACAGAAGCAACTCTGGTCAACAAGGACGCGCCCCCACTCTCTGCGGTGCCTCACTTTAAGTGGGAGGCTGTCTGCTAGAGGCTGCAGGGAGGATTCCAAGCCCCGGATGAGGTGGGGTTCAGTCCTCAGGCTTCTCATTTGTAAAACAAGAGGCTTGGACTTGTTTTCAAAGCGCGGTTCCTGGAGCCCCAGCTGCAAGTGGCAGTGCCCCCGGGGGCCATGCTGGGGAGAGTAAGGCGCCCACCCCACACACTGTCACTCCCTTTTTATCTCACAAATAAGCCTTCTGTGCAAGATACATTTGAGGGCAGTGGAAAAGTTTTCTGTTGAAAAACATAGTTTGAAAATGATGATGCCCCCAAAGACCTAACCTGGGCTGCACCCCAGGCTCTCCTCAAGGTAAAGCCGAGACCAGGACGGCTTCCACCTCCACACTGGGCTTCCCAAGAGGACCTGGGCTGGGGAAGGGGAGGGACGACAGAGTGGAAGGACGGGCGGGGGCGGGGGACAGCACCTGGATGGTGACGTCGTAGTTTCTGCCCAGGAGAGAAGTCTCACTGCTGGGCCCAAACACGAGCAGGCTGGACACCTTGATGATGCATGTGCGGCCCGACTCGAAGATGGGTTCCAGCCCATAGATGACCTTGGCCTGGGAGGCTTTCCGAAGGCCATAGCCGTGTCCACTCCCTCGGAGCTCCTCGCTCACCAGGCGCCCAAAGAGCTTGTCCCCCCAGCAGCCGGAGTCAGCCAGACCCTTAGCAAACACCATGGGGGTCATCTCGATCTCTTCTCCGACTGAAAGGGAACAGAGAAATGTGGGAAACCAGAAGCGCCGGCGGGACTGAGATGGGGCTGGGGGCTGGGGGCCGGGGGCTGGGGTCGGGGGGGGGGTGGGGTGGGCAGGAGGAAGCAGTGGAGTCTCCCAGCCCGCTTCTGCTGCGCTCACGCTCCGCCCACCGCTGCCCTCAGGCCAGGGGAAAAATACCTTGGCGGCTGGTCTTGCCCTTGACCCAGGGCTCCGACCTGGGCAAACGCACAGGCTGAACTAACCCCTGTGGGATGGTCCCCGGGTGCACCTCTTCCCCCTAGTCTTCTGAAATAGCAATCCTTCTCCACCCTCCTCCACAAACCAGACCCCTCACCAGGAGGGAGAGGGGAGCCGAGGAGGAGACACACACTGCACGGCATGGCACATGGAACAGATTCCAAGCCCTTAAAGAGCCCCCTGCAGAGAGCGGAGTGGGAGAAAGGCCCACCCACTCCTCCCCGAAGGAGCCCCGTACCTTGACCTTCTTCTCTGGAGATGAATCCTGACAGCACTGTGTGGACAAAAAGAAGAGACAGCAGCTGTCTTCAGGCGGGTCTGCCCAGACGGAGCTCCAGCTCTGCAAAAGTGACCGCTCCCTGCCCCCACTCAGGAGCCAGACCTCAGGAAGAGACCCCTGGGGGTCGGGGGCAGGGGTCACACTCACCCTCGGGGCTGAGGCAGAAGTCGGTGGAGGCTGAGCCATGCTCGTTGTGGATGGTGCACCGATACACACCGCAGTCCACGGGGGACGCCTGCACGATGGCCAGGGCCGCAGGCCCCTCGTCCCCTGCACTGCAGAGGGGAGACCCTTTCTGTGAGGACATCATCACGGCGCAGCGCAGGGCCAGACTGAGGTCCTGAGGCTCCTCGGACCCTGCTCTCACAGGCTGCTGTGAACCCTGGTTCTGAGAGCACTGGGCGGGTGGCAGGGGGATACTTGTTCAAGCGCTGGCCCTGGATCACACGGGTTAGGTTTGCAGTCCTGACACTTACTAGCTGTGTGACTTTGGGCAAGGGCCTCAACACCTCTGAGCCTCAGTTTTCTCCTCTTTACTATGGGCATACTAGAATCTTCCTCATACAGTTATTGTGAGGATTAAATGAGGCGACAGATCCAAAGTGCCAGGACAATGCCCTCAAGCTTATGCTTGCTGCAATTAATCAGGGAGCCAGGTCAGGTGGGGGCGAAATCCAGCTGGCTTACCTCCTGCCCACCTCGCCCACGGGGCGCTGATCCTTGGCCCATGTCAAGACTGAATCGCTAAGAATGTTGAAAAACTGGCACCAGAGCTTCAGGCTGCCCGAGGCATCAGGAAACTGCTCCACCCGAATCTTCCGGATCACCTGTGGGGCTGGGAGCCGGGGCACAGTTAGGAGCAACAAGCCACTCTCCTCCGTCTTGGGTCCGCTCTGGCCCTGGCCCTGCTTCCCTGGGTATCTCTGGTGGCACAGGTTGAGAGCAAACAGGATTCAAGTCCCCACACACCCCCGTTACTTCCCAGCCCCCACCTGCATCCTGCCTGCAGGTCTGAGGCTTTTGCCCTAACTTCAAAGAGCACTTCTTGGCTTGAAAGAACCCACCGTCACATCCCCACTCCAGGCCAGGGAGAGCCTCACAGCTGAGGCTGCAGACAGACAGCGCTTAGGAGAGGAGCCTGAGTTCCTAACTCTAGGAACCTGCGCTTGAGTCCTATCTGTACCGCTCCATACTCAGAGGGCAAAGAGGGAGCGAGCAGTGCTGGTGCTGACAGAGCTAGGATGCCACTGAAGCCAGGCCCTGTGCCAGAGACGTGATTTATCCTATTCCATCTACCCTCCCGGTGTGACAAGTTGGTACCATGACCAGCTTGAGCGGTAGAGCCAGGACGAGAGCGAGGCCGTTCTGACTCCAAGGCCTGTGGCATTACTGCACAAGAATACCTTTAGGAAGGGACACTAAGCCCCAGCAGTGTCCTCGTCTGGGCAGCCCACTCCTGTGAAGCCGTACCCGTCCCTCCCGGCTGCTCACCTTTCAGCAGGTCTTTGGCTTTCCTTGACTTGGACAGAGTATCCTGCTTGCCTTCATCTGGGGCCAGCTCTGCATCCAGAGCGCCGGCCTTGGAGCTGGGGCTCAGCTCTCCTGCCTCCAGCTCCTCCTCCGCCCGCGGCACCTCCAGCATGCCCGCCTTCCTGCCCTGAGTCGGGGACCGCTTCTCCCGCCGGGGGGTCCCCGGGGAGCCAGGCGCGAGGCCCTTCCTGTGCCCCCAGGGGGAAGCCGAGGGGCTCTCCCTTTCTTCAGGCTTGGCTGCCTCCCCGTCTCCTGCCGCTCTGGCCTTGGGGAGAAACCTCTTCCTCCGGGCCCCCAGAGCCAGTTCCTCGGGCGTAGCTGCGGGCAGATCTGTCAGAGCTTCCCCTGGGACCTCCTCCTCGCAGAAGGGCTCCTGGGCCCTGCTCTCTGCCGCGGGCAGTGCCTGCCCACCCACCTCCCCCAGCGGCCCGCCCCCGCGGCTCTCCTGGGAGGTCCCCAGGAGGCCGGGCCCCTCGAGGGAAAGCTCTGCCTCGCCTTCGCTGGATCCTTCAGAGGCCAGGCCAGGCCCTTCCTCCTCACCTACAACAATGGCGGGGACGGAGAGAAGGCTGGGGCCAGGGCGCCGGGCAGCAGCCAGGGCCTTCCGACCGGCCTGCACCTCGCGGTCCAGGAGGCCGGTGAGGCGGCGGGAGGTACAGGGGCTCAGCAGCAGGGTCTGCGCGCTCTGCACCAGGTGGTTATTCTCCACGCGCTCCAGGATGCGCCTTGACGTCCGAGGACTCAGACCGGCCACTTCCACGGTGGGGGCCAAAGAGGGCGAGGGTGCCGGGCCCCCGGTGGCAGCTCCCCCTTGGACCTCAGTGCTCCCTCCACTCGTCTCCGAGCTGGAGAGTTTTAGCAGCAGAAGCAAGTAGTTCTTCAGGGAATCTATGAGGCCAGGGTCACAGGTCCGTGGACCTGAAGTCCTCCCTTCCATGTCTGGTACCTTGGCGCAGGCCCCCTGACCGTCAGCAGCCAGGGTTTCTGGTGGGTGACTCTCGCTGGGGGTCCCCCACCCCAGGTGAAGCGGGGGAGCTGAATTCAGCAAGGCCTGGTCCCCAGAGGGCTGGAAGGCAGTTGCACTCACATGCGGAGAGGCTGGGGTGTGGGGCAGCCCCTCCTGTGAACGGTCAGTCAGGCCAGGCCCAGGAGGAGTGGGCAGAGCGGGCACCTTCGGGCTCAGGCCCGCCGGAGGACAGCCACCCAGATCCGCGGCCGGCACCTCCCCCTGCTGCGCGTCCTTGGGGCCCTGGGACAAGCCCTCCTCTGGCCTGTCCTTAACTGGGTCCGACCACTTGGGCCCCTGACATCTCCCTCCACTGTCTCCCACCTGCTCCAAACTACTCCCAGGAGGCAGCCGTGCCTGGAGAGGGAGGCCCGCTGCCAGGGAACCCAGCACCGCTTCCCCACGGTTCCCAGAGGCTCTTCCTGCTGCCTCGTCAGATCCGAGCATGAAACCAGGTTTGTCCGGGACAGAGACCTCTGCTGGGGTCTGTTCAAAGCGTTCAGCCGTCTGAGGAGACCTAGTGTCCTCCAAAGGCGGGTGTTCGGGGGCTCTCGGCTGCGGGCCGAGACTGGGCATGGTCTCCTCCGACTGACCCTTCCCGGCTGCGGGAATGCTCCCCTCTGCCTGTGTTCCCTCGCCTCCCCGCGCCCTTCTGTCTTCCCGTATCCTCGCATCTGCCTGTGTCCCCATCCTTCCTTGCGTCACCACATCCTCCTGGGAATTCCTGTCTGCCTCTGGCCTCTCACTTTCCTGGGTCACAACTTCCGCCTGCGTCTTCCTCTCTGCCTGTGTCCTCCGGGGCGCATGCGCTCTGTCTCCCTGCATCCTCCCACCCACCTGCGTCTTCCCAGCCACCTCTGTATTCTTTTCGCCTCCTGTTTTCTGCCCAGCGGCTGTTCTCCTATCCTCCTGGGCTTCCATGTCCATGGGCTCGATGGCGCCCTGACTTCGGGTGGTGCGGCCACCAGCAGAGGGGGTATCGGAGCTGTTGCTGGCCGGTGCGGGAGGAGCTATGGCTGCCTGGGACTCCTGGACCTGAGAACACACAGACAAAGAGCGGGAGCTCACCCCCTGTGCCTCACGTGCATCTCTTCCCAGCCCGACACCCAGCCTCCCCTGACCTCATCCAGAACTGCCACGACGAGAATCCTGCCTCCTGGTTTCTCAGGCCTGCTGGCGGAGGGGGGGGGGGTCTCGAGCCCACCCACCTCGGTCTCTGATCCCAAAAATCTAGAGCAGGGAGTATCCAGAATCCAGGGCTAGCTCTGGCCCTCCCCACTCTCCCCGAAGGAATCCCGCCTTTCCCGACAGACCCGATTCACCGACCACCCCACCTTCACCCCTGCCGCCTGGAGGAGACCGTCTTCTCCCCAGCGCTTCCCAGCCAGTCCATCTGTCCCCCTCTTGTGGCACTGACGGCCCAGAATAGAACCGAGGGTGAAACAGGAAAGGTCTCTTGGACAGCATCAGAGACAGCGTTGCCCTCAATGCTGAGCGAGGGGGAACGACACAGTGCCGCCCAGAGAGGGCTGGAGGCGTCACGGATGACACCTGTGCCAGGAGACCCATGAAACATTATAATGTTGCCCTTCTGAATAGCTGCTATTGGCAAAAAAAAAAAAAAATGCTATGCAAGGCCCCTGTTTATTACATATCTCTTCCTTTAGTCCTTACAACAACAGGAAATGGGAGAATTATCGCCATTTTAGAGATAAGAACAAGGACGGTCAAAGAAGGGATGCTGCTCGTCCATTACCAGGTAGTGAGCAGAAGAGTTCAGTTTAGAAGCCAGGTGTGTCTAGCTCCAAGTCCCATGCTCTTTGCTGTCATACTATGATGTCACACATTTAAATATAATTAAAGGGCTTCCTGTCTAAACACAGTGGCATAAAATAGTAATTTGCCTCTTCTCCTCTTGGCTATACTCAAAACAAACAAAGAAGATAAAAAGAGGAGTTCCCATCATGGCTCAGCGGTTAACGAATCCAGCTAGGAACCATGAGGTTGCG
>PVHT021183629.1:1769597-1801722 GCA_004024745.2 Catagonus wagneri | reverse complement strand
AAAAAGGAAAAAAGCAAAAAAGAAAAAGAAAGGTGAAACAGCCTACTAGAGGCCGATCTCCAAAAGCACCAGCAAAAGTGTACTGCTGAAAAAACCCTCTGGAAATTGCTAAGAAAATTGTTTTTGAACATACAAGGACTTGAGGAACATTGTTCCCTTGGCTCTGGAAGAAACTACTGGAGAACAGACTTTGGTCAACCGATAGATGATTGGGGAAACCACAGCAAAAGAGCTGTCCATGAGCATTCAATATATATTTAACCATAGAACCAAGACTAAACCCCAAAAAGTTTAGAGTGGCAGATCAGAATATCAGTGTTTGTGCCCTGATAATGCAGAAGCAATACAACTAGCCCAGAGGGGAGGGGGGAAGAAGGGAGCAAGCGGAGTAAGTTCCTTGATTGTTATGATTTATATGAGCCAGGAATCAAAAGCATGACTCAGAGCTGGTAACAGAAATACAGGATATTTAAATCATACAAAGATAGGCACTTAGAAGTAAAACTATAAGCTAACAGGAGGTAGAAAATGAAAGAGGAAAAAAAGGTGGGGAGGAAGCGGAAACACTATCATTGCTCATCATAAAAAACTAAAAAACACTGACTAAACAGATACAACAATTGATATATGAAATTTAAAAATCATATAATATTATACACAAATATTTCTACGTATTAGAACACACACAAGACCAAAGCAAATAGGTCAAATAATGAAAGGTTTTAATATATACATAATTAAACTACATTAAAGTACAGAATTTAAACTTACTTTACTGCACATGGAATTTTGAACAAACGGCATGAAAACAAGAAAAACAGAAGTCTGGTGACCATCAGGAGCTGTCAAGCGTGAATCCTACTGACTGAAGAATGTCAGTAAATATGCTCCTCCGACTTCTCAAACACCAGTAAGAAATGAACAAAAATACCTTGGAGCCAACAAACAGCACTTAGTAATGTATTAGAAGCTTCTTTAAACTTCTGATATTCTAGGATTAGGAAATATTAATATGGACATGAGATCTATAAATTTACAAACAAAATGCTGACTTTGCACACAAGACTCATGGAAACACAACTTTGGGTTAAAGCTATCCTCAGAGTTCCTGTTGTGGCTCAACAATAACAAATCCGACTAGTATCCAGGAGGACGTGGGTTCGATCCCTGGCCTTGCTCAGTGGGTTAAGGATCCAGCGTTGCCATGAGCTGTGGTGTAAGTTGCAGATGCAGCTCGGATCCCGTGTTGCTGTGGCTATAGCAGCTATAGCTCCAATTCGACCCCTAGTTTGGAAACTTCCATATGCCTTGGATGTGGCCCTAAAAAAAAAATTAAAAAATTAAAAAATAAAGCTATCCTCACCCCCAGACTGATAAGCCTTTGAGTCCTATTGAAACTACTTCTTCAGTATCTCAATATCTGTTTCCCTCGTTCTGCCTCCACTGCCAACAACTGAATCTAAGCTGCCAACAACTCTGTCTTGCCTGGACTGCAGCAAAGCCTCCTAATTGGTACCCGTGACTCTGGTCTTTGCTAAACCTGCAGTCCAAGTGATCATTCCAAAACGTAAATCCGACTGTGACACTCTGCTGCTTAAAAGCCTTTCAGTGCCTTATCATCACTTGCAGGATAAAGCCCAAAATCCCTAGCCTAAAAGAGCAAAAATGATCCTCTCTGCCTGCCAGGATGCGAGGAAACAGGCGTCGTCAGCACAGCCTCTGTGGATAGCAATTTGGCACTATCTAATCAAACGAAAAATACTTACATACTCTTTGACCCATGATTCCATTCCTAGGAATCTATCCTATAGATGTACCTTCACGTGCAAAGGGACTTACATGCAAGGATATTCACTGACACATAGTTTATAATAGCAAGACTAGAAACTAAGTTACATTAATATAGGACTGAGCCAAAGAATTACAGGACATTCACCTCCCAAGTTAAAAATATATATATATCCAAATGAAAAAGCAAGGTATGCCATAGAAAGTATCATATGCCACCTCTGTATGGGAAATACAGCGATGTGCAATTGTAAGTGCACAGAAGATAGGTCTGGAAGGATGCCCAAGATACCAGCACAGCAACCTACTTCAGGAAGAAGAATGGGGTGGTAGAAGGAAGAAAAGAAGGATTTAATATTCTCTAAATACTTTTTAGACTTTTCA
The DNA here is from genome assembly GCA_004024745.2 of Catagonus wagneri. NCBI lineage: Eukaryota > Metazoa > Chordata > Mammalia > Artiodactyla > Tayassuidae > Catagonus > Catagonus wagneri. The sequence continues at coordinate 1,799,550 of PVHT021183629.1, read as the reverse complement.
AATTTTATACCATGTGCCTATGACTCATGTTCAGCAAAATTCAAATAAGAATGCAAATGAGTAAGTAGACAGAGCATTGCATGATCACTGAGGCCCGTCCTTCCGCAAGGGTCTCCGGTCTCTTTCTCTTTCTGATGACACTAACCTACCCATCCTGACTCCCATGCTATTTCTTTCTGGGGAGGGGGTCTTTTTTTTTTTTTTAGGGCTGCACTCGCAGCATAAATAAAAAAATAAGTGTACAACTTGATGTTTTGATATACCTATATACTGTGAAATGATCTCCACAATCAAGTTCCTCTTTCATTCTGAATACAGGTAACTTGTGTGTTTTCTCACTTTTTTTTTTCTTTGTGAGTCTGGCTAGATGCTTATCTATATTACTGATATTTTCAAACAACAAAATTTCTTTTTGTCTTTTTTTTTTTTTTTTTTTTTTGTCTTTTAGGGCACACCCGTGGAGGAGGTTCCCAGGCTAGGGGTCCAGGTCAGGTTCCCAAGCTAGGGGTCCAATCGGAGCTGTAGCCGCTGGCCTACACCAGAGCCACAGCCACATGGGATCCGAGCCACATCTGCAACCTACACCACAGCTCACAGCAACGCCGGATCCTTAACCCACTGAGTGAGGCCAGGGATTGACCCGCATCCTCATGGATACTGGTCGGGTTCACTACCCTTGAGCCACAATGGGAACTCCCTTTTTTTCTTTTTTCTTTTTTTTGTCTTTTTGCTTTTACCTAGAGCCGCACCCGCGGCATATGGAGGTTCCCAGGCTAGGGGTCTAACAGGAGCTGTAGCTGCCGGCCTTCGCCACAGCCACAGCAACGCGGGATCCGAGCCATGTCTGCAACCTACACCACAGTTCACGGCAACGCCGGATCCTTAACCCACTGAGCAAGGCCAGGGATCAAACCCACAACCTCATGGTTCTTAGTCGGATTCGTTAACTACTGAGCCACGAAGGGAACTCCCCCTTTTCTTATTTGCTAGTACAAATATTTCACACTATAAATTTTCTTCAAGACACTGATTTAACAGCATCCAAAATTTTGATATGTTGTATTTTCACTTTCATTCAGTTCAAAATATTTCTCTATTGCCTGTAAGATCTTCCTCTTTGACCCGTAAAAATGTGTCATTTAATTTAAAAGCGTTTGGAGACTTTCCTATTATCCTTCTCTCAATGATTTCTAATTTAATTCCATTTTTGTCAAGAGGACATACTTTGCATATTTCAATTATTTTATATTTGTTAAGGTTTGTTTATGACCCAGGATATGATCAACAGAATACTGGTGAATGTTCTATACGCACTTGAAACAAAGAAGTATTCTGTTCTTGTTACATGGAATATTCTACATGTCTGTTAGAGATAATGCTATTCAGTTCTCATATTCTTACTGATTTTCTATCTACTAGTTCAATTGATTACTGAGAGAATTGCTGAAACTCCAGCTATAATTGTTGATTTGTCTATTTCTCCCTTCAGTTTTGCCAGTTTTTGCTTTATATAATCTGAAACTCTGACATTAGGGGCAAATTCATTTTCATTTTCTTGAATTGAATCTTTTATCATGTAATTCACTATTTTTCCCTACTAATTTTCTTTGCTTTTCTGATATTAATATGGCCAGTCAAATTTTCAATTGGTTAGTGTTTGCAATGTATATATTTTCTGTTATTTTATTCTTTGTTTTTTTTTTTTTTTTGCCTTTTGTCATTCTATGGCCGCACCCGCGGCATGTGGAGGTTCCCAGGCTAGGGGTCTAATCGGAGCTGTAGCCACTGGCCTGTGCCGCAGCCACAGCAACGCAGGATCGGAGCCGCGTCTGCAACCTACACCACAGCTCACGGCAACGCCGGATCGTTAACCCACTGAGCAAGGGCAGGGATCGAACCCGCAACCTCGTGGTTCTTAGTCGGATTCGTTAACCACTGCGCCACGATGGGAACTCCCTGTTATTTTATTCTTAATCTACCTATATCATTAGAATTGAATTTCTTATAAAAAGCATAGAGTTGGGAATTTTTTTGATCCATTCTCACAATGTCTGTCTTTTACTTTGTTTAGATCATTTATATTTAATAGATTTGTCTACATATATTTAAATATAAATATATCTAATATATTTGTATATTTGGACTTACATCAATTATTTTATTATTTGTTTTCTATTTTCCCCTCTGTTATTTCTTCCTCTTTCCCCTTTCCAGTTTTCTTTTTTCTTTTTTTGTCTTTTGTCGTTTTTAGGCCACACCTGTGGCATGTGGAGATTCCCAGGCTGGGGATCTAATTGGAGCTACAGCTGCCAGCCTACGCCACAACCACAGCAGCGCAGGATCTGAGCCACGTCTGCAACCTACACCACAGCTCACAGCAACGCCAGATCCTTAGCCCACTGAGCAAGGCCAGGGATTGAACCCGCAACCTCATGGTTCCTAGTCAGATTCATTTCTGCTGAGCTACAATGGGAATTCCATCTTTACGAAAAGTTTTCTTGTAGATTACTTGAAAAATTTTAGTGTTCTATTTTTACTTACATACTGTGATGTTTACTATAGTATTTTAATTATTGCTCTAGGGTTTATAATACCTACACAACTTTTTGCAGTCTACTTAGAGTCAATATTTTACCACTTTAAGTGAAATGTAATAATCTAACCACCACATAGGTCCCTTTAACCCACTGCGCCGATCCAGGGATAGAACCCAGGCCAACAGTATTACAGCCACGCCACCTGGAGCTGACTATCTAGGTGTCTCCATGCTCCACAATCATGAAGGCATTTGGAGGAGTCAGCCACGAGCACGCATGCACCGCCACATCAGTGGTACTTTGAATTCCAGGCTTCTTCTTCAATCTGTCTGCTACAATTTGCTTACCAAAGGCATCAGAGAGCTGCACCATGCCTTTTGTCCAAGTGTTCCGGCATTCAATGGGAGACACAGGGTGGAGTGTTTACTCCATCTCATTCAGAACTGGAACTACCAAACTGTAGCAACCAACTTAATATTAGTTATTTTATCTTCTAGTTCTGGATTTCTAGTTGGCTAAATTTTAAGTCTTTGTCACTTTACAATTTCTAGTTCTCTGCTGAAAATTTCAATCTTGTCTTTTTATTTTCTCAAATATAGAATTACAGTTCAGTTTTATGGTTCATGTCTGATAATTCCAAAAGTTGTAATATATTGTCTGCTGTTTCTGCTAGTACTTTCTCATGTTTTCTTCTCTTCGTGTGCCTGCTTATCTTCATTTGGGTGCTGAATATTATGTTTGAAACCCTTTTAAAACCATAATTTGAGGTTTAAGATGATGCTGTCCTACTCCAGCTGATTTTTCCCTGCTTCTTTCAGGAGCCTGGGGGCAAGGTATCTTTTTTGTTTTGTTTTTGTTTGTCGTTTTTTTGGCCACATCCATGGCATGTGGAAGTTCCCAGGCCAGGGATCAAACCCATGCCACAGCAGGGACAATGCTAGAGCCTTAACTTCTAGGCTACCAGGGAACTCTACAAGGTATCTTGAATCATCTTAATCTAACTTCAGGGATTGAGATAGTTCCTGGTCAGCCAAGTAACTCAGAGTTAAGCCTCAGTTCTGTGAGGGTAATTTGCTTCTGGTTCCCTTAATCCTGTGATGCAAACCTTCAGAGTCCCAACTCAAAGCCCAGGAGGTTTACCAGGGCTACTACCACTGTTGAGAACATTGGCTCCCGTTTTGGTCTCCCAAGCCCTTTGAAGCTGCCTAAAACACTACCGAGTCTCTTATTCTCTTCTGGAGTAGCAGACAACCCCAGGACAAAAGTTATGCCAGATGCTGGGCTCACCGTTATGGATTTCCGTCTCCTCCCTGACCCTGGGCAAGTGATTCTTCACTTGGTTAGCTCTCCAGTGTCTTCAAGCAGAGCTTTTTATATTTTCCTCAACTCTGTTAGTCAGTTGCTTTCAGTCGGAAATTTGATCTGAATTATCTAACACACCATTACCGGAAGCTGATATTCAATAAATGTCAGTTTTCTCCCCTTTCTGTCTCACCCCTAAGCCTGGGTGATGTTACAGTCAAAGCAGAACACAGAAGAGAAGAAAAAGTGTTGAGAGGCTTTAAACGCGTCCAAGTGTGAAGGTTAGGATGGGCGGGTCTGCACCCCCTGTCTAGCCTACAGCCTTGCCCTGGCTTCACACTGTATGTCCTCCCCAGAACGTCTTCCTTCCTCTCTTTCACCTAATGTATTTCCATCCGGGAATATTGTGGGCATTCTTTCATATTAAAAATTGCATTCAATGCTTTTCTACTATAGTGTTTCCAGTAACAAATCACATATACGCTGCCAACTAGCCTGGCCTCTTCCCAAATGCTGTCCCTCATGACTGCAGGCCTCTCCCTCCCTAGAAACCCGCTGCGGAAACATTCACCACAGCCTCTTTGCACTTATGGTTTAAGTCTAATCCCCTGGATTCATTAGATAATTCCTTAAGGCAAGGATCATGTGTCTCCCTAAGTTCCCCTCCTTTCATCAGCTCTCAGAAAATACCCATATTCATGTATTCTCTGAAAACCTAAGAGCCCTGATTATGGGAAAGGAGTTTCCTGATCACCCTCAGGACTCACAGGATGTAAGTTTTCCTAGAGGAATAAACAAGAGAGAATAGATTTAAAAATGTTTAAAAGAAATATAAGAGGGTTGCTCTGCCAGAAATTAAAGCTACACTAAGCAAAGTGAGAACATTCTGTTGTAAGAACCAGCAAAGAAATTAATGGATTGTGATAGATGTCTATATGAGAACTAAAACAGGCTTTAGTCAGTATAAAATAAGGACATAAAGAATAAATCACATACCAATAGGAGGAGCTCCTGTTGTGGCTCAGCAGAAACGAACCCTACTAATATCCATGAGGCTGCAGGTTTGATCCCTGGCCTCACTCAGTGGGTTAAGGATTCAATGTTGCCATGAGCTGTGGTGAAGGTCACAGGATGCAGCTCGGATTTGGTGTTGCTGACGGTTGCTATGGGTGTGGTGTAGGCTGGCAGCTATAGCTCTGATTAGACCCCTGGCCTGGGAAATTCCTAGGAAAAAAAAAAACAACAATAACAACAACAAAAAACTAATAGGAGAAGGTTGCCTATTCCACAAAGGTTGAGATTAGGGGAAATTACCGACTCATTAACTGGAAATTGAGCTAGAGACCGATGCGATGCTACACACCCAAATCAACTACAGATTAATTTAAAAGTCAAATGAAGGAATTCAAACAATAAAAATTATAAAAATATAGATTTATAGTTAACTAACCTTGGAATAAAAAAAAAGCATAAACACGAGAGAAGAAATGGTTAAAATATGCAATACTGTGCCATCTTACATAACCACTAAAAAATGAAGCCTTTCAGATAATTTTTAGGAACTATGAAAAAAATGCCAATGGCATAATGAGAAGTAAAGAAAGCAGGATTTAAAACTGAATCAGGGAGTTCCTGTTGTCGTTCAGCGGGTTAAGAACCCAACATAGTGCCCATGAGGATTAGGGTTCAATCCCTGGCTTGCTCAGTGGGTTAAGGATCCAGCATTACTACAAGCTGTGGCATGGCTCGCAGACGCTGCTTGGATCCAGTGTTGCTGTGACTGTGGCATAGGCCACAGCTGCAGCTCTGATTCAACCCCTGGCCCAGGAACTTTAATATGCCGCAGATGTGGCTATTAAAAAAGATATTTTAAAAAAACAAATAAAACTGAATCATAAAAAACAATGTAAATTAAGCTTAAAAATAATAAAATACAAAAAAATAAAATAATAAAATACATATACAAAAAGACTGGTAGATATACAAAGATGTCTCTGGATGGTATAATTATAGGTGCATCTTTACTTTTTCCTTTGAATTTTTAGCATTTTCTCCCCCCCTTTTTGTTTTACTATGGCCATGTGTTTCTTTCATAATGAGAAAAATAAGATTTTTTGAAAAGATTTGATAGAACAAGAATATGAAAAATCAGTCAAATTCAGCCACTAAAAAGCAATGGCTTCAACATATGCATAGATGTTAAATGCATTTTTCACAAGTATGATACATTTGACAATTTTCTTGAGTGTAAAAAAAGAAAAGAAAAGCCACACGAGCTCCCTGCAGGAACAGCAGGACCTCTGCAGTGAGCCTGTGCTGTGCTTGCACTCCCCAGCCTATCCGTCCCCTAAGGAGGGCCCTGCTAGGATGATACAGCTATTCTGGCCGTGGTATTCCCCGCCCCTGCGGGCAGAGAAGCCAGATTCACTCAAAGACTTGGCCGCCTGCCTGGCCTCTTACCAAATGTGCTCCCTAGGGGCCCATGAGGGCCGTCCCTGCAGGAGGCCCTGCTGTCCAGCCGGTGGGCTGTCCGGTACATGGAGCAGTCCCATCTGGACCACTAGGAACTCAGCAGGCATGAGGGGGGCAAGAGTCATGAACAGACTCCAGAGAGCTGGGCTTGAGGCTTGCCCCGCTCTAAAGACCTCTGAACTGCGGTCCCTACAGACAGACCTCAGCATCCACTGAAACAAAACCGTCTCCCCTGATAACCCTTGAAAGCGGCCTCTCCCTCCTGCTTCATGGAGTTCTCTCCACGGGAAAGGCCCCCCCCCTTCACCGCCCCATGCCCCCTGAAGCACCCCTTCCCCTGTCGCCCCGCAGGAGGGTCTACAGCAGCCCGGGGGCCTCCGTCCTCTGCCTCGACCCCTGAGAAACCCTGCTGTGGGCTGCTCCTCCTGTTTCCTGGGAACCATGCTCCTGCTTCCTGCATCCCAAGAAACAATTTCATCTTAGTTCCCACCAAAGCGCTGTCTCCAGTGGATCTGCCAGATTTAGCGGAAAGACACGATACTCAGCTGTATTTCAATTTCAGACATCAATAATTTCTCAGTATAGTATACCCCGTCTGCTTTATCCAACCCACTCCTACTCTTGAAGCCCATTTTCTTTCTGCCCCTCAGAGGAAGCCCTGCCTTCTTTCTGCCCCACCGTTAAACATTCCTTCTTTCTAAACTCCTGTGAAACAGGGCCTGCCCTCCGCCCCCTGAAACATGAAGCGCTGACCAAACAGGACGAACTATTTCCCTTTGTCAGTCCTCCTGATCCCGCTCCCCAGTTCCCTCTCCACCTCCACCCCCGCCATCAAGGTCCTTGATGCTGTCACCCACCTGCCCCTTTCTGGGAAGAGCGGATGCCCCCTCCGCTTGTCTCCCCAGTGGGCAACCTCATCCCCGGAAAATGACAGCACTCGGTTCTCAGGTAAAGCCGTGGGCCTCTCCCTCCGCACAGTGATACCTTACACCTTTCGCCACTTATTTCCTTCTTTAACATACACCAGGCCCTGTGCCACGTGCTCCGATTCTCACAGCAGCCTTAGGAGGCAGGCATCATTATTTTTACGGTTTTATAACTTGCCCAAGATCATACAATGTTAACAGTCAGATTTGCACGTAGGTAGACCCGACTCCAAAATCTTAGACAAAAACCTGGATTAAGCGAGAATTTTCTGGACACTGGCTCTTTTAAAAATCTAAGAAGCACCCAGTGCACACTAGGCTGCTCCTCAGTCTCCCGCCTCTTTCCGCCCCAGAGAACATGGTCCGCCTCTGCCTCCCCCTGGGGCACCATTCCCTCGGCAGTGAACTTCTACGCTGTCAGAGGAGACAGTCACAGTTAGGTTGCGCTGCCCACATGCCTGGCATCTGGGCACTGCCTGGGGCGAGGGCCAAGCCTGTGGTCCCCGGCTCCTGACTAGCACCCCACCCCACCCCTTCTATAAATATCCCACGGCTCACTGCAGACGGGCTGTTGCAGCAAGAGTTTCCATGAGGTCAGCCTCTCCGAGAGGCCTCCAAGCACCCAACCCCCACACCTACCTTTCCTGGCGTCTGGTGGCTGGCTCGCCCTTGCAGGGGGCTGTCCCGGGCGCTGGGTCTCCGCCGGGCGGGGGGTGTGGGCACCTGGGCGGAGGCCTGAGGTGGGGCCTTCCCTAGGCCCTGAGCCCCAGGGTCCGGATCTTGACTCGGCCAAGAGTCAGGCTTGTTGCTGGTGGTGGGTTCGCCTCTGGGCTTCGGAGGAGCAAATCTCTTCCTGTTGAAGGGCCTAGTCTGCTGGGGGGCCGAGGGCGCGGGCTGGCCAGGGGCGGCGGGCCCCTTCTCACCTGCGGCTTCCCCCGGTTGCTCCCCTGAGGGCGTCTCTCCAGGTGTCCTGCCCCTGGGGGTCTGGGGCCCCGCCTCCCCTTGTGGCCCCACCGCCCGGGTGCTCTCCAGGTACATGTCCTTCAGGGAGAAATACACTTCCTGGTCTGGGCCTGGGGCGGCGGCCGGGGCGGGGGTGTCCGGGGCCTGACCCTGCGTGCCCGCAGCGGAGGCCGGCTTCCCAGCGCCACCTGCGCCAGAGGGACCCGGGCCCCGTGCGGCCCTGCCTCTGGGCCGAGGCTGAACCTGCTCCACGGCCCCCGGCGTCCCACAGGGCTCAGGCTTGTCCTTGTTTTCAGAGGAACGGTGGCTTCGAGCTGCCTTCTCTGCCTCTGGCTTCCGTAGATCCTGCTTTGTTTCCTCATCTTTCTTTTTCTTCTTGGCCCCAGACTCCGTTTTGGGGGCTCTCTGAGGCCTCAGCTCCATGGCCTCGCAGATATACGTCAACAGCCTATGCTCCCCGTCCTCGCCGTGCTCAGGGGCAGCCTCCCCATTTGTGGTCACCTCTCCAGAGGCAAAACTGTTGATCAGACCTATCCCTGGGTGCTGACCGGGCTCAGTCTCTCCCTCCTGCCAAGCCCCTGGGGCCCCATCCTTGGCCTCCCGGGTCGGGGACAGCGGGGCTGGCACCTCAGCCCCGCTCAGCCGCCGCTTTCGCTGGAAGCGGTCCGGGCTGAGCTTGCGCAGGGTGTCAGCCTCCCCCACCGCCTCCTTCCCGTGCTTCCAGCTCTGCTCAATCTCACGCATCTTTGCGGCAGCCTTGCGCTTCAGCTTGGCGAACCAGCGCTGGTGGATCTTATACTCGGTCATGGTGCCCACCTCCAGGACCCCCGAGCAGGACACGATGCCCTTGGCATTCCGGGCAGAGGCCTGGTAGATGGCGGCATCTTCTTCTCGACACCTGGAGGTGGGAGGATGAGACGGGAGGGGACAGCCCCACTGCCCGCAGCCAGGGCCTTGCGGAGAGGAGCCTCGACCCTGCCTGCGCCAGTCCTGCCCTGGGTGCCACACCCCACCTCTGGCATCAGCACGCCCAACACTCGCCATTACAGCTGAGGAAACCGAGGCCAGCAAGAGGGTGGGAGCTGACCAAGGTCATGCTGTTCCAGGAGGGGATTTAGACTTGGGGCCCAGGAGAGCTCCCTTCAGAAACAGGTGACCCACACAGCCACTTGGGAAGTTAAAGATGACACAGAAGCTTTTTTTGGCAGCTGACCTCATGGAAAATGTTTCTGTGGGTCAGGACCTCCTCTGGTTGCGCTCAGTTCTCTGGCTGTCACAAATACTCCCATCCTGGCCTTAGGAGATCCCAGGCCCTGGCAGGCGGACAGGGCCCACCAGGTGGTTCAGCTCAGCAGCAGAACCCCGCCTCCACCCCTCTCCCGCCTGGGCATCTTCACCCGGCTGACACCGTTTCCGAGGGCAGGCTTGGGCCACAGGACCCTCAGAGAGAGCAGAGCAGGCCCCTGCCCCTCACCTGTAGAGCTGCAGCGTGTGGCGGTTGCCCTGATGGGTGATCTGGTATTTTGGCAAGCCACAGTAGCGGTCTAGCTCCGTGTCATCCTTGTACCAGGTCACCTCCGGCTCTGGGTACCCTAAGAAGGAAACAGGAAGACTGGGTGGCAGGAAGACTGGTTCCAAAATAGCGGGAGGGGAGAGCACGATGCCATGGCCGCCCCAGACTGCCACAAGGGCCTGGACCGGCCTACCCGCCCCAGGCTTGCGGGAAGAGGGGACCATCGTATGGCTCTGCCCATCTCTAGAAGCTAGGTCTTGTCAAAGCTAAAAACTGTTCCTCTTTGGCAGCTGGAAGGCGAATACCAAGGAGAAACTTCCTAGCCTCTGGTCAGAAGGGAAGCAAGGAGCCTCCAGGAAGTGTGGCTGGTGGTGACAGGCACCCTCCCTCCCGTGGCAGTTCTACATCCTCGGCTGCAGGAACAGCTCTGTCCTCAGAGGCCTCTTCCCAACCCCTAGTGTCAAAATCACTGCCAAGAGCCCTCCTCTTCCATTCCAGGTTCCTGAGCAGTTAGTGTTATTTGAGGACACGGCTAAAGCATCCATCCATCTGTCTGTCCTCCACCCATCCACCCATCCGCACCTACCTTCCCACCCACTCGCTGCTCTGACACTGACTGAGGTGCTGTCCCTGCCCCTCACTCTGGATGTCCACCGCGACAGTCTCACGGCCCCGCCTCCCCGGCCACATGGCTGACTGGGCCAGTAGTGGACACACAATCAGCTAATCTAGTCCAATTCTTGGACCTAGTATTTGGGAATCAGAACCTAGTGACAGTTTACGCTGACGTTTGGAAATAACTTTGAAGGGCTACAACCGTGTTTTGCCACATGCGCTGAGAAGCAGACGAAGCTGGTCTACAGTGACATGGGAAATTAAGCTGATGTTCAAGATAGAATAAGAGGGGAGTTCCTGTCACGGCTCAGCATTAACAAACCTGACTAGTAACCATAAGGAGGTGGGTTCCACCCCTGGCCTCGCTCAGTGGATTAAGGAGCCAGCATTGCCGTGAGCTGTGGTGTAGGTCGCAGACGTGGCTGTGGCTGTGGTGCAGGCTGGCAGCTGCAGCTGATTCGACCCCTAGCCAGGGAACTTCCATGTGCTGCAGGTGAGACCCTAAAAAGCAAAGGGAAAAAAGATAGAATAAAAGGGAGTTCCCACTGCGGCTCGGTGGGTTAGGAACCTGACACAGTGGACTTGAGGATGCAGGTTCTTTCCTCGTTCCCCATCAGTGGGTTAAGGATCCGGCATTGCCACAAGCTGTGACGTAGTTCACAGATGCAGTGCGGATCCTGCGTTGCTGTGGCTGTAGTGTAGGCCGGCAGCCGCAGCTCTGATTCAGCCCCTAGCCTGGGAACCTCCATATGCCACGGGTGTGGCCCTAAACGAAAAAGACAAAAAAGATAGAAAAAGAAAAGGGAGACAGAGAGAGTCTCAACATCCTTCCAAGTACTGGCTCCACTCCTTGGCTGGGCACAGCTATGCTCCTCCTTGTCAGTTCTAAGCCTTACCAATGAATTCTGCTTCATTTCTTAAGCTGACTCCAATTAATCTGCAAAGTTTAACAGAAATCAAAGAGTCCTAACGTATATTCCTGTAGGTATGCGCTGACTGCCAAGCAAGGGTTATGAAGATACAGAAGCTTGACAGCCAATGTCTGCTCTCAGGGTACCTACTGTACAATCGAAAAGGCAAGACAGGTCTCCTCGCAAGGCAGGGATGCGCCTGCGTACGCGCGTGACACGTGCTGCCTTCACTGCTGTCTCTGGATAAACTGCCCACATGCTCACTACAGACCCCGTCTCCTCTTGCCTCACCCAGCCCAGCTCTCCAGCAGTTCCTCCTCCATCCCTGCATCACCGAGCCTCTCCTCCCTCACACGGTTCCCATCAGTGTACAGGCATCCGCACTGCCTCCCTTCTTTTAAAAGAACATCATTTGACCCCGCACCCTCCTGCTTGTATTTCTCTGTTCTCTCCTTCACAGAAAAATTCTTTAAGGGAGCTGTCTGTACTTGTGGTCTTCACTCCCTCTCCTCCAGGCAGGCTTTTGTACCCAGCCATGCACCAGAATTGCTCTTGTCAAGGTCGCCCAGGACTTGCACATTGCCAAATCCACTGGTGATTCTTAAGTCTCGTCTACACAGCGGATCGGCATTGACCCTCCTCCTGAAACCTTTTCCCCTGCTCGCTTCTGGACATCACTTCTTCTGAGTGCTCTTCCAACTTCACTGGCCCCTCCTCCTCACCTCTCCGCCCGCCGCCACCATCGCCACCTGGGCCTGTAAGTGTCAGACGTGCCAGGGCTCAGGCCTCAGAGCCGCTTTCCATTCTCCATCCACACAACCTCGAGGATCGAATCCTGTGCTGTAGCTATATCCTCATGACTTCCCCATGTGTGTCTCTAGCCCGGACCCTCCCCTGAACCCTTGGGTCTTATTTCTGACTGAAATTATACCTGACTTATACCTGACATCTCCACGTGGAGATCTAAGAGGCATCCAACTCAACACGGCCCAGGCCACGCTTCTTAGTCCCCTCTCCAAGCCGAGGCCCACATATCTCAGTAAATGGCTACTTCATCCTGATCTGGCTCAGGCCAAAAACCTGGAGGTAATCTTCCATTCTTTCCTTTTCCTCACATCCACTCCGTCAGCAGATCCTATGGGCCCTCTCTCCAGAATACATCCAGAATCTTAACACTTCTTCATCTCCCACCACCAAGCTGGCTCATCACCATCATCTTACACCTCAGTTTCTGCAACAACCTACCAGCCGATCTCACTATGGCCATCCTGGCCAGAGTTCAGCCCTTTCTCAGGACAGCAGGCAGTGTGAGCCTTTTAGAATAAAGTCAACAGCGAGTTCCCGCTGTGGCACAGTGGACATGAATCCAACTAGGAACCATGAGGTTGCGGGTTCCATCCCTGGCCTTGCTCAGTGGGTTAAGAATTCGGCGTTGCTGTGGCTATGGTGCGATTCAACGCCTGGCCTAGGAACCTCCAAATGCCATGTGTGTGGCCCTAAAAAGACAAAAATAATAAATAAATAAAGTCAGCTCATCCCTGGCCCTTCTTAACCCTCAATGTTTCTTCCTTTTTTTTCATAGAATGCATCGCTACCTGACATATTATGCCTTGATGAGTTTGTTAGTTTATATCCATCTTCTCCCAGCCCCGCTCCCGCCCCCACCAGGGAAAGAACAGCTCCATGACCTGCCCGTGTGACTCGCTATGTCCCCAGTTCCTAGAATAGGGCCTGGTATGGAATCAACACGCATTAAATATTTATAGATGAATGAATGAAGCAATGCACTCAGGGCTCAGGGTACAGAGAAGGGAACAAGCACCTCTGGCTGGGGAAGCAGGAAACGCTTATGGCATGAGCGGCATCTGACATGACTTTGAAGCGTGGGTAGAATTTCAGAAAATGCGGGTTCAGTGCCTGCACCTCCCTTTCGTGCACTAATCACGACACTGTAACCGACTATTTCCTTGTCTGTCTCCCCTCCTAGAGCTGCGTCCCACGAGAGCCAGAATCACCTCTTCCTCACGGCCACATCTCCACCACCTCAGTAGTTACTGAATACAAACCTGTTGGATTAATGAGTAAATGAGGACGGGAATGAGTAAACAAATAGGAGGTGAGTGGGAAGGGCATGCCTGAGAAAGGAACCGTAACCTGGAGTGTGGGGTGGCAAGCCGAGGGCACGTCAGGAAACAGGAGCCAAGAGCAAGGGAGGCAAGCTGCAGCCCGGTGGGCCAGGAACAAACTCTGGGCAGCCCTGACTGTAAAGCGAGCCCCGTGTTTCCACTGGGAGCTAAAGCCCGGTTACATCACCGAGCGTGTCCTCACCGCCCTGGGGGATGACCTCACCCCTGCGAGGGCCCAGCTCGCAGCCTCTCCACCCCATGCCCTGCCCGGTCAGGCCTCAGCCTCCAGGGCACCTGAGTGCAGGCAGGCTGGGGAGGGGGGGCAGGGATGGGGCAAGGCGGGGGACTCTGAATGGACCCCATGGCCACAAGACGATGCCTCTTCACACGGTAGGGGGCCAACCTGTTAGCTTAGGGCTCGATGGTAACACTGAGTTCTAGAAACAACTCTATTTAGGGAGAAAACATTTCTTCGTCCCTGGATAATAGGAACTGTATTCTAAAACACACAAAAAACATCCAGGTGCACACGCCCGGGTACCCACATGTATGCCCATAGCCTGGCAAGTGTGTGCGCACACGTACACACGCGCACACGCACACAGCCCTGGCCTCTTCCCTCTCCCCTGGACACCTCTGTGCCCCTCCCAGACTTGCGCCCCACGTGATGTATGCCCGAATCCTGAACTCAGCTCCCAGACTTGTAGCCTCATACTGACCATCCCCAGTTTCGAGAAGCTTTAGATTCAGGAGAAAAATAATGATGAATACAAAGCGAGCGTTTTCAAAGAGCTGTCAGAGATAAAATTTCACCTGGCCTTCATAACAATCCTGTGAAAACAACTGCAGACATTTATTGAAGACTTACTATGTGCCAGACCCCGAGCTGGACAATTTTCATGTATTAGCTAATCATCACAAGAATCAATCCTAGGAGGAATGTACTGTTATTATTCCCAATTTAGGGAAGAGGAAATTAAGGCTCCTGCCCAAAGTCATCCAGCAGGTATGGAGAAGAGCTAAAGTTCACATCCCTCTCGACTATAAAACAGACGAGGCAGGTGTCTGAATCTCCATTTTACACAAAAGGAAGATGAGACTCGGAGAAACCAAATAACTTACTTGGGCACACAACTGGCACATGACAAAGCCCCTGGTTTCCTTTTCCTTGTCCCACTTTTCCTCCTACTAGGGACGGATATGCAAGTTTCTGCCCTTAGCAGTCAGTATCTTAAGTTTATTTCTCTAAAAAGAGTTTCTTTAGGAACTCGGTTCTGTCTAACGGCTATGTCCTTCTGTCCAGCTGGCCAGCTGCTACTGCTTCCTTCTCCTGTCCCAAGACACACACACACGCTGACACAGAATCTACAGCAGAGCTGAGGAGTTGAGGAGGGTAGGGGAGCCTCAAGGAGGACAGCGGCACTCTGGCCAGAGTGGCCGTGGGGGAGACAGGAGCCAAGGCACCCGGGCAAGGCACCCTATCCCCCGAACGCCTGCTCTGAGCGGGAAGACCTTAGGCTCATACACCACTTGTCCAGGTCCCCATGGGCTCCCCTCAGAGCTCAGCCAGCAGGGGCACCGGCACGGGCTCTTCTTCCGCACCTGGACCAGTTCTGACCCAGCGAGGAAGCACCACCTACTCCCGGTAGGGCCCTGCTTAGACTGACCGGTCGCAGGCTCCTTAGGGGGTGGGAGGCAGACGGGCAAGTGCGGTCACTCTTTCTCCAACGGGACAAGCCAGGATCGCCGCCCCCGTCCCACACGACGGCCAGGAGTCTCAGCTATACATCCATCTACCATTTTCCATTCCAAACAGGGGAGACACAATTTCTAGCCCCTTTCTCTTTGCTCTCTGACTGTTCTGTATAACCACCCCGCTCTTCCCCTGGCCTCTCTCTTAGAGTCTACACTTTCTCCTGGTTTGCTGGGCAAGGCTTATTTGTAGTGTACTACGCTGATCACAGAGACTTCTTTCTTCATCCGGTGCTCTGAGATATCTGATACACGCAGCAGGGAGGGGCGGGAGGAGGAAACTAGGCACAACAGTGGCCTAAAGTATGGATGTTGGGGATACCCAGGGCCCCGGAAATCTTACAGCCTCAACTGGCAGAGTTGTAGGTCTCGGCATGGCAGGTGCTCCTGAGCAGAAGACTGTGGCCCTGACTCATGGCTGGCCATCAGGAGACACGGTTATTGTGGCAATTGCAGAGACAAAAATTTGTTCCTTTGAATTGAACCTGAAACATGGAAAAGCTTATTCTTCTCAGGATGACACTGAGGGTATTCGATGAGATACTCCAGAGTCTGTTAAATCAGACTCATGCTGGCCTCTCCGCACTGCTCTCCGAGTCCATGGCTAAAAAGGACGGCATGGAAGGAAAGGAGGAGGGAGGCCCCCTCAGGAGCTGCTGCTGTCAAGGCACTGAAGCCACCGCTGAAACGAACAAGCAATGTGCAAAGTGGAAAAGACTCTGATTGTGTCATCAGCACGGTCAGCACCACGTGGTCATAGCTGCAAACGTGTGCAGAGCGCCTTCTTCACGCCTGCACCAGAGGCGCCGTGTGTCACGGGTGTGCACACTCCCTGGGAACGCGTGGTCTCGCTGCAGAGACAGACGTTATGAACACAGAAGCCGCGGAAGGCGGAGCAAGCGCGCTAGGGAGATGCAGAGGCGACCTCCTGGAGGGCGTGTTGCCTGAGTCGGGCCTTGAAAGATGAGAAGGAATTTGCCAGGCTTCTAGGTAAAAACGCAGCATGAGCACACTATCTATTTTCACTCTGGCCCTAAGCCCTACACTAATGAGATGTTTTATTTAACACACACACACACACACACACACACACAAAGAAAGGGAGAATAGGCACGGAGAGCGACAGGAACATTTTGAAAGCTGGAAGCAGGAGAAGTAAGTAGAAACTGGCTTAGTAGACCCAAGAGAGCTTAACCCTTGGATGAGGAACTGAGAACCACCGGGAAAAACCCCAAAGGGCATAGGAATTGGCAACCTCATACCTCTGCAACTGGGGGTAAAAGGAAAGAAGGAAAGGTTAAAACAGGTATGGAGGAGTTCCCGTCATGGCTCAGCAGGTTAAGAACCCAACTAGTGTTCATGAGGGATGCAGGCTCCATTCCCAGCCTCACTCAGTGGGTTAAGGATCCAGTGTTGCTGTGAGCTGTGGTGCAGGTCACAGACACGGCTCAGATCCAGTGTTGCTGTGGCTGTGGCACAGGCCGGTAGTTGCAGCTCCAGTTCGACCCTAGCCAGGGAACTTCCACATGCCACGGGTACGGCCCTAAAAAGCAAAAAAAAAAAGACAAAAAAAAAGGTGTGGAAAACAAGCAGAACTCTGAATCCTGTCACCCACTGCATACCAATGGGTAACTGCTCCTTCCCCACCATGGTCAAAGATGAGGTTTAGTACCTGGAAAGGTAAAACTTTGCCCTGAAGTAAGCCAGCAAGGTAGGGGGCATGAATACTCTAGGGAAAATCATATCTATATAATAAATGCTTTATTCTGAGAACCCACCCAACCCTCTAATCTGCATAGCCCCACAGAACTCTGGCAAGACACTAGATGAGTATTCACTAGGAAATATGGCTAGTCCAAGAGGAAGGAACTGAAGAAACTTACTCTGTCAGGTCCCAGCAGTGGCAGTCAGGTTACCCTAGAGTGAAAACCCAAGTTTTCAGGCCCTTCTTACTTGCTTAGAACTTTCAGTGAACTTTTTGGTTTCCTACTCTTAATCATCTGACAGCCAAAGGTTCCTAGAAGGACCAAAACAACCAAATAGAAAAAAGTAAACAGGAGGAAACACAAACTATGCAGGACATTTTAAGAAAACTATCAATACTGTGTCAGAGTGCTAAGAAAAAATATTACACTCATGAAAAGAACAGGCTACCGTAGAAGGATTTAAAACGAGCTCTTAGAAATTAAAAATCCAGTAGAAGAGTTGAAAGATAACACCAAGGAAATCTCTCAGGAAGAACAAAAAGACAAACAGATGAAAGGAAAGATGGAGAATGAATCCAGAGGAACAGATACGCATGTAACAGGAGTTCCAGAAAGAAACAACCAAGAAAACAGGGGGAAGAAATCAACATCAAAACAATCTCAGATTTCTCAGAACTAAAGGCCATCAGTCCACAGACTGAAAGCGTCCAAGCACGCCCCAGGATGAAAAGACACCCGTATCAAGATACATTGTTATGAAATATCAGTACACTCTTAAAAGCTTCCAGAGAGAAAAACGGGTCTCATGCACAGAATTGGGAATCCAAGCGTCTTCCTACTCTGAACAGTAACACGGGAAAGCAAGAAGGCAGTGCAGCAATGTTTTCAAAATTCTGAGGGAAAATTATTTTCGACTTAGAATTCTATACCTAGCCAAACTTTCCACTGAGCGTAAAGTAGGAAAAAAGGCATTTTCAGACAGAAGTTATCTAACATTTACTGACCATGTACTCTACCGAGGAAGCTGCCAAGATAGGAATGTAAATTGAGAAAGAGACAAGGGAGTTTCTCGGTGGTCTAGTTAGGACGCGGCATTTTCACCCCCGTGGCCCAGGTTTAATCCCTGGTCTGGAAACTGAGATCCCACATCAAGCTGCTGAACGCTGCAACCAAAAAAAGAAAAGAAGAAAAGAAAGAGACAAATGTGGAACACAAACAAACAGGAAATCCATCACGAGAGGTAAAAGGAATCTGTAGGATATCGGCAAAGGGAGATCTTAGGATGACAACTGGTTACCAGCAGCAGAGAACAACTAAGTCACACTGAAGTCAAAGAAGAGATCAGTTGAGAACCGATCATCACAGTGTCTCCTGATGCTGTACCATCTCTTAGACATGAAAAGTCACTGGAGAGTGTAGCTCGATAAAGCCAGAGAGTAAACCAAACATAAGGAAGGCAGGAGATTCGGGAAAATGAATCAAACTCAAGGGGAAGGCCAAGGGGAGACCCAGGACAACAGCGGCGTACAGGCCTAAGAGGGCACCAGTTCAGACAGAAGATCAGGGATGTCTCTCAGGAAAGTAAATGATGGAGAACTAACGGCACTGACCCTGTGGAAAATGGTTTTAAAGGACTATTAGCAAGTATAAGAAGGGGAGTCCCCTGTTCAGTGGATTAAATATCTGGCGCTGTCACTGCAGTGGCTCAGGTCACTACCGTGGCATGGGTTTGATCCCTGGTTCTGGAACTTCTGCATGCTGGAGGTGCGGCCAAAAAAAAAAAAAAGTATAAGAAAAACTAACAATAAACACTAAAAAAGCTAATTAAATGAAAAATTAGGGAAAGTACTAATGAGGAAAAACAGAAGAAATATGATCATAGTATATTACAATGTTTGGTTATGAATAATATTGCATAGGTACAATAAGGTTAACAGAAAATACTGCTCTAAGCAAAAATTATGATATAACTATGTTGAGAAGATAAGTGAGGGTAAGCAGAGGAAATAACAGTAAAGAGAGCTAATTCTCTGTGTACCATGACAGGAAGACCAGATAGCATCTAAATGCGAAGGCTCAAAAGTTAGCAGCATTCACATATTACTCAGCATTGTAGCAATGTACACCCACCAGAAGAAGAGCTAAAGGCTGGAAACAGTTGGATCTGGGAAGACAAACTGGTGGGAGGCGTGAACTGCTGTATTTTGACATATGCATTTTAGTATAATTTAAAGTCTTAGACTACATGCATATATTAATTTGATAGGGTAAAAATTTTAATCTTCTTTAAAAAGAAGGCTTAAGGACTTCCTATATAGAGATAATAACATATGCAAAGGTTAACATACACAAAAGTTAACAATAACATATGCAAAAGTTAATAAATTAATTTTCTTTAAAAAGAAGACTTAAGGACTTCCTACATAGGGACAATAACACATGCAAACGTTAACAATAATAGATGTGAAAGAGCTGAGTTTTTCTAGAGAATTGTTAGTGCCACGTCATAGGTGCAGGCTTAAGCAAGCAGCATCAGATGCTGCAGAGAGCAAAAGCAGTGTCTCTTCTTCACCAGCTTTGTGGGCTCTGGCAAGTCACCTAACCTACTCCAGTTTCCTTCTCTGTAAAATGCAACTAATAATACGCTGACTTCAAGGGGTTTTGTAAGAATCTGACAACAATGGAAACGGATAAATGTTGCAAAATGTGTTATGCTGCACCAAGGTAAGGAAGGCAGGTGCAGCTCTGCATCCTGTCCCCGGGGAAGCGCCCTCATGTTGGAGCTCTGAGGGTGCGGGGAAAGGGTGAGAATTGCCCAGAGGACCCCAATCCCGGAGGAGCCGTTTAGCTGGCTGGAACTTCCCCAGAATAGGGGCATGTCACAGCTAGAAACCACTAGTGCCCTCGTTTTACTGAAAAAAATGGGTTCTCAGAGGGAACCTTGACCTGGCGGCTGCACAGGTGGGAGCGGTGGGCACCCACTGGTGAGTACTGCAGGCCCGGAAGCAGGTCAGGTTAGTGCAGTGGGAGCCGCTGCTGGTGGGTCTGGGGGAGGGGCAGTGCCCAGGGCCAGCTTCTAGCACTGCCACCCCTTTATCCTCCCCTTCCGAGGAGTATCTGCTTCCTGTTCTGTCAACTTGTTGCTTCAAATTCCACTGTGGAGTTGGGTAAGATGCTCATAATGATAATCTTGATTTCTAATACTTACATGGAACTCACTATATGCCAGGTATTATCCCAAATGCTTTGCATGTATTGATGCATATTCAGTGCTGAGAGGCTATGTAACCTGCTTGGTATCATATAATTGGAGCCAGCCTTCCAAGCCAGGCAGTCTGTCTCCAGGGCCTGCAGTCAGAACCATTAGACATCACTGCCTCTCAGGCCCGAGACTCCCAGCCCTCAAACTGCTCAAGTGCAAGATGTGGATATTTGAGGAGATGGCCCTCAAGACCTCTGCAGAGCTTCCTTCCCTGGAATACGGTCTGTCGGTCACATTTGCGTGCCCGAGCGTGAGGAGCCTTGAGGGAAGAGAGGTTGTGAAGAAGAGCAGGTGTACATGTGACTCCAGGATGGGAGGGGACAGGGACGCTTCCCACACAGGGAGAGTCAACTGGAGAGAAAGCTAAGAAGACAAACGTCAACTTGCACGGTTTGTACACACAGCCGACCCCTCTCCATCCTGTCCACAGCGCCCTTGGACCCTAATCTGTGCAGCAGCCCTGGCACGGATCATACAGAGGCCTCATTACCTGTGACGATGCAGGTGAATCTGACGTCGCTGTCCTCGGACACAGCCCGGGACTTGAGCGTGGTCTCAAATAGCGGCTGGGTCTCCTCTGTTAGCTGAGCAATGATGGAGCAGAAGGTGCTCCTAGGAAAGGCAAAGAACTGTTCAGAGCAGCCTTTCCCCCATCTCCACTGCCTGTCACCATAGCCTGGCGCTGTCCAAGGCAGCTTAAATCTTACCGTGTCCATCCGTCATCTCCATGGCTCCAGCACCTGGGCAAGTCTTTCTTCAAGGGAGCCCAGGCCTCTTGGCCAGGTCGGGAGCAGGGATGTTACCAAGGGGCTGAATGGAGTCCTGACCCGACCCGTTACAACAGGCAGGCTTCTGAGCATGCCAGGCCACCAGTCTTTCTGGGGGGGACCCTAGTTTCACACTCCACCTTTCATCTCCAGGGACCCTGTGCACAGGGGAGACCCACACACAGGAAGGCCCGGCCCTGGAGATGGAGACCCCAGCAGAGCAGAGCTTCCATTCAGGCCACAGAGGGAAAAGCTGCCAACCCCAAGGATACATATGTCCTAGGAGCTTAGGGGCCTCTCCTAAAGCTTAGGCTGAGAAGAAAAACCCTGCATCGGTGACCACAGACCCACAGTAAACAAAGAATAAGCTGGCCAATGCTGGGGGTCTAGACCCAAGCATGGTCTCTGGAAAAGAAAGACTCAAATGAATTCTGACCCTAAACAGGGCTGTGGACCTACAGTGGTAAGCCAGCCATGGCTCCCTTGATCCATCCTTGGACACCACATGCTCAAGTGAACACACGGCTGGCAGCTCCAGGACCGCACAGCAGGACTGCCAAATCACACGCATCCAGTCCTGCAGCAGCCAGGGCTTGTAGCTCCCTTGTGACAGTCCACCTCCCAGAACACACGGGTATTTCTGGGTTCACCGAGTCCAGCAGAGACTCACCAGGGCTGCGCGGATTGACAGTCCTCTCCTGCCTGCACACGTGAAGCACACCTCCATGCCAAACCCTTTCATGGGCCAGCAGAGACACGGTGCACCCCTAGGCGTGACACGTAACCACACGGCCAGGTGGTGTGCTGCTCAAGCAGTGCCCAGCCCCGCCCCGTCCCAACCCACACACCCTACGGTGAGCGGCAGAGGGGACCGTGGTGGGGGAAGGTGGAGACGAGCAGGAGGAGCCGTGGTGGGAAATGCAAATCACTCCAAGCTGCCTCCCCCTGCGCCTCGGAGGGGGGACGGTCACCCGCAGGCGACGTGCGTCTGCCCGTGACCTCTCCACCAGGGGCAGGTGAGAGTCTGTGGGAACACAAGCTAACGGGAGCTTGTGGGGAGGGTGCCTGCATTTGTGGGGAGGGTGCCTGCATTCAGTTTCTCATTTCTGTGGACATCATTCTGGACTTGACTTTGAGGAGAAAGATTGCATTCCAGGAAGAGTGTCTAGAATCAAGTAAGGCTTCTGGGCTGACAAGGAGCCGGCTGGGGTTCCCGCTCAGGAATGCGCATGCCTGGGCCTTGGGGCACTGAGGGAGCCCTCCGGACAAAGCCGACCCAGGAAGGGGAACCCCACCTTCTCGCGAGCCTGAACGCCTGAGCTGGGCTGCAGCTAGGACTTCCACAACACCCCCTGCAATACTCTTGCCTCAAACTTACTATCTTTTCCTTCCCCTCCGTTTTTTTCATTTTTAAAATCTATTTTATTTAATTTTATTTTATTTCATTGCTCTTTAGGGCTGCACCTGCGGCATATGGAGGTTGCCAAGCTAGGGGTCGAATCAGAGCTATAGCTGCCGGCCTTCACCACAGCCACAGCAATGCCAGATCCGAGCCGTGTCTGCAACCTACACCACAGCTCATGGCAACGCCAGAACCTGAAGCCACTGAGCAAGGCCAGGGATCGAACCTGCAATCTAATGGTTCCTAGTTGGATTCATTTTCCGCTGTGCCACAACAGGAATTTCCTTCTGCTTTTAATCCAAGCAAAAATAGAGGGCCCTTCAAGACTTGGAATATCACCTCCCTGACACTCAGGAATTATAACATCTGGAAAAATTTCTTGCTGCTCGCATGCTAACAACAATTTCTGACTTTGGGGAATACCAAATCCCAACCGGCAGTTTCTAGACGAAACGGCCGTGCCAAAAGTAAGCAGACTTCTTTGGTTTTGCAACTAATTCAAAACATCCCCAATTATGTTCTCCCTACATAATATGAAACCTACTCTACTCATGAACACGAGCCTGGATCTAATATTCAGCTTAGGCTCTTAGGGATGAAGCTGCTTGGGCAAGTCTAAGAAAATAAACTACTGAGTAAATGAGAAAACAGGGAAATTATGCTTCAAGGAAATTTGCAAAGGAGTTCCCGTCCTGGCTCAGCGAAAATGAATTTGACTAGCATCCATGAGGACGCAGGTTCAATCCCTGGCTTCGCTCAGTGGGTTAAGCATCTGGCATTGCCGTGAGCTGTGGTGTAGGTCACAGACACGGCTCGGATCCTGCGTTGCTGTGGCTGTGGCATAGGCAGGCAGTTATGGGGACTTCCATATGCAGTGGGTGTGGCCCTAAAAAGACAAAAAAGAGGAAAAAAGAAAGAAAATTTGCCTAGACAAGTACTCATGCCAGACAGTCAACAACAGATAGTTATACTGTACAAAATGTTTATACTGAAAAATCATAAGCGACTGCTGAAGAGTATAACCGGAAGAACACCCTCTAGGGAAGAGGGTCTGGGGTGCATCCGGGGGGACAGGGAGAGTCACTGCATACACTCATATTCTACTGAATGTCACCCACTCTCTGTTCCCACTTTCCAAACTACTCAGACGCAGGCTGGACTCTGAGCGTGCTGCTTCCCGCTCTCTGCTGGAAAGCCCAAAGTCCACGCATCTGGAAATGGGCTGGTCCCACCCCGACACCTCCAAGTCCTTCCAACTCTGTGACTTCATAAGGATATCACAGCCTAAACACGTGTCTCTATGTAACACCAGAATTGGGTTTTCAACACGCTCAAAGGAATCTAAGCCTGCCCTTAGGTTTGGTTATTTACCTTGCTTTAAATAAACTTCCAGAGTTCCCATTGTGGCTCAGTGGGTTAAGAACCCGAAATAGTGTCTGTGAGGACGTGGGTTCCATCCCTGCCCTTGCTCAGTGGCTTGAGGATCTGGCGTTGCTGCAAGCTACAGCATGGGCCAGGAGCTGCAGCTCCAATTCGAACCCTAACCCAGGAACTTCCATATGCCACAGGTGTGGCCCAAAAAAAGCAAGAAAAGCAAACTTCCAAGATCTTCCCCCTTTCAGTACTTACACACTCGCTTTGGATTAGTGGTGACACCCCCTCTTCTACCCTTCAGACCGTGAGCAACCCACAAAAAAGGGGCCTCAGGATCCGCCCCTATCAAAGGAAACGTACGTGGTAGGTACTAATCCTGTCTGTAGACATTACTGGCTATTCGGCAACCAGTTAGCTAGCTACTCAGAAATCTTCCTCTTTGTAAATAAACTTGAACCCAACTCTCTCCAAATCTACTGGAGTCTGGGACGAGGCCCAGGTGGTGGGAAGTATCCAGAAAATGTTGCTTTTTTTTTTTTTCTGTCTTTTGTTGTTTTTAGGGCTGCACCCGTGGCATGTAGAGGTTCCCAGGCTAGGGGTCTAATCGGAGCTACAGCTGCCGGCCTTCGCCACAGCCACAGCAACGCGGGATCCGAGCCGCGTCTGCAACCTACACCACAGCTCACGGCGCCAGATCCTTAACCCACTGAGCGAGACCAGGGATCGAACCTGCAACCTCATGGTTCCCAGTCGGATTCGTTTCCGCTGCGCCACCACGGGAACTCCAGCTCTGCCATTTTGATCAGAACTGTCAGTTCTGCCCAGGTAGAGAGCTGTCCCCAGCCGAGAAGGCCAGAGGACAGTCTTTCAACAGGCAAACCCCAACCGTGGGTCTGCTCAGGCCCTGCCCTGGCTCAGAAGCAGATTCAAAGAACAAGCTAAACAGGAACATGCTAACACGGCAGTCCCCGACCTTATAGAGTTCACAGTCTGTGGGAGTGGAGAGGAGTCAAAGGAAAGGGAAATTCAGAGAAAGAGATGATAGAAGGAGAAAAAAAAATTTTTTTAGGAGTTCCCATCGTGGCTCAGTGGAAATGAATCTGACTAACATCCATGAGGATGCAGGTTCGATCCCTGGCCTCACTCAGTGGGTTAAGGATGTGGCGTTGCTGCCACTGTGGTGTAGGCTAGCAGCTACAGCTCCAATTCAGCCCCTAGCCTGGGAACCTCCATATGCTGCAGGTGCGGCCCTAAAAAAGACAAAAGAGGAAAAAAAAATTTAGGGCAGTAGCCATGGTTAGAAGATAAAACAATAAGGTGCCAAACCTACATATGTGGTTACAAAAACCATGAAAACCTAGGATGGGGGAGAATGGGGCACGTGACTGGTGGTTCTCTGTTCTGATCCCATTAGTGCCCCTCCCAGGGGTGCAGAGATACAACTGCAGGCATCTTGGGAACCCTTGCCTATTTCCGGGTCCCTGTACCTCTTTCAAAGGATCCATTCAGGCATCGACTCTGGCCCCCGTGAGACCCATGCTCACGTGAGTGTCCCTCACACCCTCCCCAACCACCCAGGCCTCCCTTCACCCCATGCAGCCTGGTTAGTGCACAAGCAGTCACCCAGAGGCCCCTCGATGCCAGACCCAAGAAAAGCAGTCAGAGAAATGTAATGCAATGGTGCGTTTACCTTCCAGAGCTGGGGTGAGACAACCGGTTGCTCGATAAGCTAAGCAAAAACAGCAAATGGAATCATTAGGCCAGAAAAGCAAGGAGAGGAGGAGGCGAAATCAACAACAGTCGGCAAAGTATTAATCGGCCGCCATCTGGGGCCCAAAGGCCTTTCTATTAAAAGGGACCAGCTGTCTTAGTTGGCCTGCTCCAGTTAGCAAGCGGCCTCACCACTGGACACCAAAGTATCTGAAACCAAAAGCTCGTTAAATGCAGCCGTGTCCAGGGAAATGGTTAGGCGGGGAGGAGGCCCCTCGGGGCTGAGCTTTGAGAAAGGTGTGTCCCAGCTCCTTGAGTCACTAACGGCTGCCTGGTACGGTCGTAGGCTTCGCCGCCTGCAACACACCAGCTTGGGGGCGGCTCCTGCTTCAACCCTTGGCCTCTGGGGGGAGAAGAGCCTCCATTCCTGGAAATCCCCTCGCAGGCTGGGGAGGAGACAGGTGGCTTGGAGAACACCCATTAATGTGTTAAAGTACGGTTAAAGAGGCCACGCAAGGCAGACCAGCCGGGAGAGTGAAGAAGAGGAGAAAAACAGCGCAGTTAATTCAGCTGGAGCCAGGAGGCACCCGGTTTGGTCAGACCAGCACAAGGCCCGGGACACTCAGAGGCCCCTTCAGCTGCCCCTCTTGCCCCGGGGACAGCTGAAGGCAGACTCCAGCTAGGGGTTGTGCAGGCCCCTGGGAGGTGACGACCCTCACAAAGCTGGCCCTCAGTGGAGCCAACTTTTGCCTCTGTCTCCACTTGTCCCAACACAAGCACCTCCAGCGGAGTCTAGGGCTGCTCTCTCCCACACCTCTCAGGGGCCACCCCAGCCACACTCACTCCTTTCAGCTGTCCCTGCCACCACAACAGCTCTCCCTTCATTATCAGCAGCCCCGCCTGCTCAGCATCTTTATAACCAAGAACACCACACTCATCCTCTACCCAAAAACATGGCTTCCACTCCAGGGCTCCTGGCTTTGTGGGTGCCGCCAGCACGGGCTCCAAGTCCAAAGCCGTAAGTCTGCCATTTTGACTCCTTCCTCTCCCTCCCAAGACCCAGTATTCAATCACCCTAGGCCCTTCTTTCTCCTTTTCTCTCCACTCCTGCTGCTGCGTCAGGACCTAGACCCTCACGGCTCCACATCTGATGAACACCCCAACTCCGTTCTCCTTCAGCCCTCATATCACACTGCTTCTCTGAGGAAAAAAAAAAAAAAAAAAGAGGTACAATGGCGCCACAGGATACTGAGTCTCAACTCCCTGACTGGGCGCTTAAGGCCCTCCCTCACCTCCTCGCACACGTGGACTTCTACTTGCCAACACTCAGATTCTACTGTAACCGGACCTACCCCCGAACTGGCATGGACGGGTCCCCTCCTGGCCTCTGAGACCTCGCCACCATCCTCCCTGCTGGGAAAACCCTCCGTCTTTTCCTTCTGCTCATCTAAACCCTGCCCAGCCAGCCTGCAAACCCAGCTCTCTCTGTAGCTTCTGTAGCTCTTAGGACAGCGCTAGGTGTACAGTGGGCCTCCAACAGCTGTTTTTACAGAAGGAAGAGAGAGAGAAAGAGAGGCAGGGAGGGAAAGGCAAATTAATCTTTCAAACCGGAAGGGTGGGTCCCGTCCCCCAGAAGGAGCTGCTGCACCAGAGGGCAGCTGCCTTTACCCACAGCTTTAAATTTCCTCCGGAGGCTGCTTGGGCAGAACCTCCCGTGGTTTCCAGGCACTGGCCAGCTCCCTCCTTTCCTGATCATGAACTTCCTTTGCCTTTCTCCTTAGGCTGGAGATATTTCTCCTTTGTTCCGTCTGGTTTTCTTCCCTGGGCAGGAGAGGGAGAGAATCCACTCCCTAATTCAGACAGAAAATGACAGGTTCCACCTGCAAGTAGGCAAGGGGCCGAGCTGTGATAGTGACCTCTTCCTGGCTCTCTCCAGGGCTGGTTGTGATGCTCTGCTCCCTGGACCCACTGTCCTGCTTTCTCCAGGCCTCACTCTTCCTTAAGTAGCCACATCAGGAGGAGCCGTGGGAGGTAGAGGCACCCTGTCTTCAGAAAGTGGCTGTGCCCCCTGCTAACTGGGCCAGAGGCTGGCTCGGGGCTCTGACCCAGGAAGGGAACTCCCCATTTACTGACTCTAAGGATCAGAGGCATCGAAAGTTGGGACAGAAAGGCCTAAAGGTTTTTTAATGAGAGAATGGGAATTCAGAGCCCAGGAAGGAAAGGACTCTTCATAAAGGAGAACAGCAGCTCTGGGAGTGGTGCGGTGGGGGAACCGGCACTGGCTACAGAAGCTGGAGGCCCCTCATTCTTCCTGGCTTTCACATAGTCTGGGATATAAAAGACCCTGGGAAAGTCCTAACCTGATGCCTCGGCTTCCCTGGGCAACCTGCCTGACCCAAGCAGAACAGAAGAGGTGTTACAACGTTACAATAAATACCACCAGACTCTGCTGCTGCTCTGAGCCCACTTGGACCAGGGCATCTAAGAAATGAGGGAGCAGAGATTTCTGGAACTACTAAGAGCCCCTCAGAAGCGAGTTAGTTATAACTGCATCCACCCAACTGTGGTTCCTAAACCTACTCTGGCCTACCCACGCCCACCTCCCCAAGGGCTGAGGTACTAGAGGCTGGACACCCTAGGAGGCAGGGCCTGCAGTGCGATAGGACTCTTTGCATGCTGGACCTCTGACCCCAGTCATTATTGGAAATATCCTGGAGCTGCCTATGGACCGGAAACCCCTCCAGGGTCAGAGGAAGGAAAGGTATGCACAGAAAGACAGGTTCTAGACCTGGGCCGAGACTTCTGGTGGCCTGGCTCCCAGTCCAGCTGTCTCTCAGCTTCCAGGGACAGCCCGCCCTCCCAAGGGCCCAGGAGAGTGATGACTTGCAAGCTCCATGATAGATCTGCATTGAGGTAGACCCAGAAAATGTTCAAGTCAAGAGTGAGTGGGACAGAATTTGCCTCTCAGTCAGGAATGTGGGATAGACAGGAGCTGGGGCCAGTATCAGCCGGCAGACTTCAAGGGGCCCTCTTCCCAGCCCCACAGGCGGTCAGGCTGCTCTGAGAAAGAGAAGACTACGTGGTTGCCCGCTCTAACACCAGAGTCCGGCCTTGCTCGAGGACTGGGAACTCATTTACAGCCCCGTTCACTTTCACGGTCTTTCCTCTTTGGCCAGAGGCTTCTCCAGAAGTGAGACAAGTCTGGGCTTCCTCGTCCCTGGGGACCTGTGGGGGGTCTGGGGCCAGCTGGCAGGGGCCAGACATAGCCCACAGTCCCGGGCTAGAAAACACTCTCTCCCGAACTGCCCCAGGCCTGCCCCTTTAAATGTCTGATGAAAACAGTCTCCATTTAAGAACATTCTTGCTTAGGTCCACAAGGACTTAAGCCAGACACTTCCAACCCAGCTGCAGTTCTCAGGCTGACACACTGCTTTGTGCTCTTCAGATGTGCAGTTAAAGCGTATCTACCGCACACCTGCTCAGCCAGGCAGCTACAGAGTGGAAAACAGTGTTCCGCTCCCCAGCTTTTTTCCTAACAGCCCAGGATCCCCCGCCCTCTCAATTGCGCCTAATTTTCAAGTCACCCCACCGCTGTCTCTAAGAAGGGCCTACTGCCCTCTTCCACTTGTTCCACTGATAGTGACAAAGGCCAGACACAGGAGGCAAAGCACAGACAAATCACTGTGACAAGTATGAGACAAGTGTGAGGCTGCTGTAAGGCAATCAGCTTCACCACGGCCTGGAATAAATACACAAATTTCTTTCCAGCTTTTCCACAGAGCCAGGGGTTAGGAGGAAGGGGCATTCTTTCTTGGCAGTCAGGGTCCTTGTCAAGTCTGACTCAGTCACTAACACCAGCCCTCAGCCCTGTCCCAGACATGTGACACCATTTGACGAGTTTTATGCCGAAAGCGGTTCCGGTTACATTTGAACTTTTCCAACTCCAAGGTCAACAGAACTCAGCCAATCCACGAGGAAGTGCCGGGGACTTTTCCTGAATGTCCTTGATGTCTGTTTTTGTGCTGTTTTAAGAACGGAGGACAAGAGGTCTCTGGACAGCTTCTCAGAGGAGTGGCAAGTGCTGTGGCTGTGACACAACCACCGGAGCCAACCATCAACAATTCCCTTTGGAAGAGGCTCCGGTGTTGGAGGGAGACGGAGCAGCCGGGAGGGGGCAGAAAGTATCCGTCTCCAAGGCAATGCACGTGTCCCCATGGGCCAGTGTGCCTTTGGGTGCCCAAATGCCTCTCTACTGTCTGCATGCCCTTATATCTGTAGGTAGCCGAGCTCCCAAAACAAAAGCGTCCACACCTCTTTAATTAGCTCTTGGAAGCGGCAGTCAAGGGCTCACCAGGTCAGCCGCCTCCCCTGGCATCCCACGGGCCCCAGCTGGGCAGGGCAACGGGCTTCCTCAGAGCCACAAGCTCTGGATCTTCGGGCAGGACCAACCAGCAAGCCACCCCCTCCCACGTCGGCAGCCCCCTCCCGAGTTGCCGGGGAAGCCTAGAGCCCTGGGCCCAGGGGGAAACCGGGCTTTGCACAGTTTCTTTCTTCCTGGAGGATCCCGAGCTACGCAGCGCCCCCAGCCCAGGGCAGTGGCCCTAGCGCCCCCTAC
>PVHT021183629.1:1745438-1768597 GCA_004024745.2 Catagonus wagneri | reverse complement strand
TCCCCCTCCCCCTCCTTCCCTTCTCCCCCTCCCCGCTACTCGCCCACCCCCTCCCTGCCAGCCCCTAGGAATTTCAGCCGCCGGCCTCCCTTATCGCCAACTGTGGAATCTTGGGCCCCGGGAGTAGCTGCTGCGCCGGCGGCGGGGCGGGAGCGAGGGAGCTGAGAGAAGGGGAGCCTTCGGGCCCCCGTGACGTGAAAGCACCCCGAAGTAGGGCCCTCGTCCTCCCCTGAGCGTCTCTCACGGCCAGAGCCCCGAGGTTCACGGGCCCTGAGGCGTCAAGGGAGCGGGTCCGGCCCGGCCGGGACCCGGGCCTCGGGCCTCGAGCCGGCGCCCCGTCCGCGGGCCTCACTCGAGGCCTCCCCGCCCCGGCCCCGGCCCGGGCGCGCCTCACCTGGTCTCGGGCCGCACGCTGAGGAGGTAGCTGCGGCTGGCGGGGCTGGGGATCCACACGGGCCCGTCATCCTCGCCGTCGTCCCCCGCCCCGGCCCGTCCGCCCGAGCCCCAGCCCCGGCTGGGCGCCCTCCGCGACCCCATGCTGCTGCCGCCGGCCGCCGCCCGCTCGCCCGGCCTCCAGGCCCCTGCCCGCCCGGCTCCGCGCCGCCGGCCGCCGCTCCCCCTCCCGCGGCTGACGCGCGCCCCTATTTATAGCCCGGGACCCGGCCGTCGTCACCTGCCGCTGTCCCTCCCCCGGCCCGGCCCGGCCCGGCCACCGCGGCCTCCGAGGCGCCGGGGGGCGTCGGGCGGCAGAGGCCCCGCCAGGCCTCGCCCAAGGGGCCGACGCCGGGCCTGGGGTTCCTTCCCTCAGCCGACCGCCCGTCGGGTGTGCAGCGCCCCCGCCGCTCCCGCCGCTGCCTCGGCGTCGTCGGAGCCTCTCTGAGCCGGAGGGGAAAGTGCTGGGGGGTGGGCTGCGATTCTAGAAAGGGACCCAGTACGTACCATCCAACGGGGACCCTAGCTGCCCGCTCCCCGTTTTGAAGGTGTGGAAGCTCAGGCTGTGCGGCCTTTGCCAAGTGGAGGGTGCAGAAGGGCCCAGTGTACATTGTAAATCAACTATAACAGAAAAAATAAAAATCTTCAATAAAAAAAAGAAGTACCCAAGGACCTGCGCGGGGCGTTTGAGGCAGGGCCTGGGGAAGGGCGCCGAGGGGTCTGAAAGCCGCTGGGAGCCCGGGCTGGATCCAGCGGGAGAGGAGGGAGCCAGGGACTTGCCCCTCTTCCTGGCCGCAGACCTGACCCACCCTGGCCTTGCCAGTGGCTGTTGGTCCAGCACTCAGACAAACTCAAGCCCATATACCTCCGTAAGTGACTTCGGTTCCTAGAGGGCCAGAACTCCTGTGGACACACGTTGTGTTCCTCTCCATTATCTAGCATAGATTAGGGCTTCTAGAATTATTGAACCTCCTTTGCCACCCTGTTCATCCTCCTTTTCCCAGCACCCAAAGGGGAAATGGGCTGAGTCCTAATGCCCAGAAAAACAATTTGATCATTCAATAATTTCTGAGAGCAAAATTCTAAGCACTATCTAAATCTGGTTCTAAATACTGGGAGTGCCCACAGTCGATTTAATTTTCTCCTATATCCTTGAGAGCATCCAGAAGGTACCTAGAGCTGGATGGTTTTAATCATTAGAAAGTTGGAGCAGGAAGTTCCCATGGTGGCTCAGCAGTAACAAGCCCGACTAGTCTCCATAAGGATGCAGGTACAATCCCTGGCCCAGCTCAGTGGGTTAAGGATCCGGCGTTGCTGTGAGCTGTGGTGTAGGTCGCAGACACAGCTTGGATCCCACGTTGCTATGGCTGTGGTGTAGGCTGGCAGCTGTAGCTCTGATTCAGCCCCTAGCCTGGGAACCTCCATATGCCAGTGCAGCCCTAAAAAGCAAAAAAGAAAGAAAGCAAAGCAAGGGGAAAAAAAAAAAGTGGAGCAAAGGAGTACAACCCATCTATTCTAGAAGCAGCACTCACATCCCCACTCCTTTTGGAACCGGCTCTTCCCCTACTCTATGTGATCCCGAGGGCAACTGCATTGTTCCTAGGTATTCCCTCCCCCCTCACCACTACCTCCACCCCCTCATTTGACTCAGCCACACTATTCATAGTACCCATCTCCGTGAACACAGAAGTAAGCTTTAGACGCAAGCTATGCCAAAGTTCTTCACCTAAATGGAGTTCCCGTTGTTGTGCAGCAGAAATGAATCTGACTAGTATCCACGAGGATGTGGGTTCGATCCCTGGCCTCGCTCAGTGGGTCGGGGATACGGTGCTGCCATGAGCTGTGGTGTAGATCACAGACACGGTTTGGATCCCGAGTTGCTGTGGCTGTGGCTGTGGTCAGCAGCTACAGTTCCGATTCGACCGCTGGCCTGGGAACTTCCATATGCCACAGGTGTGGCCCTAAAAAGCAAAAACAAAAAAAAAAAAGTTCTTCGCCAAAATAAAATGTTTTCAGCTGGATTTGGAAAAAAACAAAAAAAACAGTCCCAATAGAAAGCTGTGAGCGCAAGGTCCGAGCTCTCAGCAGCCATGTTTCATGCTATGTGGAAGTCTGCCAGTCTGCAGTGGGGAAGAAGGAAGCTGACACAGGGAGAAGCAAAGGCAAGGGGCAGAGTCCTGATGGCTTTTGAGTGCCTTGTTGCAAGTGTTCCTGAGATCCAGCTTTGTCCATGGCCTTCCTGCAGGTTGGCAGTGCAACCATTTCTTGGCATCTCTACCCAAAAAAGTTCTCCCTTTGCTCAAGCTGCTTCAAATCAGGCTTCTATTAATTGAATCTGTACTAAAGCCAATACTAAAGCACTTGAGCAACACTAAAGCATTTTCTTCTAATGAGCCCAAATTTGTCTCCTGACCACATACCCCCATTCATCCCTGTTCTTGGCTCTCTGGAGGTGTGCCTATTAAAATCCTTTCAGGAGTTCCCGGCTGGTGCAGTGGGTTAAGGATCCAGCATTGTCACTGCTGTGGCATGGTTTCAGTCCCTGACCCAGGAACTTCTGCGTGCCACCAGCATGGCCAAAAACAAAAATATCTTCAGTTGTCTGCAGGACAGTCCTTCACATATTTGAAAGCCTGCGTAGAGTTTTGGTTCATTGGTTTGGGTGACTACTCATGTGCCAGGCTAGAGCACATAAGGGTCATAAGATCTGTGCCTTCAAGAATCTTATGGGCCAATAAAGGAAACAGGAATACAAGCAAAACACAATACAAGGTGAAATGTACAATTATAAACTATGTATTGGGGAGCATAAAGGAGAGAAGAAAGAGTGGTTAGTTCTGCCTGGGGATTTGGTTAGGACAGTTTACCAGGAAGAAAGTAAAACTCGAGAAAGATTTTGAAAATTGCACAGGTGCTCATAAATAGACTACTGTGGGTGCAGGAAGGGTGGACAAAACATTCCAGACGGATGGAAGAATATGCCCAAAGATATGGAGGTATGAGACAGCCTGGTGTTCATGTCATTTGAGTGTAAAGGATTTGGGCAAAAAGAGGAGTGAATTTAGGCAGAAGTCAGATCCTGAAGGCCTTGCCTAGTACAATGAGGAACTTAGACTTCCCTTTTAGGCCATTTCTCAAATGACAAGGGATTCGATGCCACTGGTGACCCCAGTGACTCTCCAGTTTATCAATTTCCTTTTGAAAGTGTTACACACATACACACACACACACACAAGATCAAACTAGAGTAGCTCATAACTGAATTTGTACCTTCTGGGTCTGGATGCCACATAATTAGCAACAGTTTCATGGATTCTGAGCCTGTAGGTTTTCATCATGAACCACTTAGTCTGATCTAAGACTTTCCCACTCCTACTGGTAGAATCCTTTTTTTTCTTTTCTTTTTTTTTTTTTGGCTATCCTCTCAGCATGCCTGGGGCCAAGGATGGAAGCCATGCCATAGCAGTGACCTAAGTCACAGTGACAATCCCAGGTCCTTAGCCCACTCAGCTATCAGGGAACTCCTGTACTCTTTTTTAACCTAACTCCAAATTTTCATATTTTTTATTAATTAAAAATGTTTAATTAATTAAAATTCAAATAATTAATTAATTAAAAATTAATTAATTAAAAAATCACCTGTGGCACCTGGAAGTTCCTGGGCCAGGGACTGAATCCAGCCACACCGGATCCTTTAACCCACTGCACTGGGCCAAGGATTCAACCTGCGCCTCCACAGCAACCAGAGTCACTGCAGTTGATTCCGGATTCATTTCAGCTGGGCCATAATGGGAACTCCTAAATCTCAATTTCTTAATCTCACACTCCCTATCCTTCTTATCTGAATCTTTTTGAATTCTGCTCCTGTCATCCATTGTTTACTCAATGTCCTTCCCAGCTTCTTGCTATCTGTCAGTTTAACAAGCAGATGTTCATGACGAATAACGAATGTCAGGCATTCAAGCAAGGAGAGGTCAAAAAGGCATAATCTCTTCCCTTGATTTATAGTCTAGCAGTAGAGAAAGGATATGTAACGTAGAGTCTGGACACTCAGGTTCCGATCCTGACCTTCCACTGAGCCGCTGTGTGACCTCGAGCTAGCAGCTCACCAGGCTCACCATCCGTAAGCTTTCGCTTTCTCCTTTATTAAACTCCTGGGGTTCCCTATGGCCTAGCGGTGAAGGACCTGGCATGGTCACTGCCCTGGTGCAGGCTCATCTCTTGACTGTATGCCAGGGGCGTGGGCAAAAAAGAGTGAGGGCATGACCCTTTATGATCCTGAAGGTCATAGCTGTCGATTCGGTATTAAGTCTCTGCTGATGGCTACATGCCAGCAGGCATTGTGCTAGGTACTGAGAGTAGACATCAATGTTACAGTCTCTGTCCTCCAGAATCTCTCAAGCCTGAAAGAAAGATGGAAAATGAAAACAGAATTGGGAGTTCCCATCTTGGCTCAGTGGTTAACAAATCCGACTAGGAACCATGAGGTTGCAGGTTCGATCCCTGGCCTCGCTCAGAGGGTTAAGGATCTGGCATTGCCGTGAGTTGTGGTGTAGGTCGCAGACGTGGCTCGGATCCCGCGTTGCTGTGGCTGTGGCATAGGCCAGAGGCTACAGCTCCTGTTAGACCCCTAGCCTGGGAACCTCCATATGCTGTGAGTGTGGCCCTAGAAAAGGCAAAAAGCAAAAAGCAAAAAAAAAAAAAAAAAAAAGAATCACCATCAACCCTCTAACAGAGGTTTGCATGTGACTCTGAAAGGGCACAGGGGAGCACGTGCTGTGGTTCTGTTTGGAAATAACCATAATACAAGTCAGTGTTTGCTATTAAATATGACTACTGATGAGGCATTGTAAGGACTTATTACCGGTGCCAGGAGTCCCTCTCCCAGTTGTCTTGAACTTCCTGGGGCCCCAGAGTAAACTGAGTGCCTGTGGTAGGAAAATCTCAGGGGACTGTTGATTAACATCCTTAGCTCAGCATAACAAGGGAAGCTGCCCCTCAGACAGGGTCTCCCGGGACCTTCCCACTTGACTACGTCAGCCATTTTCATCAAGGTCTGGATGAGTACAAACATGACTTTTATTTTACTTAGTTCCGTGTCTTCCCTTCCTACTCACTCTTTCTCTTCCAATTCAAACAAAATTCCAAAGGAACAATCCACCCTCCTTTGAGGCATCGGCCAAGGGCACACATTACCTAAGATTTATTAGCTGTCAGGACACCATTCATTCCTCATTTCTCATTACCTTCCGCCTGAGCTTACTGAATTCATGTACCTCCCATGGAGTGCCACCGTGCCCCAGGCTCTGGTACCCCACCAGCGACTCAGCCTCTCATAACTCAGCCAACAACGGGGCAGCAGGTGCACTGAGCTCATCCTCATCCCCACTCCCTTCGGCCACCCAGTCAAATGTCCACCACCTGCACCTTGTCAGGGGAATCAACCCCTGAAATGCCATCCTGTATCCTTCCATCCACCAGGCCTGCCCTCCGCTTTAGGGCGACTCCAGACTCCAAGTTCGCCTGACTTCCCGGCTGAGTTCCTTTCTGGCTTCTTTATCACTCCTGTCCCATGCCCATTGATGTGCAGACATAGGGTAGAGTGGACAATAACTTCAGCTGCAGCTGTGCTTTCCTCGGGGATCTCATTTCACTTACCCCTTGGCCTTCTGCTAAGCTTGCCTTGCTGGTTCCCGTCCTGGAACCTGGCTGTGGGCTTCTTGCTCTGAGGCTGGCCAGCATTTCTGGTTTCCAACCTAAGTCCAACCACAGACAGCTTGGCAATCCTTCCACATTTCCCCAAGTTGACCTTCTGTTCCAAACCAGAGTCCAACTTCGGAGTTCCATCGTGGCTCAGCAGTAACGAACCCGACTAGGAACTATGAAGATGTGGGTTCGATCCCTGGCCTTGCTCTCAGTGGGGTTGGGCATCTGACGTTGCCGTGAGCTGTGGTGTAGATCGCAGACGCGGCTCAGATCTGGCATTGCTATGGCTGTGGTGTAGGTCGGTGGCTACAGCTCCGATTCAACCTCTAGCCTGGGAACTGCCATATGCCACAGATATGGCCCAAGAAGACACACACACACACACACACACACACACACACACACACACACAAAGAGTCCAGCCTCCCCACATGGGTGGGTCAACTGTCATGGTCAACTGCTAATTTAAAATACGAGGAAAAGTGAGACCACCGGGCAAGAACTACTTTGAAGGAGGACAGGCTAGCTGAATCATTCCTGAGCCTCACTAACCTCTGCTTCAAAATATATACTCTTCCTTTGGCAGCTTCTCAAACCTCTGTTCTATCAGCTCCCCTCTCCTCCTCTGCCCGGAGGAGGAAAGCCTATGAGGATGATCAAACATTTGCTTTTCCCTGAAATGTTTACCTTATCTTTCGCTTCCTTTCGCTACTTTTACTTCTCAAAAGAGTTCATGGGAAACCAGTCGCATTATCCAGAAGTAATGGGTTACCAGAATGGGGTGATAAAAGGCAGACTTTGGCCTCCTGAGCAGAGCAGAAGCGTCTCAGGGACCAGAGCTGAGGCAGAGGTCAGAGCCAGGCCCGCCCAGCAAAGAGTGGCCAGAGGCCAGTACCCGAGTGTGAACCGCACAGCTCCTGGGGGTATGAGGCAGTCCCCGGCTGGGGTCAGGAAGGCATGGAAGGCATGCGTGGCCGCAGCTGTGCGGAGGGGAGGAAACAGGGGTCAGGGACCCCTCAGTGTGGGCAGGAAGGGAACCTGGCCTCCCCCTCTGGCCTCGTCCTGCCACGACGAAGCCTCAATATTCTCTAGGGTACTCCTGCTGAGAGTCCCCCCGGCCTGTGTGTGGACATCCCCGGGGATAAGGAATTCGCTGTTCCTCCAGGTGGCCCATTTCACTCGGAGGAGGCTCTCGTTTTACTGAGCCTGATTCTCTTCTGCCATCTGAGGCCGCATAGAGGAAATCTAGAAACGTATGAAAACAGTGATCAGGAAATTTCTCTTTTCGTCTTTTTTTTTTTTCTCGGTTGCGCCTGCAGCATGCAGAAGTTCCCAGGCTAGGGACTGAACCTGCGCCACAGCAGGGACCCAAGCCAAAGCAGTGACAACACTGGATCCTTAACCCACGAAGCCATTGGGGAACGCTGAAGCATCTCTTTTCTTGATGAAACATCAAGTTCCTTCACTAGCTCCTTGGGTAAAATGGCACTGAAGCTTCCTCACCAAGCTGGATGGTCCCCTCTGAGCATGTGCCCTTTGCCAAGGTCCACCTTAAGCTGCTGTGCCGTGAATGTCACATTGCACATGTGACCTCTTCAGGGAAAAAGTACACTAACTTCAACCTCTCGCTGGTCAGTATACCTTCATGATCTTATTTTGCTTTTCAGGCACCTATATGGACTCAGGCTGAGGGAGCCTTGTACACAAGTTATGGCACAGGAATGGAGGTCAGAGGTCAGGGACCCCTTCTTTATGAAGCATCATCAGCTCCAGAGAAAAATACCAGTTTTCTTTTCTTTTCTTTTCTAGGAGTTGCTATAAAATTGTTTTAATTCAGTTCTCTCTGCATTACTAAAACACCAGTTTTCAAAGCTTCCCAGACCCGTGGCCCGTCTCAATGCAAGTCATTAGTAGCATGGTAAGTTAATCCGACCCACGCCCATCCCTGCAGTTTCTTCTATTTTTGCTTCTCTTGATTCCACTCATTTCCAAGATCTCAGCCCTGAGCTCAGAAATGCCCCAGATGTCCACTGACTCAGCCTTCCTGTGGGAAACTTCTGCCTTCTGCTGCAAGCTGCCTTTCCTGCCCGCCAAACTGCAGTTCTTTGGACTGCTTGTCTGACGTCCCTCCAAGAGCTCCCACAGGGCCCAGCTCAGGGCAGCTGAGTCCCTGATCCTGGAGGGTGGAGACCCCAGGTCCTGCTGGCCACTCTGGCACTCCTGGGACTGGAAATGTGGCCACAGCTGTGCTACAGTAAGTGGACACCAATTAAAGGATTACTGGCAGCACGAAGCCACTCCGGATTCTGGTTTGATTGGAAGGGGAATTGGGGGCTTCAACTGCAGCGCTGCCCTAGGCAGGTGCCTCCCTGGTCCATCTGTTCTGACTCAACATCCAATTAGGGGCCAGAAATTTCTGCCTCAAATGTAGGTCCTTTCTAGGATAAAGTTATCATTACATGAGAGGGTGACTCTCCGGTCAGGGGCAACAATTAGTTGGTCAGTCCCAGGACACAAACCCCACATCCTTAGAAAGGCCCCAGCCCAGCCCAGGCCTTTCCTTATCTTCTTGCAGACTGAACTAGTCCTTTTTTTTTTTTGCTATTTTAGGGCCGTACCTTAGGCCCCTACCTTAGGCCCAGGCTAGGGGTCGAGTCAGAGCTGTAGCCGCCGGCCTACACCACAGCCACAGCAACGTGGGATCCAAGCCACATCTCCGACCTACACCACAGCTCTCGGCAATGCAGGATCCTTAACCCACTGAGTAAGGACAGGGATCGAACCCACGACCTCATGGATCCTAGTCAGGTTCGTTAACCGCTGAGCCATGATGGGAACTCCTCCAGTCTTTTTCTAAGGAAATTTTGTATCTCAGCCAGCCCTCCTTTTGCACAACAGCTACATCTTCTCATTCCTTAAAAAAATGTCAGTACCTTCTGGCAATAGCTATTACAATTACTGCTCAATCCAAGGGATTCCAAGGACAAATCAAGCCACTGCCTCCAGTTCTAAGCTTGCTAGCAGCTGCTACACTGCCCCCGGATCAGTCACACCTGCTTTGTAATCCCACCACCATCACCAGCCCCCAAAGTCAACTGTTGGAGTTCCCGTCGTGGCTAAGTGGTTAACGAACCCAATTAGTATCCATGAGGATGTGGGTTTGATCCCTGGCCTCGCTCATTGGGTTAAGGATCTGGCATTGCCGTGAGCTGTGGTGTAGGTTGCAGACGCGGCTCGGATCCTGCGTGGCTGTGGCTGTGGTATAGGCCGGCAGCTGTAGCTCTAATTCAACCCCTAGCCTGGGAACCTCCATGTACCACGGGTGTGGCCCTAAAAAGCCAAAAAAAAAAGTCACTTGTTTCCAGGTTCTAATCTCGTTTGTACTCTCCTGCCTGCACCTCCACAACTTTCTGTGGCTTTCCTTACCATCACCTCTACATGCCACTCACTTCCTCTTCTCCTTTTTCCCATTTCAAAGTCATATCCAAAGGCCTCCTCAGAACCAGTCTAGGATAGCAATGGGAAGCTTCCTTCTGAAGCAAAGAACTTCTTAGAAAGTAGAACTTACCTTCCTCTTCAAAAAATAGGTAACCCTGGAGTTCCTGTTGTGGCTCAGTGGTTAACGAATCCGACTAGGAACCATGAGGTTGCGGGTTCGATCCCTGGCCTTGCCCAGTGGGTTAAGGATCCGGTGGTGCCGTGAGCTGTGGTGTAGGTCACAGACGCGGCTCGGATCCCGCGTTGCTGTGGCTGTGGTGTAGGCCGGCGGCCAGCTCCTGTTAGACCCCTAGCCTGGGAACCTCCATATGCTGCGGGTGCGGCCCCAAAAATGACAAAAGACAAAAAAAAAAAAAAGGTAACCCTGTCTATGCACAATGGGTCTTTGGGCAAAATTCCACGCAACTTGGTCTACAGATTGCCAAACCCCAAAGGAAAACAGGAATTGTACAGTGTGCCCTGGGCTCTAAATGAAAAGGGAGGTCTAGAAACAATGGAACTTCTGATTTAAAATGTCAAAGAGCAGCTTAACCACTTCAAACATCAAAGGCATAATCAACTTCTTCCACCTTCACAGAAAATGGAGGCAAAGACAAGGAATTAAGTTTTAAAAGTAATACCTGGTAGATTTTAATCTATTTTCTTTACCTCTCTAGCTATGAAGAGCAGCATGCCCACACATGAAATAAGATGATGCTACTGGTCTACTGTCACTTGGGCACTCACTCTGGTGGGGCTTTTCCTGGTAAGATTTGACTTCAGTGACTTTATCACATCCTTTGCCACATTTCCCATACAGTCAATTACACATCTGTTGATTTCTTAGTATTCGTGCACTAAAAACTCAATTTCAATTTGCAGGAGTTCCTGCTGTGGTGCAATGGGATCGGCAGTGTCTTGGGAGTACCTGGACCCAGGTTCAATCCCTGGCCCGGCACAGCGGGCTAAGGATCTGGCGCTACTGCAGCTGTGGCTTAAGTCGCAACTGTGGCTCAGATCTGATCCCTGGCCCGAGAATTCCATATGCTGTAAGATGGCCAATAAATAAACAAACAAATAAAGAAATAAATACAAATGGTATAACAAAAACACAAACCAGGAGTTCCCATCATGGCTCAGTGGTTAACAAACCTGACTAGTATCCATGAGTATGCAGGTTCAATCCCTGGCCTCGCTCAGTGGGTTAAGGATCCAGCATTGCTGTGAGCTGTGGTATAGCTTGGCTTGGATCCTGCGCTGCTGTGGCTGTGGTGTAGGCCTACAGATCCGATTGGACCCCTAGCCTAGGAACCTCCATATGCCACAGGTGGGGCCCCTAAAAAGACAAAAGATATTAAAAAAAAAAAAAAAAAGAAAACCAAAAATAAATTTATTTTGTAAATGATAGTAAATATTTTTTTTTAAAAAGAGCATTTTAAAAGGCCAATAGATGACACAATGAACTAGCTCAAGAATTCATCTGGACCTATGCCCCCCCTGAATAGACTGAGTAGGAGAAGGATTTGAAGATGCTTCAGAATTATCAAGTAAACAGATAGTTCAAACTTGGAAAGGCTTGACGAAAGCCAAAAGAAATAACTACTCATAAAAGAGCTAGAATTTTAATTGATAAAGCAGAAATGTGATGCAAACTGACATATAAATAAATGCAATTAAAAGTGATACTGCCTTGGGAGAGAGGGGTCAGTCTAAGCCAAAAGTCAATAAATAAATATAACAAACAAAAGAAATTCAACAAGAGTTCTTGCCTTTAGGAAAGTCTCCTCTATTTTACATAAATTCACACAGGGACAAGATGATAAACTCTAGACAGGCTCAATTCAA
Organism: Catagonus wagneri; assembly: GCA_004024745.2. Taxonomy (NCBI): domain Eukaryota; kingdom Metazoa; phylum Chordata; class Mammalia; order Artiodactyla; family Tayassuidae; genus Catagonus; species Catagonus wagneri. Next base: position 1,757,137 of record PVHT021183629.1, on the reverse strand, counting down.
GATCCCCAGAGATTTAAACCACCACCACCCACCTCACCATTTGACAGATGCAAGAACTGAGGGAGGAGTTCCCGTCGTGGCTCAAACGTTAACGAACCCGACTAGCATCCACAGGACGAGGGTTGAGCCCTGGCCTTGCTCAGCGGGTTAAGGATCTGGCGTTGCTGTGAGCTGTGGTGTAGGTTGCAGATGCGGCTCGGATCCCGCGTTGCTGTGGCTGTGGTGTAGGCCGGCAGCTACAGCTCCAACTGGACCCCTAGCCTGGGAACCTGCATATGCCGCTAGTGCTGCCCTAAAAAGGCAGAAAAAAAAAATTACAGAACCCAGACTGGAACCTAGGGCCCTTGATTTCTGGTCACTGGGTTTCTTCATTCTATATCATTGTCGGTGAGTTTATTCTTAAGGCTATGTAGAAACATGGAAAACATCCAAGTAGAAAAAAGTAGGGTACAAAATCAGAGGCAGTGTAGTGCTAGTCACATCCAAGTGAGTGAATCTCAGCTCTGCCCTTACTAGTTCCATGAGTGTAGGGTCAACCACTCTGAACCTCTAAAATGATAGCGGTTGTTATCTCATAGGACTGTTAGGCTAAAAAGGAGAATGAACGTAAGAATAATATCTGTCATAGAGAAATACTGGATGTTAACCACTGCTATTATCATAATTATACCATAAACTCAGCTATGAACTGAACAAGGATTGGGAAATGATATGCAAAAATGAAAACAACTGCAAAGACAGGATTATAAATATGCATGTTTTTTATTTTCTCTAATAGTGCTATATCATTTTCCAATAAGAAAAAGGCATATTAAATAGGGACCCTAAAAAAAAAAAATCCCATACTGGGACTGAAGTCTGCTGTTTCCTCCAGAAAGAGGCTCCCAGTTCCTAAGACTAAGGTGGCAATTGTTGGTGGCAAAGGTCAGACATGGACAACGGCCTAAATCCCTTGGAAAAGACCAAGAGAAATGTTCCAGAATCTAGAAGATGGTCTCAGATCAGCCCCTGAGAGAACTTGGTAGCTACCAGTTGAATCAGATTCTTTCACCCAAGCATGCATGCGTCAATTCACTCATTCAAACACTCTTTGAACCACGATGTATACAAGGAACTGTTAGGAGCTTTTAAAGAGTTAGACCGATCCACTTGATGTATTTGGAACAATCTCCATTACATAAGTGAAAAAAGCAAGCTTCAGAACACTGTGTGTATAGAATGCTACCATTTGTATTAAAAATAGATATATAAATATACATACTTATAAACTTGTAAATGCATAGCGTTGCTCAGAAAGGGTATATAAGATATAGATAAGTGATGAATTCTGGAGACGGGGCTTGGGGAACTGAAGGCTGATCTCCACTGGGAAGCCTGCTTTTCACTGTTTTCTCTTTTGTATTGTTTGAATGTCTTTCCATGTAGGTTGTATTCATTTTTCAAAAAAACAAATTATAAAAACGAGTGAGAGAAACTGTGCCGAGCTGAATATACAGTGGTGACCAGGGCAGGCAGGGGTTTTCAGTCTCAGGGAAGGCAGAATGTGTTGGCTTCACTGAACCCCACTTGTTAAGTTTGCAAAAATCACACTGTTTTACATCAGTGAAGGGGAGAATTCTTTAAACATGCCAGTTGGCTTACAGATTCGCCATATCGTTTTACAGAGATAAAAAGCAGTTGGAAAATAAATACTAGTCATTTGTCAAGCCTCAGAGTGTGTTAAGCTGTAGTTTCTACAGGGGTGGGGGTCTCATCTGTAGGACTTGATCAGGAGAGCAGTTCACCCCAGCAGATAGGTGCTGGGCGACAGCGAGCATTTTCTGATGATAACAAATGACAGCACAACTATTTAAAAACATCTTTAAAAACACTGGACCCTGAGGGAACTGTGTTCCCTGTGAGAGCTGGGCCACCTTCTCGGGAATAGCTCCCTGCCCGACACCCCGACGATGGCCTTCAAATGGCAAGATAAATCTCAGCGAGAAGGGACGATCAGAGAGACACTGCACAGGCTTTGGAACGTCGAAAACAAATGTGATGCACAGGGCCCTCCGTGGGGTGACAAGGCACAGACTGACTGCAAAGAGGACCTGGCGCTCAGTGGGGCACCCCAGCCGCAGGGGAGGTAGGAAAACAGATGTCTGGATGGTGGCCGGCAGCCAGCCAAAGCAGCCAGGTCACTAAGGCAACGCCGTGGTTGACATCAAGGACTTTAGAACCACACAGGCTTGATTTACAAGGCCCAGCAAGTTTTCTCGAGCCTGGTTCTCTTCTCTATAACATGCAGGGTAACTGTGACATCGCCATGAGGACAAAGTGAGAATCACCGGAAAGTGCTTTTAGCAAGATTCTAGGCCCACGACCAGGACTCCCGGTGCCGCTATTACCACTATTCCGAACTGGTGCTGAGGGGCTCGGGGGCCACGCTAACTGCCCACCAGCATCCGCGGGTGAAGAGCAGGCAAGGAGCACTCCACCCTCCAGGCCGAAAGGCAAGAATCCCTGACACTGCTAGTGTTTTCTAACCAGAAAATGCTCCAACACTCGTCATCTCACAAAAGCCTGTGAAGTGAGTTGGATGGGCATCATTGGGTCTGCCTGGACGGGCAGGAGCCAGTGAAGCTGGGGGTCTGCTAAGGGCAGGTTGCAAGCAGGACCCGGCTGCGGTGGGCGGCTTGGCGTTCTGTCTGCTCCACGCAGCTCCCAGGAAGGAGAGAGATCTCAGGTCGGGACAGGGCAGAACTGTGATTCCACTACTCGCTCTCCCCCGGCTCCAGCTACCAGTGTCCGAGCAAGGAAGAGCTCAGCTGTCCACTTCAAACCCTTCCAGTGGTCCCCTCCACAGTCTGTTCTGGTGAATGGCCCCGGGGGCAGCGCGGGCTGGAATTAGGAAGGGACGGCAGCTAGGCTGGGCTGGCTCTGGCTCTCCACGCAGCCGGATATGGGCCCGCTTTGCCCTTGCTGCCTGCCTGGGAAACAGGGACATGGTGGTCCTGCCAGATGTGGCCATCATTAAAAAGCACTCTGTCTCTGAAACTGAAACAAGCACTAACCTTTCCCAATGCCATTAGCATTTCCACTAAAAATTCGGCACTTGATACAGGAAGAAAATGTGTTTTGTTTTTTTTTTCCAGTTGTGAAAAGGTCAGGTATATTTATCTGACTTAATAATTTATAACTGATATTCAGTGCCTTCCTTGAAAGATCACCTCTAAGAATGCAGTCATCACCCATTTCCCTTTGCGGCACTACATCCTGCTGGGCCCTAGTCGCACATCCCACCCACGCAGGGCTGCGGCAGCCATGTGGAGCAGAGGTCAGGACCCCTCCACACAGCCAGCTCTGTGCCTGGTCAGTCCCAGCTCTGCCGTCAGTGAAAAGACAGCCCAGCCTCCCATGTCTAATCCCAGTCCGCTAAGAGAACTCTGCCAGAGTTCCCCATGCCAGTGGCAATACCAAGGTCTCCTGAACAGGGCAAGAAAATTGCAGAGTTCCTCGCCTCTTCCTGCCAGTAAAGGGTTCTCTTACTTTGAAAAACCGTTTGCAGGAAAGACAGAGGTGCCCAGAACATTTTCAATAGACCCTAAAAGTCAGTGCTGCTAGCTCGGGGGAGACCTTGGCGGTGACCCTTGAACAGCACTATGACCCTCCCCTCCCCCCTCAGAAGCACCAGGCTCCTGGTTTCGTAACCACAGCTCCGAGATCTCCAGGGGACAACCTTCCTTGGACCGCAGGAAACACTGTTCTCCCTCTGAGATGGGACAGTGGGACCCTCAGGTGGGGCAAGGTAGGGCCAGGCTCATGTGAAGAGGAATACAAGAGCCTACCTGCGTGGTAAGAAGATTTTTTTTTTTATTTGAAATATAGTCTGAGCAACATGAGTGTAGCCGAGAAGAGGAGGGGCTGGCCTGCCCGGGGCAGCAGCCTCTCTAATGGCACAGGAGCGAGAGTACAAATATTCCAATGTCTGTGTGCCCCCAACCCCACTTATCAGGAAAGGCAGAACAGCAGCAGAACAAGGATGCACAGCTCCTTCTGAGGGGGGTCTGCCTCTTGGTGCCTGCCTGCCTCGGCTGCAGCTCCTGCTCCCCCGGGTTCCAAACAGAGGTGTGCTGCAGAAATTCCTCCCACCCGGACAGGATGAGCCAGCGTGACAGTGAACTCTCCAGGACTATTTTGGAGCGGGGGAAGAATCAGAGAAGACAGGAAGGAAGGGCAAGGTGACCGAGGGCCCTCTGCAAGCCGGGCTGGGCAAGCTCTCCGAGAGGGACCGTGCTGGCCCCCTCGGCCCCCTCTCAGGCTCTGATGGCGGCAAGAAGGAGAGCCGCTGCCTCAAGGCTAAGGAGGCCCGCGGCCGAAGGCAGCGCGTGGGGAACCTCCCAGAAGAGCACAGCCACTGAGGGGTGGAGAGCCGAGCTGACGGCACTGGGGCTGGGCCACTTCAGCAGCCTGGGGTTGGAAGGACACAGACGAGAGTTGGGGTACCAAGAAGCAGCACAAAGCCATAAATAACAGAAGCGAATTCAGAGCTGTGAGGGTGCTGGGCAACCCTGCATCTCTTGGGGCCCAGGGATGCCCAGCCCCCCGCAGCTTGGGACGGACCGTGCTCCGGGGCACAGTCAGCCACACTCACATCCGGGTGGAGCCTTTCTGTTCCCACTGTCCAGAGAGCAGGCGGAGGACACAGCGGCACCACCCTGGCCGCACGCTGCAAAGCCTCTGGTCACACCTGCGGGCACTGTGTGTGGCTGTCCTGGTCCTGAGAGGCCTGTTGACTCTGAGCATCTCGGGCACCGTCCTTGTCAGGGGCCAGGCCCAGAGATCCCCTTGCCTCTGAACTGCCCAACAGAGGCTCTCCAGCACATTCTTCCAGTCCGTTCTCCCTGGTCTCCATGGACACCTCCTCCCCGGAGCCCTCTTCTGCCTCTGCCGCCTCCGCCTCTTCCTCCTCCTGGTCTCTCACCTTGTGAACAATGAAGAGGTGGCGGCTGAGGGAGCTGGCAGAGGTGTAGCACAAGCCACAGAGGAGACACTGGGCTGTGGAGCTGTCCTTCTGGTGCTGAGGTATGTGGCTCTGAAACTCGAGCCCCGAGTCTGTGGCAAAGCTACATTTTGCACACTGGAAAAGGGCCTTGTGTCTTTTGGTGGAAGAGACAGCCGAGCCACTGCTGGTGTCTGGAGCACCCCCCGCTCCGCTGACTGGCCTCTTCAGATGGTTCACCTGAAAGGGTTTGAAAGAGCATGAGCAGGGCCCGGGCCAAGCCTGAGCCCCCAAGGTCATCCACGCAGCCCAAGGACTTGCAGAATCGCCACCCAGGCCAGTTTAGGTTTGGTTTCTCTCTTTGCTTTTATTTATTTATTTTACTGTACCATATACATACGGCACAATATTCCAAAGATACAGGAAAAGCCCTGAAAAGATTAAGTCCCCCTAGCCAGCTCCCCAGCCCTGCTCTCCAGATAACATCATGCCACCTGGGTTCTGTGGCTCCTCCCAAAAATATTCTATGGTTATACAAAAATAAAACTATTGTTTTTTACAAAACATTATCATTACATGCACACTTTTCTTCACCCTGCTTTTTTCACTTAACATACATCAGCGCTTGTCTCCATGAATATCCAGAGGCTTCCTTCTCCCAGCATCCACACCTCAATCACCACGGCGGGGAGAAGAGTCCCCTGGCAGACACTGGGTCAGGGTCCATCTTTGTCACTGCACACGGTGCCGCAGTGAACAATCTTAAACACACTTCTTTAGGCCCAAAGCCAAAGTCATCCGACAAATAATCTTAGAAATGGAACTGCTAGATCAATGGGTGTACGCATTTGGCGGAGAAGACAGGGTGTGCATTTTAATCACAGACAGATGTGGCCAAAATGTCAATCGGTGCCCCACCTGCTATGTGTGAAAAGGCCTTTGCAGAACAGCACCCTTCTTTAAATATGCAATAAAGAACCCCTTGCAGATCCAGGCAGCCCTCAGTCTTCCAGACGGCCCTACCCTCCGAGGAGCAGCCCCCGACCCCACCATGGAGTGTGAAGAGCCTACAGTGAGGGGGGCCGCCGGGCCACCCCAGAAGTTGACCAGAAATGGGAACAGGGCATGAAATAGGGATGAGGTCATAGGACAGGCGCCCGGGAGAGCAGGAGTCTAGGTCTGGCTCCTCCATGACTACAGGTGGGAAGGGTGGCGGGCGGGGCGGCTCATGCAGGTGCGGCTCTCCTCAGGCACAGCCAGCCCTGCCCCGCCCTCCCAGGCCGTGGCCGATGCAGGGTGGAACGTGTGAAAGCACGCTAATGTCCAGGCCCCCAAGGAGAGGGGCTGCAGTGACGGGGGAGCAATAAGAAAAAAAGGTCAACGGGCTGCCTCACGGGTCGTTGTCCCTGTCCTTTATCTGCATGAAGCGTGCAGGCTAGAGTGCCTGCACTGAGGGAAGCTGTCACTGCTGCTGGCTCCATGGCCACAATGACGAAGAGGCCCCCCAGGAGCCCTCCTCGTGCCCCTCCCGCCCCAGTTCCCAGCGGGCAGGCTGCTGCAGCGGGCGGGAGCCCCGCACTCACCTGAGGGGAATGTCCACCTGGAGGTCTGACTCCGGACGTCTGGCTCAAGTCGGGGTTTCGGATCCCGTGCATAAGGCTGACGTGGCTCTCCAGGAGGGAGGGCCGAGGAAAGCTGGGGCTGTCCTCTGTGCAATACCTGCAAAAGCACAGCCGCAAGAGGTCGCATAAGGGCCCAGAGGGGCCATCAGGGCTGGAACTGCTCTGCCTCCAGGGTGTCAGACAACAGCAAGTCGAATATCTGGCCCTAAGCTATGATCTTCCTCTTCACTTTCTGATGTTGCTGTCCAGAGACCCAAACGTGGCCTGAAAGAGTGGCCTGTCCTGTCCCAAAGCTCAGATAGACGCTGCTGAAGCTCCCGGCCAGATGAGGCACACTCACATCTCCATTTGGCCTCTCTAACCCCTGGTCCCTCCACTGCTGACTGGCAGTGCAGCCCGGGGCTGGAGAGCTGGGAAGGAGGCAGGCTCTGGAGCTACCAGGCCCTAGAGGCTCATTTCTGGCATGCTCTGACTCCTGACCTAGCTATAGCAGTTTTCCATTAGAAACTTGCTTAAGTCTACGAGTTCCCATCATGGTTCAGCGGTTGACAAACCCAACTAGTATCCAGGAAGCTGCATGTTCGATATCTGGCCTCACTCAGTGGGTTAAGGATCCAGCGTTGCCGTGAGCTGTGGCATAGGCCAGCAGCTGCAGCTCCGTTTTGATGCCTGGCCTGGGAACTTCCATATGCTGTGGGTGTGGCCCTAAAAAGACAAAAGGAGAGAGAGAGAGAGAGAGGGAGAAAGAAAGCAAGAAAGGAAGAGAGAGAGAAAGAGAGAGAGAGAGGAAGGAAAACTTGATTGTGTTCGTGTCTTGCCTTTGAGCCCTGACCGCGCAGCAGAGAAAAGCCCCAGTGGTACCACGGACGGTCTTGTTGAATTTCAGGCCTCCTGGCTCCCACCTCCAGGGACTCACCCACAAGTGTAGACTTTCTTTACTGTGTCATGGTTGTTGCGGATGTGTTTGCGCAGGCTGTTGGGGGTGTGGAAGGACTGTTCACACTGCCGACACGGGTACCGCTTCAACGTCTATGAGAGACGACGGAATGCAAAGCATCAGAACTATAAGGCAGTTCTGGGCATCTTTCTTCTCAGACGATCAGGCAAGGAGGGTGCCCAAGATCTCAAGATCTGTGATCACCACTCTGCCCGGAGCACCAGGAACCCCAGGGCGCTGCTCACAAAGGGGGCTCTGAGCCACAGGGCGGAGGTCCAGAGTCACTGTGCCCACGTGACCCCACTTACCCGACCGTGGCTCTTCTTCATGTGGGACACATAGCTCTCCCGGTCGGGAACCCACTCCTGGCACTCCTGGCAGGTCCAGCCGGTGTTCCTCAGCCGGGGCCTAGTCTCCCCCCTGCGATGGGCCTCAGGCCGGCCCCAGCGGCTAGAGGGCAGGGAGCTGCCCCGAGCAGCCCCGCTGGGGGCCGGGGGTTCGGCGGGAACTCGAGCGCCAGGGCGGCTTGAGGACGTGTCTGCTGAAGCCTGGAGACTTGACAGCTGGTCCACGTTGCGGGGCACACCGTGCGTGCTCTGGGATGGGCGAGGGGAAAGGTGCACAGTCAGACCCCGGCCTGGGCCGTGTGCCCTTCTCCCCACCCCCGTCCCCAAGGCACCCCACCTTGACGTGCTGCATCAACTCCGGCTTCTGCAGGAACAAGAGCGGGCACTCAGGGCACTTGAAGACGCCCACTTGCACCTTGCTGGCATTCTGGTAAAAATGCTGCTGAATGTGCCTCTTCTTGTTGAAGACCATTTCACAGGAGCACTTATAAATGAGCCTGACGAGACAAGCCCCACGGTATGAGATAACCAAGGCTCTGCTGGAAGAGCCGCGCTCTGAGCCAGGGTGGCTACTCCCCTGACTCGGGATGCTTTTGGGGGACCCCAGGAATCTCTGCTACCAGTCCGCGCTCGCCAGTCCATCCCAACTCCTCCCACACAGCACCCAGGCTCACTGGCTCCACCCCACAGGCCTGGTGGCCCCAGAGCCGCACTCACTGGGAGGGTCTGTGGGGCTGCGTGGGATGCTGGGTGGCGCTGTGGTCCGCGGTGCTACTGGCAGTCTTGAAGGCCATGGGGCAGAATGCACATTTGTGGAAAACCTGGCAGTGTCGCTCCTGGATGTGGCTTTTCAGCAAGGCTAAGGTCAAGTGGACGACCCCACAGTGGATGCACCTGGATGACAGAGGCAGGGGTAGGAGGGTGAGAGCGGGGAGTAGGCATGTCAGACCTGGTAGTGGGGAGGGAAAAGGAGGGATGGAAGACGGGAACGAGCCATCCCGGGGGCTCTCCCCCTCCCTCGGTCTTCCACCTTCACAGGTACACCCCCAGAACCTCCTGCTTCCTGCCTCCTGGCACAGTGTAGTCACCCAAGGCCCCCAAGCCCAAGCCCACACCTAGCAGAGATGTGGGGAGAAAACCTCCCCTCCCCTCACCGGCCAGAAAATATTACTCTGCAAACCAAAAACGTGGGCCTGGCCAAGAGAAGTTAGAGGCGGTGGAGAGGGAGGAGAAAGGTACAAAAACGAAATCAATGGAGTTCCCATCGTGGCTCAGTGGTTAACGAATCTGACTAGCATCCATGAGGACGCAGGTTCGATCCCTGGCCTTGCTCAGTGGGTTGAGGATCCGGTGTTGTCGTGAGCTGTGGTGTAGGTCACAGATGTGGCTCGGATCCTGAGTTGCTGTGGCTGAGGCGTAGGCTGGCAGCAACAGCTCCGATTAGACCCCTAGCCTGGGAACCTCCATATGCTGCAGGTGCGGCCCTGAAATGACATCAGTAGTACCCCCTTAAGTGTGACACAACTGCAGGAGTCCAAGGGGAACTTCAGAAGGAGACTACAGAAGGCCTGTGCCTTCCCACAAGATGGTGCTGACCAGGCAGCGATGGCCATTAATAAAATGAACAGTTAGGAAATGCTATGCTCACCATAACAACTACATTAAAACAAACAATCCTCAGAGTTCCCGTCGTGGCTCAGTGGTTAACGAATCCGACTAAGAACCATGAGGTTGCGGGTTCGATCCCTGGCCTTGCTCAGTGGGTTAAGGACCCGGCATTGCCGTGAGCTGTGGTGTACGTCGCAGATGCGGCTCGGATCCCGCGTTGCTGTGGCTGTGGCAAAGGCCGGCGGCTACAGATCCTGTTAGACCCCTAGCCTGGGAACCTCCATATGCCGCAGGTGCGGCTCTAGAAAAGGCAAAAAGACAACATAAAATAAAATAAAATAAAATAAAACAATCCTCAAAGCCCAGGAAGAAATTCTCCAGAGCAGCACTGTTCAGTGGAGCCTGCTGTGATGATGGAAATGTTCTACACTGTACTGCCCATGAGATTATTTAAATGTGAATTGATAAAATAAAATGGCCAGTTGCACTGGCTACATATCAAGTGCTCGGCAGTCACATGTGCCTGATGCCATTCTGGACAGGGCAGCTCGTAAGTGTACTAGCGTCTCCTTGGTGGGACTATGGGCAGCTTTTTTTCCCCCTACCAATTTGTATTTTCTGAGTTTTACTTAGTGAATACATCATCTTCATAATGTATAAACTGTCTTAAACTGTCTTTCTGAAATCAAGGTCTCGTGGAACTCTCCTTTCAGCTTCAAAATATTTCTCTATAAATACTGCACTTCCTTTCTTCATCATTGGAGAACGATGTGAGCTTCCTCCACGCCAGTGAGCATCTATTCAGGTCCCTAGACACTCTCATGTGTTCAGTCTTTCTTCCTGCATATAAACACACACAAGGCTCATGTGTTTTCACACACATGAGAAAACAGCTTCCAGAGTTCCCTTGTAGCACAGCAGGTGAAGGATTCAGCATTGTCACTACAGCAGCTCTGGTGGCCACTGTGGTGCAGGATCAATCCCTGGCCAAGGAACTTCTGCATGCTGTGGGGGCATGGCCAAAACAAACAAACAACACCTGCTCTGCTCCCCTATTTCACTAGACAATTTTATCTCCTCTTGTTACGGTATTTGACACCCAGCAGACACCGGAAGAGAGGCTGCGCCGCTTTAATGGAAGGACATCGCTTCATTGAACAATTTTTTGACTCCCAAATATTGGCCTTCATTTCAATACACTAACCCATGTACGCAATCCACATAAATCTTCCCAGAATCCTAATTCTTTTTGTTTTTCTTCCTTTTGTGTGTGTTTGGGGAGTAAGGGTGAGATAGGTGGGGACAGAATCATTTTTTTTTTTGCAAACTGAAGCGGAAATGATGAATGCACAGAAGCAGAAAGCTGTTCATAACTAAAATGCCAATGGGCATTCGTAACTAAATGTGCATGTGTGCTAGAACTTCTATACAAATTACTTAGGCTTAAATTATATTTCCTTTTCTCTTCCAGTAAATAAAAGACTGACCAGCTCCTAGCACACAGACTGCTTCCATTCCACAATTATGAGGAGAAAAAAAAACAAACAAACATATTTCCAAATTCATCTGAAGTGGCCGAGTAAACCCAGCATGTGTAAAGAATCCCGTTAAGTGGCTTTATTTGTGCAATTTGACCAAACTCCTACAAGAGCAATATAAATGCGACTAAAAACCCATTCTATTTACCTAGCAGATATTGTTGGAAGAAACCTCATGGAAAGTAGGACATAAAGGGGTAAAAGAACAGGTGCCAAGTAGCCTCAGTGAAGGACTGAATCAAGCAGGGTTTACAGACCGATTAAAAAAGTGTGCAGAAGAGAAATTCAACTCTATGCCACAACTCTTTACCAAACTGTCTAAGAGAAAATAGACAATTATAGAACCATATGCTGTTAAATATATAAAGTTGTAAAAAGATAAAGAGCAGGAGTTCCCGCTCAGTGAACCAGTGGCTCAGTGGTTAATGAATCCGACTAGGAACCACGAGGTTGCGGGTTCAATCCCTGGCCTTGCTCAGTGGGTTAAGGATCTGGCATTGCCGTGAGCTGTGGTGTAGGTCGCAGACGCGGTTCGGATCCCTTGTTGCTGTGGCTGTGGCGTAGGCCGGCGGCTACAGCTCCTGTTAGACCCCTAGCCTGGGAACCTCCATGTGCCGCGGGTGCGGCCCTAGATAAGGCCAAAAAAAAAAAAAAAAAAAAAAAAAA
>PVHT021183629.1:1726489-1745338 GCA_004024745.2 Catagonus wagneri | reverse complement strand
CGTTGCCGTGAGCTGTGGTGTAGGTTGCAGACTCGGCTCGGATTCTGCATTGCTGTGGCTGTGGTGTAGGCTGGCGGCTGTACCTCCAATTAGACCTCTAGCCTGCGAACCTCCATATGCTGTGTGTGTGGCCCTGAAAAGCTAAAAAAAAGTCTAAACTTGGTCCCTTACGACGTCATCAGTCACTCTCCAAATTATCAACAAAGAACATAATAGTTTCTAAAATTCTAAAAAATATAATATTGTAAAACTCTATAGTAGACCTCAGTGAAATGAAACACAGGTACCTTCTGAGAATTTACTAAAAAACATTAATACCTAGAGAATGGGAGAAAATATTTGCAAGTCATATATGTGATGAGGGACTCATATCCAGAATACATAAAGAACTCCCCTACAAGTCAACAACAAAAATACAAATAACACTTCTTTTTTTGCTTTTTAGGTTCACACCTGTGGCATATGGAAGTTCCCAGACTAGGGGTCAAATTGGAGCTGGGGCTGCCAGCCACTGTCACAGCCACAGCAATGCAGGATCCAAGCTGTATCTACAAACTATATTGCAGTTTGTAGCAATACCAGATCCTTAACTCAATGAGCAAGGCCAGGATAGAACCAGCATCCTCATGGATACTAGCCGAGTTCGTAACCCTCTGAGGCACAATGGGAACGCCCAAATAACACTTTTTTTTTTTTTTTTGCTTTTTAGGGCTGCATCTGCAGCACATGGAGGTTCCCAGGCTAGGGGTCCAATCAGAGCTACAGCTGCGGGCCTACACCACAGCCACAGCAACACAGGATCTGAGCTGAGTCTGCGACCTACATCACAGCTCACGGCAACACCAGATCCTTAACCCACTGAGCAAGGCCAGGGATCAAACCTGCAACCTCATGGTTCCCAGTCAGATTCGTTTCCACTGCGCCATGACAGGAACTCTCCCAAATAACACAGTTTTTAAATGGGCAAAGGATCTGAATAAACATTTCTCCAAAAAAAATTTACAAATGGCCAACAAGCACAAGAAGATATACTCAATATCATTATCCATCAGGGAAATGCAAATCAAAACCATAATGAGGTAACTACTTTATACCCACAACGATGGCTATTATCCAAAGCCAGACAATAGCAAATGTTGGCAAGGATGTAAAGAAATAAAAACTCTCAGAGCTGAAAACATATGTCACATGATAACTTGTACATGAATGTTCATTAGCAGCATTATTCATAAGAGTCAAAATGTGGAAACAACCCAAATGTTGATCAGTTGATAACTGCATAGACGAAGGTGGTAATCCATACAATGGAATATCATTCAGCCATAAAAAAGGAATGAAGTATTAACATGTTACAGGGATGAATCATGAAAACATTATGCCAAGATTACATACTACATGATTCCATTTATATGAAATGTCCAAAGGAGGCAAACCTATGAGACAGAAAGTAAATTGGTGGTTGCTTAGGGCTGGGGGGGATGAGAGGATTGCAAAATACAGGGTTTCTTTCTGGGTGGTGAAAAAAAAAAAAAAAATTCTAAAATTGCTTGTGGTGACTGTACAACTGTGAAAATAGTAAAAATCACCGAATAGGACACTTTAAATGAGTGAATAAGATGGTACGTGAATTACGTCTGAATAAAGTTGTTACAAAAAAATGTATATGAATAGGAGTTCCCCATCGTGGCTCAGTGGAAATGAATCTGACTAGTAACCATAAGGAGGCAGGTTCGATCCCTGGCCTCACTCAGTGGGTTAAGGATCCAGCACTGCTGTGAGCTGTGGTGTAGGTCGCAGATGTGGCTTGGATTCCGCATTGCTGTGACTGTGGTGTAGGCCAACAGCTATAGCTCTGATTTGGCCCCTAGCCTGGGAACCTCCATATGCCGCAGGTACAGCCCTATAAAGTCAAAAAAAAAGAAAAAAAGTATATTAATAATTGAAGATCTTAACTATAACCAATATTATATTGGTGTGTCTATCTTCTGAGTTCAACCTTAGATCACTGAAGATTTTGTCGATGTCTTCAGTAATCCCTCCAGCTAAATCATAACACTTTTTTGTCTGATATTTTGTATAAAAAGGCTTGATAAACTAAATTTCTTTTAAGACACTAGGTTTATTTTTTCTCTTACAGAAGAAAGTAAAATATTTAAAAGACAAAAAAATGCTATGAATCTATCTGTGTTATTGAAAATTTCTTGGATTCAAGAGTCAAATATAAAAATTAAAATGTTGATTGCATTATTAGATTCAATTTGATCTTGATACAAGCAGCAAACACTTAAATCAAAATTAGAGAGGTAATTTCAAATGTTACAGGACACTGCCAAAAACACATGTTCAGGTGTTTGGTTTAAAAATGTAGCCAGGCGTGCTGCCAAGCCATGTTCTTCTGTAACATGGTGGCAAGGGCGTTGTGTAACCCGTGTCTGGACTGTTTGGCTTTCCACACACTTCAGCTTCTCCATTCTCCACAATATGCAATTTGGAAATGCTTCTACTGAGAGAGAAACGCGGAGATGGTCACTAAACACCTCCCTGTCCCTCACCCACTATGAGTACGAGCTCTCATCAAGCCCTAATGCTCCTACTTCCTAAATCTCCTCAAATTTACCTTCTCGCCACCTCCACAGCCATCCTTTAGCTGAATCCTTCAGTGTCGCATCTGGACTGTCACACCCGTTTCTTACCCAGGCTCTAGTCTCTCCCTTCTCTAACGCACACGTCAGCTTCCCAGAAAGATCTTTCCCAAACACAGATCTAACTGGACCACTCCTCTGCTACAAATCTTTCTGTAGCTCCTCACTGTCCACTGGATAAAATCCAAACGTCTGCCATGGAATACAGAGTCTGGCAAGGTGAGCCAATTCCCTGGTCTCATTTCCCACCCTCCCTCCAGTTCATCCTGACCTACATCTATATAACTGCCTATCGTTGTTGGGACCCCTTTTGTGTGTGCTGGTATCCTTGCCTAAACCCTTGCCAGATAGGCTATTTCTTTTCTTTTTTTTTTCTTTTTAGAGCCACACCTGCAGCATCTGGAAGTTTCCAGGCTAGGGTTTCAATTTGGAGCTGCAGCTGCAGGCCTACACCACAGTCACAGGAACACCAGATTGGAGCCGCATCTGCAACCTACACCACAGCTCACGGCAACACCAGATCCTAACCCACTGAGTGAGGCCAGGACTGAACCCGCATCCTCATGGATACTAGTCGGGTCCCTAACCCACTGAGCCACAATGGGAATTCCCTGTCCCCCTTTCTTATATCTGAAAACCTCTTAATATCTCATCTATGAAGATTTCCTGATCATTCCTCAACTGTGGGACTTACTGTTCTGAATCATAATTATTTGTATATACATGTTCGTAGCCTATCAGACTGAAACACCTTGAGAGTAGGAGCTGAATCTTAACCATCTTTGTATACTGAGTGTCTGGCTCAATGCTAAAAACAATACTAAGTACTCAGAAAATTTTATTAAATGAACTAAATCAATAAAAAAATTTAATACCAAAGAGAAGAAAACCTTAGTAAACTTGTGCAAAATTAACTTTCTGAAGTGATCAAGTAAAACAACACATGTAGAAACTCCAAAGCAAGTCAACCAGTAAAGGAGACCTGACTGTGTCACTGCGACATTACATTACACAGCAACGAATTCTGGAGGGAGAATTCTCTCTCATTTTGATCTTTCTCTCTCTATTTTTTTTTTTTTGTCTTTTTAGGGCCAAACCCGTGGCATATAGAGGTTCCAGGCTAGGAGTCGAATCAGAGCTGTAGCCTCTGGCCTACACCACAGCCACAGCAACACCACATTCAAGCCGTGTCTGCAGCCTGAACCACAGCTCATGACAACACTGGATCCTTAACCCACTGAGCAAGGCCTATGTCCTCATTGATACTAGTGAGATTCGTTTCCGCTGAGCCACGACAGGAACTCCCTGAAATGACTTCTTGCTCGTATTTGTTTAACATAATGGAGAAGACTCAGTTTAAAATAGAATTTTTTTGGTTTTACCATGAAGCTGATAGTTTTTTCCCATTCTCAAGTTTTGCTCGATTCTCAAACTGACAAAAAAACTAATCAGAATAAAGATACTAGATAGAGCCCTTGGAGTTTGGCATCTTGCAGCTCCATTTGTTAACAAAAATTGAGAACACTTGAAAGTACTGAAATTTGCAAATCTGTTTTTGAAATAGTACTTTAAACGTCTGTCCACATACCAATCAACATTCTTTCTTATTAGGCTGGAGCCCAGGCCTCTTAAGACCAAAACTCAGTCTTAAATGAGTTCTGGCCCAGAAAAAGAATCAGACACCAGGCAAGCTCAGGACAGCGAGCCAGGTAACACCCACCTGTAGCCCACCTTGCGGGCATAGTGCAGGCAATTCTCCTTTACGTGGGTCTGGAAGTAGGCAGAGCGACAGAGAGCTCCACATTCCGGACAACAGTAGGGGGACTTGTGGGCGTGGATCCGCTGGTGGGCACAGAAACTGCACTGGTTGGGTAGCAGCATCTGGCACACCTGGCAAGTCTAGGAAAGAACACCAAGAAAGCAGTTCACACAGGAGCCCCAGGCCTGTAGCTCCCCAATCAGAGCTGTCTGACTTTTCTAGGACATGGGTCAAAATGACCTCCTCCCCCAATCATTCTCTCTCAACTCTCCTGGGATTCTCGTGATATTCAAAAACCTCACCAAGTGTTGACAATGACACCTGAACTAGCTTTACCTCTCGCCTTGTTATCGGAAACAGACCCGACCTTATTTTCCCCAAGATGAGTCCTACGTCTAGGACTGTCGGTACCTCTGGATTAGCAGAGGACCAGGTTCGCCCCAAGGCACTTCTTGAATTCTAAGACCTCGTGACCCTGCCAAATTCACCAGGGCCTCTCCCCAGCTCAGCAGGTTCCCACCCAGCACCTTTAAGAAGATGGTTCGGGGACTTGCAAAGCAGAGCTGAGCCTACCCTGGTTACTCTTCAGAAGCGCCAGTGCAGACTGACCAAGTGTGCATCTCCTCGGCCCTGTCTGCCCACTCTGGGGGCTGCCCTGAGCCGCAATCGAACACACAGCCCCAGAGAAATGGGCAAACAGACAGCCGCTCCTTTGCTCTCAGCCCCAGAAGAGAACCAGAGGCTAACAAGACCTACAGACAGGCACACTCTCTGAAGCTCTCGGACAGCAAGGGCCCCAACAGCCCAGAGGGGGAAAGCAAGAGAGAGCTGGTGCCTGCCGTCAGGAGAGGCCCTTCTTAGTAAAGAGGGGACAATGGTACTACTCCCTGAGGGGTTCACCGACCTGGCATCAGAGGAGTGTTCAGAGGGACAGGTTCTTAGGGAGGATAGGAAAAGATCTCTGTTTTAATCTGCAATATCCACAACACGACGCCTCCACAGGAAAAACCAACCAGTGTTTTCAACAAATAAAATTTCGGGGCGGGGGGAGACAAAGAAGGAAGCGGAACTTACAGATTAAAAGAGACTTAAAAGGAATTTTCAACAATTGCAATGCATAGCCCTCATCTGGATACTGATTCAAGCAAGCGACGTGTAAGAAGAAACAAGACAGACATTTTAACGCTGACTTAAAGATGATAATATTGAAACGTGACATTTGATATTAAGATTTTTTTTTTTTTTTTTTTGCAGTGCTCGGAAGTTCTCAGGCCAGGGATCAAACTCATACCATGGCAGTGACCCAAGCCTCAGCAGTGACAACGCTAGACCCTTAACTGCTGAGCCACCTGGGAACTCTTGATATTAAGATTTGATAATAAGGAATTATTATTAATATTGAGATGTGATATTATATCTATGTATTTTGGAGGAAAAATATTACCTTTTAGATACACATACTGAAACGTAACAGATACTATAATGCTGGGATATGTTAAAAAATAATACACGGGGCTGAGGTGGATAAGAAAAATGAAATGAGATGGCCCATTGAGTTGGAAACTGTTAAAAGAAAGTTCATTAGGAGTTCACACTGTGGTGCAGTGGGTTAGAATCCAACTGAAGCAGCTTAGGTCACTGAGTTCGATCCCCAGCCCCACACCATGGGTTAAAGGATCTGTCATTGCCGCAGCTGCAGTGTGGGTCGCAGCTGAGGCCTGGATTCAGCTCCTGGCCGGGGAACTTCCGTATGCCACAGGTGCTGCCATTTAAAAAAGAAAAGAGGAATTCGCATTGTGGCACAACGGAAATGAATCTGACTAGTATCCATGAGGTCACAGGTTTGATCCCTGGTCTCGCTCAGTGGAGTCGGGCTCTGTCGTTGCTGTGAGCTGTGGTATAGGTCACAGACGTGGCTTGGATCCCGCATTGCTGTGGCTGTGGCGTAGGCCAGCAGCTGCAGCTCCAATTCGACCCCTCGCCTGGGAACTTTTATATGCCTTGTGTGCAGCCCTGAGCCCTATAAAAAAAAAAGAAAGAAAGAAAGAAAAAGAAATAAATAAAAAAGAAAGTTCATTATACCATTTTTTCCACTTTTTTATATGTTTGGGACATCCCGTAATAAAAAGTTTTGTTGTTTTGTATTGTTCTAGGTGTAGAATAGTAAGTATGCTACAATTTGTGTAAGAAAGGAGGAAATAATCTCTTTCTCTCACACATACATGCATTTCCTTATATTTGCAAAAAAAGAAGCAATGGAACAATAAATCAAAAGTGAACAAAAATGGTTATCTCCGGGGAAGGAAGGAGCAGAATGGAAGCAAAACTTTCAGGAATATACCTTCTGAATGTTACATAATTTTAACTTTGGAATCACATAAATGTTTACATAATTTTAAAAATATATTATATAACAATTAAACTATATTTAAAAAAGCATTCCCCTTGGAGTCCCGTCGTGGCACGATGGTAATGAATCCGACTAGGAACCACGAGGTTGTGGATTCGATCCCTGGCATCAGTCAGTGGGTTAACGATCCGGCATTGCCATGAGCTGTGGTGTAGGTCGCAGACGTGGCTTGGATCAGGCGTGGCTGTGGCTGTGGAGAAGGCTGGCGCCTACAGCTCCAATTAGACTCCTAGCCCGGGAACCTCCATATGCCACGAGTGTGGCCCTAAAATGACAAAAAAACAACAAAAAAAAGCATTCCCCAAAATTTGAAAAACAGAAACTACCTACGTATAAGTTGGTGACATAACCATATAGAGAAAAAAATTATGCCCAGCGACTTTTATTTTTGCTGTATTTTGTTTTCGGCCACGCCTGCAGGATGCAGAAATTCCCAGGCCAGGGGCTGAACCTGTGCCACAGCAGTGACCCATGCTGTTACAGTGACAATGCCAGAACCTTAACCCGTTGCACCATAAGAGAACTGCTAAAACAAAGTATTTTGACTTATACATTCTTAATATGATATAGTCTGAGGACAAGAAGAATTGCAAATACTTCAGCTTTATGCATTGTCTTTGTTAGAAAGACTATTGGTTGTGATATTTTGAAATTTGTGTGCTTATGTAGTAGGAAAATCTTAGGAACCAGCAATTTCAGTATAAAACCAATTACATAAAAACTAAAATCTTGGAGTTCCCATCATGGCGCAGAGGAAATGAATCCAACTAGGAAACATGAGGTTGTGGGTTCAATCCCTGGCCTCGCTCCGTGGGTTAAGGATCCAGCGTTGCCGTGAGCTGTGGTGTAGAAGGCTGCAGATGCAGCTCAGATCCCGCGTTGCTGTGGCTGTGGTGTAGGCCAGCAGCTGTAGCTCCAATTTGACCCCTAGCCTGGGAACCTCCATATGCCACAGGTACGGACCTAAAAAGCAAAAAAAAAAAACCTAAAATCTCACATCTGAATACCGGTATAAACTCATGTTCTTTCTTGCCTAATTTTAGAAACTTGTATTTCATAGCTGTGGCCACTGAAAAGGCCTAGAAACAGATACATACAGTAAAATAAGCATCTCTGGTGCCCAGGACGTGGCCTCTACATATCATTCCTCACTGAAACAAAACAAAACAAAAAAAACCCCTAAAAACCTGGCTTCTTGGAAAAGTGGCTGATTCAAGGTTTAGCACAAGAAATAAACCCAGGATAGAGTTGCTGCTGTGGCGCAAAAGGAATAGCTGCATCTCCACGGTGACAGAACACAGACTTGACCCCCTTCCTGGCACAGGGGGTTAAAGAATCCAGTGTTGGGGCTCTCAGATCTGATCCCTGGCCCAAAAGCTATACATGCCACAGATCGGCCAAAAAAGAAAAAAAAAATTTTAATTTTAAAACTGAATAAACAAACCCAGGACATCTTGTTGCGAATCAAAGTAAAGAGATACCAAAACCAGACAAAGATATCGCCAAAAAAGAAAATTACAGGCCAATATTTTTGGTGAAAATAGACACAAAAATTTTCAACAAAATATTAGTAAACTAACAATACTAAAATGATCATACACCATGACTGGAGCTCCCATTGTGGTGCAGCGGAAACGAATCCGACTAGGAACAGTGAGGTTGCGGGTTCGATCCCTGGCCTCGCTCAGCAGGTTAAGGATCTGGTGTTGCCGTGAGCTGTGGTGTAGTTCACAGAAGAGGCTGGGATCCTGCGCTGCTGTGGCTGTGGGGTAGGCCAGCAACTGTAGCTCCGATGTGACCCCTAACCTGGGAACCTCCATATGTTGCGGGTGTGGCCCTGGAAGAAAAAAAAAGAAAAAAAAGATCATACATCATGATCAAGTTGGACTCATCCAGGGTCACAAGGATGGTTCAACACATGCAAATCAAAGTGATATGCCACACAAACAAAAAAAGACAAAAACCACATGATTATCTCAATAAATGCGAAAAACCATTTGATAAAATTCAACATCCATTCATGATAATAATTCTTACCAAAGTTCAGTATAGAGGGAACAAATCTCAAAATAATAAAAGCTATTTATGACAAACGCACAGACAACATAACACTCAGTGGTGAAAAGCTATAAGTCCTCCCACTAAAATCTGGAACAAGACAAGATGCCCACTCTCACCCTTTTGTTCAACACAGCATTGGAACTTCTAACCTCAGCAATCGGACAAGGAAAAAAAAAAAAAAGGTATCCAAACTGGAAGAAGTAAAATTGTCATTATATGCAGATGACGATACTCTATACAGAAAACCCTAAAGACTCCACACAAAAACTACTAGAACTGATAAATGAATTCAGCAATGTAGCAAGGTACATGATTAACATACAGAAATTGGAGTTCCCATCAGGGCTCAGAGGAAACAAATATGACTAGCATCCATGAGGATGAAGATTAGATTCCTGGCCTTGCTCAGTGGGTTAAGGATCTGGCATTGCCGTGAACTGTGTGTAAGTCGCAGATGCGGCTCGGATCTGACGTTGCTGTGGCTGTGGCGTAAGCCAGCGGCTACAGCACTGATTCAACACCCCTAAACCTCCAGATGCCTTGCATGCAGCCCTAAAAAGACAAAAAAATTACAGAAGTTGGTGGCATTTCTTTTCACTAACAATGAAATATAAGAAAGGGGAAGTAGGGAGTTCCCACTGTGGCTCATCGAACCTGAATTTCATGAGGATGCAGGCTTGACTTCCATGAGGATGTGGGTTCAATACCTGGCCTTGCTCAGCAGGTTAAGGATCTGGCCTCATAGATATGGCTGAACCTGGCACTGCTATGCCTGTGGCCCGGGCTGGCAGCTGCAGCTCCAATTCTACCCCTAGCCTGGGAACCTCCCTATGCTGTGGGTGCAGACCTAAAAAGACTGAAACAAAAAACACCACTTTTAGGAATTCCCTTGTGGAGTAAGAGGTTAAGGATCTGGCATCAATACAGTGGCCCAGGTCACTGCTGTGGTGCAGGTTTGAACCTTGGTCCAGGAATTTCCACATGCTGCAGGTGCAACCAAAAAAACAAAAAACAAGCAAGCAAGCAAGCAAGCAAGCAAGCAGACATTCCTTTCCTGTTAAAAGAATAAAATACTTAGGAATAAAACTGACCAAGGAGGAGTTCCCATCCTGGCTCAGTGGTTAACAAATCTGACTAGGAACCATGAGGTTGTGGGTTCGATCCCTGGCCTTGTTCAGTGGGTTAAGGATCTGGCGTTGCCGTGAGCTGTGGTGTAGGTTGCAGACGTTGCTCGGATCCCGCATTGCTGTGGCTGTTGCAAAGGCCGGCAGCTACAGCTCCTGTTAGAACCCTAGCCTGGGAACCTCCATATGCCGCAGGTACGGCCCTATATAAGGCAAAAAGACAAACAAAAGAAAACAAAACAAAACTGACCAAGGAGGTGAAAGACATATGTGCTAAGAACTATCAAACATTGATAAAGGAAACTAAAGACGATTCAAAGAAATGAAAAGATACCCCACGCTCTGGGGTTGGAAGAATTAATATTTGCTAAAACGGCCATACCACCCAAAGCAATCTACAGATTTAATGTGATTCCTATCAAAATATCCATGATATTTTTCACAAAACCTGAACAAATAATCCTAAAATTTATATAGAATCTTAACAGACCAGGAATGGTCAAAGCAATCCTGAGGAAAAAGAGCAAAGCTGGATACATAACCCTCCCAGACTTCAGACAGTATTACAAAGCTACAGGAATCAAGATGGTGTATGGAGTTCCCATTGTGGCTCAGCAGCAATGAACCTGACTAGTTTCCAAGAGGACATGGATTTGATCCCTGGCCTCACTCAGTGGATTAAAGGATCCAGCACCGCCATGAGCTGCAGCATAGGTTGCAGACGCAGCACGAGTCTGGTTGCTGTGGCTGTGGTGTAGGCCAGAAGCTGCAGCTCTGATTTGATCCCTAGCCCAGGAACTTCCATATGCCACAGGGGAAGCCCTAAAAAGTAATAAATAAATAAATACATAAATAAATAAATAAATAGGAGTTCCCATTGTGGCTCAGGCAGTTAAGAATCTGACTGGTATCCAGGAAGATGCGGGTTCGATCCCTGGCCCCACTCAGTGGGTTAAGGCTCACAGATGGGCCTTGGATCCTGAGTTGCTATGGCTGTGGTGTAGGCCAGCAGCTGCAGCTCTAATTCAGTCCCTAGCTAGAACTTCCATATGCTGCACGTGCAGCCTTAAGAAAAAAAAAAAGGAAAAAGAACAGAGAGCTTAGAAATAAACTCAAATGCCTATGGCCAATTAATCTTTGACAAAGAAGGCAAGAACATACAATGGAGAAAAAACTGTCTCTTTAGCAAGTGGTGTTGGGAAAGCTGGAGAGATGCATGTAAATCAGTGAAGTTAGAACACACCCTCACAGCATACACAAAAATAAACTCAAAATGGCTTAAAAGCTTTTAGTAGATAAGACACTATAAAATTCTTAGAAGAGAATATACCAAAAAAGATACATGTACCACTATGTTCACTGCAGCATTATTCACAATAGCCAAGCATGGAAACAACCTAAACGTCCACTGACGGATGGATTAAGAAGATGTGGTACAGGACTTCCTGTAATGGCACAGCAGAAACAAATCGGACTGGGAACCACGAGGTTGTGCATTCGATCCCTGGCCTCACTCAGTGCGTTAAGGATCACATGAGCTGTGATATAGGTCACAGATGCAGCTTGGATCTGATGTTGCTGTGGCTGTGGTGTAGGCTGGAAACCAAAGCTCCAATTCAACCCTTAGCCTGGGAACTTCCACATGCTGCAGGTGTGGCCAAAAAAAGCAAAAAAAAAAAATGTGGTACATAAACACAATGGAATATTACTCAGCCACAAAAAAGAACAAAATAATGCCATCTGTAGCAACATGGATGCAACTAGAGACTCTCATACTAAGTGAAGTCAGAAAGAGAAAGACAAATACCATACGATATCACTTATATCTGGAATCTAAAATATGGGACAAATGAACCTATCTACAGAAAGGAAACAAATTCATGGACATGGAGAACAGACTTGTAGTTGCCAAGAGGGAGGAGGAGGGAGTGGGATGGACTGGGAGTTTGGGGTAGGTAGATACAAACTATTGCATTTGGAGTGGATAAGCAATGAGGTCCTGTTGTAGAGCACAGGGAACTATACCTAGTCACTTGTGATGGAACGTGATGGAGGACAATGTGAAAAAAAAGAAGGTATATATATATATATATATATATATATATATATATATATGTATATATATATATATGAAACTGGGTCACTGCTGAAGAGCAGAAACTGCCCAATGTTTTCTTAGGTCAGTCTCCCAAGGAAAGAGAAATGAAAGAAAAAATAAACAAATGGGACTTAAACATAAGCTTTTGCACAGCAAAGGAAACCATAAACAAAATGAAAAGACAACCTATGGACTGGGAGAAAATGTTTGCAAATGATGCAACTGGCTTAATTTCCAAAATATAAGCACAGTGCATATAACTCACTAACGACCAAAAAAAAAAAACCCCAAACAACCCGATCAAAAAAATGGGCGCAAGGAATTCTCTTGTGGTGCAGAGGATTAAGTGTCTGGCATTGTCACTGCAGCAGCGCAGGTTGCTGCTGTGGCATGGGTTTGATCCCTAGCCTGGGAATTTCCACATGCCACAGGTGCCCCCCCAAAAAAAGAATAATACAAAAGGGCAAAAGACCTGAATAGACATTTCTCTAAACAAGACATACACATGATCAACAGCTACATGAAAATGTGCTCAACATGGCTAACTGAGAAATGCAAACCAAAACTACAACGAGGGGAGTTCCCACTGTGGCTCAGGGGGTTAAGAACCAAGCATCGTCTCTGTGAAGATGCAGGTTTGATCCCTGGCCTCACTCAGTAGGTTAAGGATCTGGTGTTGCCGCAAGCCACAGCACAGGTCAAAGATGCGGCTTGGATCTGGTGATGCCATGCCTGTGACAAAGGCTGCAGCTGCAGCTCTGATTCAACCTCTAGCCCAGGAGCTTCCATATGCCATGGGTACAGCCATAAAAAAGGAAAAAATTTAAAAATACATTGATACCACCTCATACCAGTCAGAAATAGTCATCATTAAGAAATCTACAAACAATTAGAGGAGAGGGTGTAGAGAAAAGGGAGCCCTTCTACATTGTTGGTAAGAATGTAAATTGGTGCTGCCACTGTGGAAAACAGTATGGAGGTTCCTTTAAAAAACTAAAAATAGGAGTTCCCGTAGTGGCACAGTGGAAACGAATCTGACTAGGAACCATAAGGTTGCAGGTTTGAGCCCCGGCATCGCTCAGTGGGTTAAAGATCCGGCGTTGCCACGAGCTGTGGTGTAGGTTGCAGACGCGGCTCGGATCCCGCCTTGCTGGGGCTGTGGTGTAGGCCGTCAGCTGTAGCTCCGATTAGACCCCTAGCCTGGGAACCTCCATATGCCGCAGGTGCAGCCCTAAAAAAATAAAAAACAAAACAAAACAAAAAACCCTAAAAAACTAAAAATAGAGTTGCCATATGATCTAGCAACCCCACTCCTGGCCATATAGCCAGATAAAACTGCAATTTGAAAACATACATGCACCTCAATGTTTATAGCAGCACTATTTACCATAGCCAAGACATCAAAGTGTCCATCAGCAGAGGAATAAAGATGCAGTGTGTATACACACAGTGGAATCCGACTCAGCCATAAAAAAGGATGAAATAATGCCATGTGCAGCGATATGGAGGGACCTAGAGACTCTCATACTAAGTGAAGAAAGAAAGAGAAGGACAAGTACCATATGATATCACTTACATGTGGAATCTAAAATATGACATAGGAGTTCCCATTGTGCCTCGCTCAGCAGGTTAAGTAAGGATCCATGGTTTATGGATCCAGCGTTGCCATGAGCTGTGGTGTAGGTCGCAGACACGGCTTGGATCCTGCATTGCTCTGGCTGTGGTGTAGGCTGGCAGCTGTAACTCTGATTCGATCCCTAGACTGGGAGATTCCATATGCCTTGGGTATGGCTGTGAAAAGCAAAAAATAATAATAAAATAAAATATGACACAAATGAACTTAGCTGAGGGAGTTCCTGTCATGGCTCAGTGGTTAACGAATCCGACTAGGAACCATGAGGTTGCAGGTTCGATCCCTGGCCTTGCTCAGTGGGTTAAGGATCCGGTATTGCTGTGAGCTGTGGTGTAGGTTGCAGACGCGGCTTGGATCCCGCGTTGCTGTGGCTGTGGTGAAGGCCGGCAGCTACAGCTCCTGTTAGACCCCTAGCCTGGGAAGCTCCATATGCCGCGGGTGCGTCTCTAGATAAGGCAAAAAGACAAAAAAAAAAAAAAGAACTTAGCTGAGAAAGAGCAGTAAGACTCAAAGAGAAGAGACTTGTGGTTGCCAAGAGGGAAGAAAGGTAGGGAAGGAAGGATTGGGAGTTTGGGATTAAAAGATGCAAACAATTATGTATAGAATGGATAAACAGCAAGGTCTTAGTATAATAGCACAGGAAACTATATTCAATATTCTATAATAAACCATAATGGAAAAGAAAACAAAAAGAATGACTGAATACTTAAATATACTTTATAGAAACCAGTTAAGTTCATTATAACACTAACACTAAAAATAATGGAGGAGGTGGAGTTCCCACTGTGGCTCAGCGGATTAGGAACCAATTAGTATCCATGAGGACACAGGTCTGATCCCTGGCTTTGCTCAGTGGGTTAAGGATCTGGCATTGCTGTGGCTGTGGTGTAGGCCAGTCACTGCAGCTCCAATTCGACCCCTAGTCTGGGAACCTCAATGTGCCGCAGGTGTGGCCCTAAAAAATGCAAAATGAAAAAAAAAAAAATAATAGAGGAGGTCACCTCATACTGATTAGGATGGCTACTATAAAAAAACAGAAAACAAATGTTGGTGAGGCTGTGGAGAAATCTGAACCCTTGTGCACTACTGGTAGGAATGTAAAATAGTACAGCCACTGTGGAAAGCAATACGTGGTTCCCTCCAAAATTAAGAATACAATTACCACACGATCCAGCAATCCCACTTCTGGATACATATCCAGAATAACCGATATTGTACAATACTGGGAATATAGCCAATTTTTTACAGTAACTGTAAATGGAGTGTTTAAAAATTGTAAATCACTATACTGCACATTTCCAATTAATATACTATTGTGCAGCCACTGTAATTCAGTAAAATAAAATATGTGATCACACACAAGAAAGAACTGAAAGTAGGGTATTGAAAAGATATCTGTACACAGTATTCATAACACAACTGGAAGCAACCCAAATGTCCATTACTGAATGAATGGATAAACAAAATGTGGTATACACAGCAAGAGTATCATTCAGCCTTAAAAAGAACGGAAATCTGTCAAATGCTAAAATACGTATGCACCTTAAGTATTATACTAGATGAAGAGTCAGTCAAAAAAAGACAAATACTGCAGAAATTGCCACAACACTGTAAATCAACTCTACCTTTTTTAAAATGCAAAAAAAAAAAAAAAAAAAGATACCAAAAGGATATTCTAAATAAAGAACTGATGCTTAGGGCAGGGTGAAAAAAAAAACCTGATTTTTAATAAATAAATACGACAAATACGGTATGATCCCATTTAAAAAGTGAGATACCTAGAAGAGTCACATTCACAGAAAGAAAGCAGAATAACAGTTGTGGCGGGGGAGGGAGTGGGGAGTTGTTATTTAATGGGTTTAGCACCTCAGTACTGCATGATGAAAAGACCTCTGGAAACTGCACAATGTGCATGTACTTAGTGCTAATAAACTGTACATTCAAAAACAGCTAAGATGGTAAACTTTATGTTACGTATTTTACCACAATTTAAAAAGTAATAGAGGAGGGACTGTTTTAAGATTGTTGGGACATCAACTCACTACTGGGAAAATCATCAACTAAGGGAAACAAATGTATCCCATTTTCCAGCATAAACTATCTTTCAGGGTAGCCTAATAGCCCTCAAGGAAGAGGGAAATATACTTTACACAGAATGCCAGCTAATAAATGAGAAAGAAATAAAGTTTAAAGCACCCCTCTGCAGTTTCTTTTTTTTTTTCTTCCTTTTTTGGGGGAGGGGGGTAGCGCAGCACCTGCGGCATATAGAAGTTCCCAGGCTAGGGTTTGAATCTGAGCTACAGCTGCTGGCCTACACCACAGCCACAGCAATGTCAGATCTGAGCCACATCTGCAATCTACACTACAGGTATGGCAACGCCAGATCTTAACCCACTGAGCAAGGCCAAGGATTGAAGCCACAACCTCGTGGTTAATACCCAGATTTGTTTCGCTGAGCTATGACAAGAACTCCCCGATCCAGCAATTCCTAATAAAATTACCAACTCAAGCAGCAATTACTAATGGAAATTAAAATTATTAGGTAAAAGATAGGAAACTCTAGGAATTCTCTAGTGGTCTAGTGGTTAGAGATTTGGTACTGTCACTACTATAGCTCAGGTCACTGCTGTGGCACAAGTTTGATCCTTGGCTTGCCTCAGATGAGGCCAAAAAAAAAAAAAGGAAAAGATAGGAAACCTTATAAGGAAGGGATGAAAACCTAAAATCACTGATCAAATTTAGCATTATTAAAACTGAGACAATCGGGCACTTTTTGCCTCCCTGAAGTCATGAATTATGAAGAACATGGTATTCCCACTCAAGACTGAGCCTGGACATAATCAAGTCTTTATTGCTAACTTCAAGTTTACAGATAAAATATGGGGTATAGAAGAACAAATTAAGTTCATGAGGAAGCAATCAGTCAAACCCAAAATTATCCTGAAAAATTCTCAAGAAATCAATCACAAACTCAGAACTGTCTTGGAAAATTCCCAGGACACGTGACCCAGTCTCTCTTCAGCTAATCAGTGACATGAAAAAAGGTGGGAGCAGTGTTCTGGTGGGTGGAGCAGGAAGAGGTACTGTTCTAGACTGAGAAATTTAAAAGACATAACGAACAGATACAACACATGGTCCGCATTTGGATCCTGATTCAAAACAAATGTAACCAGGAGTTCCCGTCGTGGCTCAGAGGTTAGCGAACCTGACTGGCATCCATGAGGATGCGGGTTCGATCCCTGGCCTTGCTCAGTGGGTTAAGGATCCGGCGTTGCTGTGAGCTGTGGTGAAGGTTGCAGACGTGGCTCGGATCCCGCGTTGCTGTGGCTTGGCGAAGGCTGGCAGATACAGCTCCTGTTAGATCCCTAGCCTGGGAACCTCCATATGCCACGGGTGCGGCCCTAAAAAGACAAAAAGACCAAAAAAAAAAAAAATTATGGGAATTCCTGCTGCTGTGCAGTGGGTTAAGAATCTGACTGCAGAGGCTCGGGTTGCTGCAGAGGTACAGGTCTAATTCCTGGCCTAACCCAGTGGGTTAAAGGATCCAGCAGTGCTCCAGCTGTGGTGGAGGCTGGAGCTTCGGCCTGGATTCAGTCCCTGGTCCAGGAACTTCCACACGCCGAGGGTACGACCACTAACAAAGAAAAAAGACAATTATGACGTGAAGGGGAAATTTTGCACATGGACTTGTATCAGGTAAAATCAAAGAATAGTTATTGATTTTGTTAGACGTGATGTTGACATTATAGTTAAACAGTCTTTGGGCACTGACACCTGCCCAACAAGGTGGCCTGGAATGTAAGCGAAAGGACCTGGCCAGCGACTGCAGAGAGAGGCATATCCAGTTCAGAGTCCCAGGAAGAAGTCAAAGCCCCAAACGTGCTGTCCTACAGTCCCTCCCCTAGAGTGGAGCCCAACCCCACCCCATCGGCTCACTGCCTGCCCCGATATGGCCTGAAGCCCAAGCACCATCTTGGGAAACCCAAAGCCAACAGCCAACGAGGCTAGTTTGCGATCCCAGAACTCAAGCCTTACCGTCTCCCTAAGAATCTGAGGCCACACTTAATGGCAGGTTTTGTGAGGGAACAGAGCTGGACTGAGAGAATCCCCACGGCCTTCCTGGACACTCTCTCCCTTTCCCTGGGTGCAGTTCCCACTAGAGAATGACACAGAGAAGATGCAGGATGAGAAGGGTGCTGGCCTGGGATCCTGCACACAAACCTCAGCCTGCTCAGGCACCAGGCCTCCACTGGCAATGCTTCTGATCACAGGCCCCAGAAGAAGTGCTCCTGCCCGGTCAACCAGGCCGGTACAGCCAGGATACCTGATCCCTTGAGTGAAGGGCCTGGGCGCCATACTGCATTTGACTTACCAGAAAGAAAATGCTAACTGCAACAGAGAAGGTGAAGATGAGAGGCAACAGCAAGTTATGGCAGCTTGCTGGCCCCTGTGCAGGGCTGCCTACCAAATTCTACCTCCTGTCTCTTCCCCAACACTCCCAAGGCTTGCCTCACTCCCACCAACTCCCTGCTCCTCAGACCACTGTGCCCTTTCCCATACCTTTGTCCCCCATACCTGGAACACCGTGACCCTCCATGTCTTCCCAACTCATCCCTGCAGGTCCAGCTTAGACATCACATCCACAAGGCACCTTCCCCACGCCTGGACCCACAACGAATGAGTCCCTCTGAGGAACTCTGTGCAACTGTGTTTATAAGTCTGTATTAACCCCAGTCTTAGCCTGCCACACACTGTAGCAGTTAGGGTGGGAAGCCCTGCTGAGCCACCATGAGCTCCTGGAAGAAGAGTCTGACTTCCTCCCGCGGGCAGCCCTGCCTCCGTGCACACAGTGGGCACTCGGAACACACGTGTGGAGTTCATCAAGACGCCAACAGGTGCATGGGCCACTGTGAACTCAAGGGAAAAGAGCTTTTTTACTTTGCTTCTAGGTCTCTATGACTCTAGCTTAGGAAGGCCTGGTAAAGGGGTGGGCTTGGCTAAGTTGTGAAGAGAACCACCTGGAGAAGGAAGAAAAGAGCCATCTGGAGGCCTGCTCCTTCACGAGACTACGCTAATACAACCACTGACACACAGGGTACCAAAGTGTGTTTTCAGCATGGAA
>PVHT021183629.1:1668751-1725489 GCA_004024745.2 Catagonus wagneri | reverse complement strand
ACACACACACACCCCCTCAGCAAGCATAACCAGGGATCAGAACAAGAGATAATCTCAGTTGCTTTCTTAGTGGTAAGAACAGAGATGAAAGGAAGAAACCCCAAAGCCTTTGCCTCGGGGGCCCACGTTTCAGTCTACTCTCTTCCCTGCCACAGCAGCCCTGCCACTGGCCCTAATGTGCCTTCCCCACAGGGATTCTGCAAAAACACCTGTGTCCATGCGGGGCACAGCAGCTTGGTAAAGACAGTGTCCTCGGAAGTTCTGACTGAGGTGCAAGCCCCTACCTCCGCCCCCAAGTTCCCTGGGCACGTGCAAGGACTATGCTGATGGCTGTCAGGGACCAGGGGCCATTCAGCAGGGACCTAGCCCAGGCTCAACAGTGGGCCACCGGAGTGGGAGTTGAGTGTCCCCAAATACACTTCTTAAATATTCAGGGTCTCTCCTCAGTTGTGGGCAAGATGCTTTTCCCAGCAAACACCAAGCATTATATATCCATCAAGCCAGATTCCTCTTCTAAGACTTAAGATGCCACCACTGCCCCCACATCAACGAGCTTTTCTCTCCGTGCCCGGTCACGGGGCCCACACCGATCATAGAGAGGGCCTGCTTACCAGCCCCTCGGTTTCCTCCGTCATCCTCTGGAAATGTGCAGCCATAGCCATGTAGTCGCGCATCTGCTTGTGACACTCGAGACACTTGATGCTGTGCCGGATGAGCCTCACGGGGTCTGGGTAGAGCGGCAGAGCTGGAAGGGGAAGGCTGGCACTGCCCGAGGCCAGGCCGTGCTTGGGGGAGGAGGGGGGAGCTGGGGCTGCTGGTGCCGTGGGGTTCGCGGGGGCTGACACAAACATTTGGTCCGCGGAGATGGGCTTCACGAGCAGCTGAGAGCACTGCATGACGAGCCCCTTGCTCTTGTGGTCGCGGGCGTGCCGCAGCAGGCTGCACTTGTTGAAGAAGAGCAGCGTCTGGGAGCACAGTGTGCACAGCACCTCGATGTGGACGCTCCGCCGGCCATAGTGCTGGCTCAGGCTCTTCTCTAAGGCAAAAGCATCCCCACACTCCAGGCAGCAGTAGCCACTGGCCGGCACGTGGATCCTGCTGTCGGCGGGAGGGCTGAGATTCGGTGCATAGAGGGGCACGGGGTTGGAGCTCTGGAGGACCTTGTTGAAGACCTCCACAACCAGCGGGGCGGCCTTCTTCACCTGGTGGACCAGGGGCACCGACATCTGGGTGAGCTGGGGCTGGCTCCGCCTCTGCACTGAGGACTTGGCCGTCACTGATGCGGCGACGCTGTGGGGGACCAGATTCAGGTTGGCCAGGTGCACGGCTTTGGGCAGGAGGTTGGCAGGGGCCGGGGCAGACGTCTGCAGCGCTGTGCTCTGCTGCTGCTTCTTGCCCATCTGCGAGCCCGGGGCGGCCCCCTTTGGGCCCCGGGACCCGGAGCTACAGCAGGGAGATGAAGACTCACTGGGCTTCATCACGCTCTCGTCCCCCTTCCTGTCACCCTGGGGGCTCCCTGAACTCGTGCCCGCCTCAGCAAAGTGCTCCGCTCCAGGCAGGGCAGCGACCTCATCCTCTGCCATCTCACTCGGGACCTCAGCAACGGCGCTTCCTAGAGGTGACCCAACAGGGGACTTACTGGGATCATCGGGGTCTGGCAGGATCCTTGTGACAGTCCGTTTGATTTCCCCTGATGATGTCTTAATGGTTTTAATTCTGACTTTGGGAATCGCTGGTGGGGAGCTGGCAGCCACAGAAGGGGAGCCTTTGCTGCTGCTGTCACTGCAGATGCTCCGAGGGCTATCCGATGGCTTGATGCTTTTTCTAGTGGCCTCCAGAGGGCTCCGGGGACTCTTTGGTGACTTGGGCATTTGGGGGCTGCCTTTGGAGCCCTCTTTTGTGGGCCCTGAGGGATCCTTTGTGTGGCTAGGCTGATCCTCCTTGGTGACACTGGCCACTCGTTTGGCTTGCAGGGCCACCAAGGCTGCAACACAAGAGGACAGCTTGGAATGAGCTGGCTTCAGACGCTGCCTAGGGGGCACCGATGAGCAGGTGCCGAGCTCTGAGCCAAGTCCCTTAGGCTCTCCAATACTGTGGCCGGGGTGGCTGTTGAACTCCAAAGCTTCCCCAAAGAATCGACTGGCATCCAGCTCCTTGTGAGGCTCCACTGTCTTCTGCCCGCCTCGCTCCTGCTCCTGCTGACTCCCCAAGGGCAGGGGTTCAGGCTTGGGTTCTTTCTTACAAAAGTGATCAAACATATGCAGCTCTGGGACTGGAAACTTAGTCAGAGCCTCCAAGACTGGGCCCCCCACAGGTCCACACCCAGGAGGGGGTGGGAAATAACTGTCAGAGTGCTTGGGCTTTATCCCAAACCCATTATCTTTGATGGCATCCTCGGGTTCTGGGCTAGAGATTGGACTGAACTGGTTAAAAGTGGGTAACGGCTCTGACTTGGAAGGTTCCAGCTTGCCGGGGAAACTCCTGGTACTATCTCCATTCATGAAAGTGGAGTCAAACTTCCCACAGTTGTGGCCTAGGTTGTGGGGGTCTGGAGGAAGGTCTGAGCCCCGGAAACCATTGTGCAGGAGGCTTGGAGCAATATGGTCTTTCTCCGCTTCAAATGACTCCTGGCGGCTGGTGTTCTTGACAATGACACTCACCGCTGGCACATCTGAGGCTGATCCTGAGTGAGACAAGGACACATTCTCATCCACACACATGCCTGTAGGTTTCAGGGGGCTCTCATTCTCCTCACTGGGGGTCTGGATGGCCTCCTTGGCATCGAGACTGGTGGGGTCTGGGATGTCAAAGGCAGCCAGAAGGTCATCGAAATCTGGAGTTTTCATGTCCCCCATGGCTGGATGCTGCAAGGGCTATAACAGAAACAGAACAGAATCAGTGGTCACCAGGATCCCACCAGGCTCTGCCCAGCAACATCTTCAGTGCGGACCCATCACACTAATACACGCAGGCAGCACATCCACACACAAATCCCCATACTGTGGGAAGTCACACATCTGAGTTTTACCCCAACGGGTTCCCAAAATGCTGGGGATGCTGGGGGAGAAGGGAAAAGACAAGCCGGCCTGGCAGGCTCTAAACATCAATACCTGGAAATTCCCGGTTGGTGACACAGCCAAACACAGTTACACTCATGCACACTCTCAATTTCTCCGGGAATATCACCGTTCTGTGACCATAAGCACTAGCGAAAAACCAATCACTCAGCCCTTTAAAAAAACTTAAAAATTAAAAAAGACACGGCTCAGCACTTCCTTTTTTTACAAAACTTCTAATTCATATGTGAGACGTGGCTAGAACTTCCTCAAATTTACTTTTAGTGATTAATCATTAACTTTGTATAACTTGGGTTTTTGCTACAGGAACCCTAATCAAATCCAAAATGATGTACTATTGCCAGGATTTATGCTGTCTCATAAATAAACTCTAGCAAATTATATTGTCCCCTAGGTAATTTTTTCTCTAGTCAGTGTCTACTTGATTCCTGAATTTTCGCCCTAACTTTATTCCGAGTTGATGAATGGACCACTAAACCTGAGGGACAGGGTGACTCTCAAAGAAGCATACAGTTATCAAACTAGCCAGAGAAGAGTTTTGGAGAAGCCCTCGATTTTCTTTTAACTTAATATACAAAGAAATGAAAATCTTCCTGTTGCCTTCATGATCTGGAGAAGCAGAGCTACAAAACTACTGCTACAGAGGAAACCCAAGGCCTGAGGAAAGAGGCCTTCCATTAGGAAATTACTAAAACACAGATGAAATGCAAAGCTGGCTGGCTCAAACCTGCTGGAAAGCGGAAGAAAAACTCCACAAACTCCCTTACATAGCCCGTAAATCCTGCACCTCCTTCAGCATCCCAGAGTCTTACTTGCTGATGTTATTTCCTATACCACGTTTGTACTAATAACCTTTGTGAACGTAGACTGACACGGTTCTTTTAGAAAGCAGTCCAGTACCTACACAGAACCAAATAAGGGGCAAATCCTTGGGTCCAGAAACCCCACTGCCAGAAATTGATCCTAAGAGTAAACATTCCCAAAATCTATATGCAAAAGTGTACAGTATTATTAAAACAACACACAAAAAAACTAAATATCCAAGGACAAGGAATGGTTAAATAACTTATAGACTATTATGTAGCAAGTAAAAATCCCAATTATGGGAGAGATCTCTTGTAGTAAGTAAAAATCCCAATTATGGGGCACAGTGGGTTAAGGATCCAGTGTTGTCACTGCAGGGGCTTGGGTTGCTGCTGTGCTTCAGGTTTGATCTCTGGCCTGGGAACTTCCATGTGCTGTGGGTGGAGCTAAAAAAAAAAAAAAAAACCAACTTTTTAAAAATCCCAATTATGAGATCTACGTAGTAACATGGAAAATTACTTACAGCATTAAGTTTGCAAAACAAATACAGGAGTTCCCATTACGGCTCAGTGGGTTAACCTGACACACTGTCTCTGTGAGGATGCAGGTTCAGTCTCTGGCCTCGTCTAGTGGGTTAGTTGCTATAAACTAGGGCAGAGGTTGCAGATGTGGCTTGGATCCAGTGTTGCTGTGGCTGTGGCGTAGGCCAGCAGCTGCAGCTCCAATTTGACCCCTGGCCTGGGAATTTCCATATGCCGCAGGTGCAGCCGTAAAGGAAAAACAAAAAAAAACGTTGTCAGACTATGACTACAACAATGTAAAACTAATTATGCATTTAAGGCAAGATTAAAAGTGAAAAGTAATTATGCAAGGTAGTGGGATTACTGTGGGTTATTGTTTCACAACTTTTTTTGTGTGCTAGTAGACCACTTTTATAATTTTTAAAAAGGAAAAGAGAAAAAAAAGCAGGGGAGCAGCTTGCATGGCAGAGGTATATCGATTACCACCCCATGGGATCAACAGGCTTGCAAGGTCCCATCACCCCCAAGCCCCAACAAAACACATCTGCCTTCTTAAGCGTTCTCACAGCAAATGAAACAGACCCCTCCATTGGGAAGATATCTAATTATGATAGATAATAATAAAGTAAAATACCAATTATCTTAACTAAATAGAGTTTGGCAGAATATCTCACTGAATTGAGCTGCAATGTTTCCGGACAACAAATGATTGTCCTGTGGAAAAGGAAGTGCCGGAGTTCAGAAGCGAGGGGGACCATACTGGACATCAGTGGAGGCAATAAGCATCCCAATACAAATGAACTACCACGCTGATCCCGATATTTGCCTTATAAGCTTATCTCCAACACCTCCCACTCCCCCATCCCCCCCCTTTTCTGTCTAGGAAAAAAAAAGATGGAGGGGGAAGGGTAGAATAGATTAGTCTTTTAAAAGAGCTGAGAAAGCATGTGGGGGATGGGGGGTGTAGCTGGCGGTGTGTGCAACCATTAGCAAGGAGACTACTGCTGTCTAACTTGAAATCACGGGGACTTAAAGCACAGAGATACTGCATCAGAAGAAAGTAATGTCCTCCACACAAAGAGAAATCTCCGGGATTGGCTGAGAATGGTCAGCAGTCAGAGCAAAAGCTATCTTTTGCTAGGAAAATCAGACCCAATAAATGGTGTAGCAGCTCAACCTAACATCAGCAGCAGGACAAACATTTATAACCTCTGAATTTTAAATACCAAAGCTGACACTTTTAAAAGCCAAAGATCAAATCCTGTTTTCTATTTAGCCCTAGTAAGGAAAACCAAAAACAGCAGCAATTAATAACAGTGAATGAAGGATCCAAAGTGTACCTAAGTGTTTGTATTTCTTTAAACTTTGCTCTAAAGTATCAAGTTGTTTGTAAGTAGAAAATAGATATTAATCAAAATGTACCCTGTTACAAAAGAAAGGAGGGAGTTCCTGCTGTGGTTCAGCAGTAACAAACCCAACTAGTATCCATAAGGACGTGGGTTCAATCCCTGGCCCTGCTCAGTAGATTGAGGATCTGGCATTGCCATGAGCTGTGGTGTAGGTCACAGACATGGCTCGGATCTGGCATTGCTATGGCTGTGGCGTAGGCTGGCAACCCTAGCCTGAGAACTTCCATATGAAGTAGGTATGGCTCTAAAAAACTGAAGGAAAAAAAAAAAAACGCACAAAGGAGAAATTGTAAAGAAAAAGACTACCAATAAAAATTTCTATTCATCAAAAACCTTCCAGGACATAGTTAAAAGGCAAACAACCACAAGGAATATTTGTAACATATGACAGTTACTATCATTAATATCTTTATCAATATATAAAAGGCCCTTAAAAAGTAGTTAGTAAAAGATAAGCAACATATTAGAAAAATGAGCAAAAGTGATGAGCAGGAAATTAAAAAAAAGCAACTACAAACGGATACTTAATACATAACAAAAGTTGCAACCTCAGAGTTTGAATTGTAGCACAGCAAGTTAAGAACCTAACTAGTATCCATAAGGACGTGGATTTGATCCCGGGCCTTATTCAGTGGGTCAAGGAACCGGCATTGCCAGTGTTGGTGAGCTATGGTTTGGTTACAGACTCAGCTCAGATCTGGTGTTGCTATGGCCGTGTTGTAGGCCAGCAGCTGTAGCTCTTATTCGACGCCTAGCCTGGGAACTTCTATGTGCTGTGGGTATGGCCCTAAAAAGACAAGAAAAAAAACAAAGGTTGCAACCTTACAAGAAATTAGAGAAATACAAATTAAAATGATGAGAAACATTTTTGGCATATTAAATTGACCAAGGTTTTCAAAAAATAATAATCCTCAGTGTTGGCAAAGATGTGGCAAAATAAGCAGTTTGAAAGTGATACAACCTGTCTAAAGAGAAATTTAGCAATACATAATAAGGCCCAATAATCCCACTTCCAGATATTTATGCTAAGGAAATAGAGAGGCATGTGACAAAAATAATCATTATAGAATTACTTGTAACGAAATTATTTTATAACAAAAAAAGAGACACAAAGTTCCAAAAACAGGAAGCTGGTTCAAGAAATTATGATACATTTACAGAATTAAATGCTAGAGATCATTACAGATCAACATTTAAGGCTACGAGAAATGCTGGAAATGAAGGAAAAAAGGATACTGGGAGTTCCCATTGTGGCTCAATGATAACAAGCCTGACTAGTATCCACGAGGATGTGGGTTCAATCCCTGGCCTTGCTCAGTGGATTAAGGATTATTGCATTGCCGTGAGCTGTGGTGTAAGTCGCAGATGCGGCTCTGATCTGGCAGTGTTGTGGCTGTGGTGTAGGCAGGCAGCAGAGCCTGGGAACTTTCATATGCCAAAGGTACGACACTAATTAAAAAAAAAAATTTTATTGTACATAGATTTTATGAAAAAGACTAGAGGAATACTCTAAAATGTCACAAGCATCTCAACAGACGATGAAAATTTTTTCTGCACTTATAAATTTATTCAAACTGTTTATTTCAAATTATTTTGCTTATGTAATTTTTTTTTTTTTGGGGGGGGGGTGTCTGCAGCATATAGAAGTTCCCAGGCCAGGGATCAAACCTATATCACCACAGCAACACCACCAAATCCTTTACCGTGAAGTTCCCGTGGTGGCTCAGCAGTAGCAAACCCAATTAGTATACATGAGGACTTGGGTTTGACCCCTGACTTTGTTCAGTGGGTTGAGGATCTGGTGCTGCCAGTGTTGGTGAGCTACAGTGTTGATTTGTATACTCGGCCTGGATCTGGTGTTGCTGTGGCTGTAGTGTAGGCCAGCAGCTGCAGATCCTATTCAATCCCTATCCCGGGAACTTCCATATGCCACAGGCATGGCCATTAAAAAAAAAAAAAAATACTTTAACCGCTAGGCTACCAGGGAATTCCAGCTTATGTAATTTTATTAATTTTTTTGCCATGCCCACCACATGTGGAAGTTACTTGGCCAGGGACTGAACCTATGCCATAGCTGTAACCAGAACCAGAGCAATGACAGTACCAGATCCTTAACCTACTGAGCAACAAGGGAACTCCCTATTAAATTATATTCTTTTGTCTGTTTGGGTTTTTTTTTTTTTTGCTTTTAGGGTGACACTTGTGGCATATGGAAGTTCCCAGGCTTGGGGCTGAATCAGAGCTACAGCTGCCAGCCACAGCCACAGTCACAGTCACAGCCACACAGGATCTGCGACCTACACCACAGCTCATGGCAATACCAGATCCCTGACCCACTAAGTGAGGCCAGGGAGTGAGGCCAGGGAGTGAGGCCAGGGATTGAACCCTCATCCTCATGGATACTAGTCAAGTTTGTTTTCACTGCGCCACAACAGGAATCCCTAAAAATTTTTTTTCTGCAATTTTTTTTTTTAGGGCCGCACCCACGGCATATGGAAGTTCCCAGGCTGGCAGTCTAATTGGAGCTACAGCTGCCAGCCTGCACCACAGCTCAGGGCAGCACTGGATCCTTAACCCACTGAGCAAGGCCAGGGATTGAACCCGCAACCTTATGGTTACTAGTCGGATTCGTTTCTGCTGCACCACAATGAGAACTCCAAATTATGTTCTTAACATACAAAAGGAAGAAATTAGGCAGGGCAAAAGATCTGAGGAACTTCCTAAAAAAGAGGACTCTAAAAATCATGACTACAAAATTCTTAAGGCGTATCTGACATGACTCAGCAAGAGACTGACAGATAGAAAATCAGTGAAGTAACAATTAAAATTAAAGGTGTAGTCAAGATAAAGTTTCAGCCTACACCAGTGTCTGCAACCTTTTGCAAGCAGCCAGAGTTGGAAAGAACAAACCACAGGTGGCTGTCTACCAGATCCTAATGCCCCATGTCCACAAATGGGACAGGAACCACGGCCCACCCCGCCGAGCACTCATCAGGGCTCACCCTGAAGCATCCGAACAAGCTAGATCCAGGTATGGTGAGCTCACCCAGTGATCTAGAGGAATGGCCTAGTCAAAGGTAAGGCTGGCTCAGTAGACATCCGGGGGCTAGGCTAAGAGCAAATTTCACTCAAAAGCGATATGGTGGAACCATACTACCAAATGTAAAACCCCTTTGGGGTAAGAACAACTCCAAGACTGGCAGATCGACACTATATCCTCTCAGGATAAGTTCCTATTCAGAGAAGACATAGAAACTTGACAGACAGACAGACAGACAGATAAGATAGGAAGAAATTCTTTTTATTACAGGGTCTACAAGTTGTCTGGGAAATTTTATCAAACTCTTAAGTAAACATATCAGCTGGGTGAGAGGGAGGGAATACCTTAATTTTGAAAGGGTCTCATCAGGTCTAATTAGAATTCTTTTTTTTTTTCTAATTAGAATTCTTTAAAGGGATAAAAACAACATGACTATGGCAGAACCAGTAGGCAGAATTTCTATAGACTTTAAATGCCGAAATTCCACCAAAAAGCAACAAACTGAATGAATTCCATGTTGTTGTGCATGTTGTTAAGTGACTGTCATTTATGGGAAACTATGAACAATGGCGTTTTTTAAACCCACTGACCAGCTCTGAACTGGAGCTTAATGCTTTCATAAACTGCCTAGAATAACAATTCTCAACCCATGGGGGAACCAACTTCACATCCACAAATGGGTTCTCAATGGCCAGTCACTGAAAACGCCGCTAGTAAATAAGCACCCATGAACAAATTAATCTGAAAAGATCTCATACTCAAAATGCTTTGGGAACCAATAATCTAGTAGAAAAACATGAGGATGTAAGATTCATGAGGGAAGGGGCTTATCTGCCTTGTTCATCACTGTATTCTCCATTAGGTACTCAATAAATATTTGTTGAAGCAATAAAATGAAACCTTCAAGATTGCAAATGGCCTTAAAGTTGTTCCAGAAATCAAAATGCAGAGTTAAAAGACAAGTTCTCAGGAGGCTGTATGAATAGGTGAAATTATGGCAAAGAAGCACCAGTGAAGCCAAATGTGAAGGAGCACTTAAGGAGAAGCAATTCCAATTACACTTTTAGAATAATGGGTTCTAAGCTAAACCGCTCAATTGTGAAGCATCAGCTTAGACTGTTCCCTTAAGACACCATGTTGCATGTTTCATCACAAAAGGCCCAGAAAATACTAGGCATTGTCAGAAAGAACACTGGAAACAAAATAAAACTTGTGATCCTGTCCTTATGCAAAACCACTCAGTGTCCACAGTGAAATGTGTTGCATGGTTTTGGTTGCCCACACTTTTTTTTTTTTTTTTGTCTTTTTAGGGCCGCAACTAAAAAAACGGTCCCAGGTTAGGGGTCCAATTGGAGCTGTAGCTGCCAACCTATGCCAGAGCCACAGCAAAGTGGGATCTAAGCCGAGTCTGCGACCTACACCACAGCTCATGGCAATGCCAGATCCTTAACCCACTGCGTGAGGTCAGGGATTGAACCCGAATCCTCATGGATGCTAGTCGGGTTCGTTAACCGCTGGGCCACCATGGGAAGCCCTGGTTGCCCACACTTTAAGGAAGGTGAATCAGAGTCCTGAGAAATGAGATTGAGTAGATAAACCAAAGAGCTTTCTAATGAGAGCCTAAAAATTAACACTCTATTTTATTCTGACAGACGAAGATTGAAGGGAAAGCAGGAGGATAACTGAAGTACAGGTTTGTTTATCGAACTTCGAACACTAGAGAAGAGAGGGCAGCATGAAGTGTGAAGTAAAGGTATAGACGAAAACAAAGTAACAAATAAACCTGCACCCATTAGTCAGAAAACGCACTGAAATTTTTACAGGTAAAATAGAAAATATAGTAATATCCACACTTACTCAAATTAAAAAAAATTTTTAAAAGGCTCGGAGGAACTGAGAACAAGGAATTGTCACTAAACCCGTGACAGCATTGAAGCCGCTGAATTTCAAATAACATTAAACCTGGTCATCTGTTTTTCTTAATATTAAGTTCAGTAACGAGAGATTAATAAAAGTTCAATAACAGGACATCAAGGGGGCAGAGGCACTCCAAATTTAAGAAAAATCTGATCTCTATTCAGTATATCCTGTCTAACGACACAAGGAAGGACATAATATGTCACAGATTCATGCAATGAAAGTGAAAGACCACATGACTCAGGGAACGCTGGGCTGCAAGACAACAAAAGTAAGTTTCTTTGCATTTGCCACGGCTTATTGGATGAGGACTAAAAGGAAGGATATACGTGTGGTATGTTTTACAGCCTACAGGTGACCACTTTACCTGCTCCCTGCATGACTGAATATGGCTTAGACACTAATATAATCTGTGTTCACGTACTGTTACAATAGTTATGAGTTTAAAAATGGATAAATGGAAGCTACCCCTAGCTTTCTATTTTAGAAGGCGCATCCTAGGGGATGATAAAGCAAAAAACGACTCAAGCTGTGCTCAACACGGAGGTAGGACAGAGAGATTACTCAGTAGCCACTGATAAAGTACTCGAGCTGGCTCCTAGGTGGGAGCGCTTCTGGACCAGGAATGGAACACTAGAGAAGAGAGGGCAGCATTAAGTGTGAAGTAAAGGTATAGACGAAAACAAAGTAACAAATAAACCTGCACCCATTAGTCAGAAAACGCACTGAAAAGCTGGGCAAGAGGAATGAGCAGGCAAGCACGAGAGTAAGCTGCTGCTCCCGCGACCTGCAGGAGCTTCGGGCTCGACTCTGGCAGGAACACTGGTCAGAAAGAGATGCTGCTTCTATGGGTGGTAGAGAAGGGAGCTCCGTGAAACTTTAACTGGATCAAAGGGCACAGAAAAAAGGAGTCCCTTGTTCTTGGACCCAGAATGAGGCCCCAGTCTGAGAACAGTAGAGCTAAAAGAATAAGAAACTGTGAACCACAGAGGACTAGCTTTCACCCCGTGTGGTCACCAATTACTTGTGTAAGCATCTAGAGTAGGCCTTGGTTTAATGTGTAAAATTAAAACTAACTTGAAGGATCTCTGAGTCCTTGAACAGGCTAGGCTATAACACAGCTGGGCAAGTTAATCTAGAACTATTGGATTCCACAGAAAAAGTAAGTCCTAAAGCAGACCAGCAGACTCTCTACCATATATATACATACGGCTGCCTTCCTGAATACACCTCAGAGGCCTTTTGACAAGTCTGAGTGGCCCCAGTCACAGACTTTCTGAGTCAGTGGCCAACACTTCATTTCATGAGGTATCTGATATTCTAATCATTAGGAAACAAACAAACAAACAAAACAGCCCAAAGAGATCCTCAACAGTATACAAGAAAACAAAAGCCCCAGTGGACCCAGGCACCACAACAGAGCAAATGGCTTGTCTTTTCCACCAAGGCACTTTGCCAGAATGGCTGCTGTAAAACCCTTATCTGGTCAGAGAGAAGTCCCTATTCAAAATCCCTGCCACCTGCAGAAGAGCTCAAACCCCTCTCCCAGTACGCGGAATTCATCCCCATCTGGTTTGTGCCCACCTCTCCAGCCACTTCCCAGAGCACCTTTCAGTCACTGGTGGTTCTCACAGACGCCGTCAGGCCCGGGTGTCAGAGCCCAACTAATCCCCTGACGGACCCCGAACATGTATCTGCCTGAGAATTCCTCCTCAGCCCCAAGCTCCTGCGCCAGGGCCCCTGCTCCTCCTCCCTGCCTCGAGGGCAGCGCCTCCCACAGCGGGCTGGGATCCTACGCTTTCTCATCAGCCTGTGAGCCTCTACAAAACTGGGGTCACGTCCTCTACCTTTCTGTCCAGGAACTAACACACACCCGGCCCCCAGCGGCACGTGGGCTGCCACTGCTCT
Source organism: Catagonus wagneri (assembly GCA_004024745.2). Classification (NCBI taxonomy): domain Eukaryota; kingdom Metazoa; phylum Chordata; class Mammalia; order Artiodactyla; family Tayassuidae; genus Catagonus; species Catagonus wagneri. Next base: position 1,712,813 of record PVHT021183629.1, on the reverse strand, counting down.
CATTCCTCCCAGAAACATTCCTTGAGGTCTCTCCAGACCGTGGCTGAGGCACCTGCCTGCCCTGCCTCCCTTGCCCAAGGTGTCCCTCACCCAGAGGCAGCTTCTCTTCTGCCCTTCCAGGCCTTCCACCCAATCAAAAATTCCATTCCCAGGAAGAGAATTACATTTGCAAGCATTCTCACAAAGACTCACAGGATGTCAGAGCTGCAGGGGACCTCAGAAATGACCTGGTCCAGTGGCTTCCAAATGCCCGTCTGCAGAATGCTGCTGGACCGACTGCAAAAGAATAACATGGGGAATGACTTAAAACCCAGAACCCCAGACTCCACTGTGGAAATTCTGATTCAATAGGTCTGGGATGGATCCCTTCCCTGCATTTTTTTTTCCCTTTTTGACCACCCCAGAACATATGGAGTTCCCGGGCCAGGGATCAGATCCGAGCCATGGTTACAAGCTATGCCACAGCTGCAGCAATGCCAGATCCTTAACCCACTGTGCCAGGCCGGGGATCAAACTGGCGTCCTAGCGCTGCAGACGCTGCCAATCCTGTTGCACCACCAGGAACTCCGATCCCTGTATTTTTAAGAAAGCTTCCCAGTTGATTCCAGAGCACGGGTCTAATCACTTCTCTTTTTCCTTTCTTCTTTTTTTTCCAACCTCTTCATTTCATGTATGAAGAAATGAGGCTCAGAAAGGGCAAGTTCATCCATCAAACGATTACCAAATGCCAAGACTTATGCCTGGCACCGAGGACACGAAGGGAAGGCCCTGACCCTATTGCTGAAGGCCTCCCCACCACAACCCACTGAAAACACCCAGCAGCCACATACCTGTGGTGCCACCAAAGGCTCATCAAGAGGACACAGGGTTCCTACAGGCAAGGAAGAAAGGAGGACTTTCTCTGACTGCCCTTGTCAGCAGTCACCTCACCCTTCTTTGTGCTCTCTTCTGCTTCAGTTATTCCTCCTCATGGCATAATTTTCTAACTAGTAAAGTTAATAACTATTGTTATTTCAGTAAAGTTTTCTAACTAGCAAAGTTAATAACTACTGTTATTTCAGTAAAACGTTCCCTTTTCTGCTATTTCATAAGCCTCGCACTAGGCACTCACTAAATTACAAATTAATTGGTATCTCCCCAATTCTAGACTTGGATTTCTACTTGCATAGGCATCTCCAATCTATTACGTCCAGGAGTTCCCTTGCGGCACAGCAGGTTAAGGATCTGGCATCGCTGCAGCGGCTGGGGTCGCTGCTGTGGTGTGGCAACTTCCACATGCCAAGGGCATGGCCAAAACAAACAAAAAAAAAAAACCTAATACGTCCAAAATCTAACTCTTGATTTCCTCCTACAGCCTTTCTCATTTCAATAAATGACAACTCCATCCTTCTAGTTGCCCAGGCCAAACCCTGGCATCCTTGAGTCCTCTCCTTCCCTCTTACCTTTCATCCAGTCCACAGGCAGATCCTGTCAACTCTGCCTTCAGAGTACACCCAAACTCAACCACTTCTCACCACCTCCAAACGTCTTCTCTCCCCCGGGTCCCCACAAAAGCCCTCTGACTGGGCGTGCTTCTGCCCTCGCCTCCACTACTCACTCTCGACACAGTGACGCTTTTAAAACACCCACCAGATTGGGTTCCTCTTCTCCTCAAAACCCTTCAGCATCGTCCCATCTCAGGCAGAGTAAAATCCAACCTTCGCCCCAGACACATAGGCTGGGCGAATCTAACCGCCCTCCGTCTCCTGCCCCTCTCTCTGTTGCCCAGTCTGCTACAGACTCCTTACTGCTCTTCAGCCAGACAGCGCACGCGCCGGCGCAGGGCCTCTGCATTTACTATTCCCTCTGCTCGGAATGTTCTTCCCGTCAGATCTCTGTGGGCTCCCTCCGCACTTTCTTCGGGTCTCTATTCAGACATCACTCTGTCGGGCGCCTTCTATGACTACTGGATGTATAAGATACCAATCCCCACCCTCACCAGCGTCTCTGTCCCTTTAGTCTGCTTTGTTTTTCCTTACAGTCCTTATACCATCTGACACGTTATGTAACTGCTCGTTTATTTACTGTCTGTTTATAAGCTCCAGTGTGTTTACTGGAAGGCAACCCACCATCAGAAAGGAAGAATGATGTGACAGGCTCATCTGTCCAGAACTAAGATTATTCAAGGATAGTCACAGGTTCCTAGGCAGGTTTATTACCAAACAGCTGGCAAACTGCAATGTTATTTGTGCTTAGCTTTTTTAAACTTTTTATAAATAGGAAGACCTTAAGTGGTGATGGAGCCTGGCCAGTGGGAAAGGGTGTCTTTGAAATAACACTTGTCTATAATCCTGGGCTCTTGCAGAGCTGTTTAAGTTAAATATTTTATCGGGGTTCCCTCTGTGGAGCAGTGGAAACGAATCTGACTAGTAACCATGAGGTTGTGGGTTCCATCCCTGGCCTCGCTCAGTGGGTTACGGATCAGCGTTGCTGTGAGTTGTGGTGCAGGTCGCAGATGCAGCTTAGATCCTGCGTTGCTGTGGCTGTGGCGTAGGCCGGCAGCTGTAGCTCCGATTTGACTCCTAGCCTGGGAACCTCCACATGCCACGGGTGTGGCCCTAAAAAGCAAAAAAAAAGAAAGTTAAATATTTTATCAGTGGAAAGTGCCTGCTGGCCAGTGTCCCCACAATAGGGTCATCTGTCTTGAGGATGGAACCGGAGGAGAGGGAAGGAACTCCCCCTTCCCTCTGAGGACCACAGGTGAGAGGAGGGCATAAGGGTGGGTGGTCTTGAGTCTTAAGAAAAGAGGATACAACTCTGTGAATACACCAAAAGCTATTCAGTTATGCATTTTAAATAGCTGAATTGTATATCATATGAATTATATCTCGATCAAGCTATTACATTTTTAGAAAAGATAAAAAGAAAGAAGATAGAAAGGAAAGGAACTAGGATAATAAAAGACTGCGCAACTGACTGAGAGGATACAAGTGGAAACTACGTATAGGCGCCAAAGTTTAAGCAGAGCTGAGAACTGAGATAAAAACAAATACTCTGTAACTAGGGCCCCTTTTACTTTTTATTACTTGCAAACAGATCTCAGCACTAATGGGCACTGGACTTTGTTAAAAGGAACGAGACCCAGAGACTGAGAAAAAAGGGAGACAGAACTGCTCTTGTTCACATGCCGTCCTCTTACTCACAGGCCATCACACATCTCCCCCACCGAACTTTATAACAGCACCGTCTCTTGGTAGGAGGGACCCCTGAATTTAAGCAAGAAGCCAGGGGCTACAGATCTGCTGGGAACCAAGCCTCCGCCCCTGAACAAAAGGGTCCCAGATTCTGCATGAGCACTCTCTGCCCCAGCTGGTGAGGTGCCAGGGTCCTCATCTAGAATAAGTAAACTACAACCCCAAAGACCCTAAGATGTCAAGGTTGGGGGTGGGAAACAAATGTGCTTTTGGCATCGGGCTACCTCTACAGTTCCCTTAGATCACTACGGAGTTCAGGAGCTGCCAAGCCGAGGGCCTGGTAAAGGGTTCCACTCCCTGCCGGGTGCTCTGCTCCCACTCCCCTTCTCTTTCTCTGGTACCTCCACACACATACACATACCCTCCTCCCGCCCGCTCCTCTCTCTGCCTAACACCTTCTTCCATGGCCTTCTCCACCCCTCCATCCCTTTCTCTCTCTCCGCCCCCCTCCTCCCTCCCTCAGACATGTTCTCCTGTGTCCCCTTCTTTCTCTCTCTTCTCTCTTTCCCTTCTCAAAAGAGATCTGGGTGGGCTCTCCCACCACGGGTGCTCTAAGGGCAGCTAGCCTCCTGCAGGAAAGCAGGCGAACAGCCAAGGCAGCACAGCCACGAACCCAACATCCAGGTGTCCACGTATGTGCCCACGGTAAATGTACCTGGTGACCCATGGGAATGACAGAGAATAAGTCCGTCTCTACCATAGGATACCCTACCTGCCCTTCCACCGCCAGACACAGAGGAATATTTACTAAACGCCCTTAACTTTTTACGGTACTATCTGTGAAATCCTTACAAGTAAAACGATGTGATATCTGAGATTTGCCTTAGATTAACACAGGGCAGGAGGAAGAGAGCAGGGAGGGTATATATAAATGAAACAAGACTGTCCGTGAATTGATAACTGTTGGATCTATGTGAGGAGTGCATGCGGGTTTATCACATTATTTCCTCTACATATGCACATTTCAACACCCTAGGGACCAGACTCCTAGACAGCAGACTCTACGGGTCCAACGAGATAAGCACCAAGGTCACACCAATTAGGATGGCTATTATCAAAAAACCAGAACAGGGAGTTCCCTTCGTGACTCAGTGGCTAACGAATCCGACTAAGAACCATGAGGTTGTGGGTTCGATCCCTGGCCTTGCTCAGTGGGTTAAGGATCTGGCGTTGCCGTGAGCTGTGGTGTAGGTTGCAGACGCGGCTCGGATCCCGCGTTGCTGTGGCTGTGGCGAAGGCTGGCAGCTACAGCTCCTGTTAGACCCCTGGCCTGGGAACCTCCATATGCCGCGGGTGCGGCTCTACATAAAGGCAGAAAGACAAAAAAAAAAAAAAAATAGAACGTAGTAAGTGTTGGTGAGAAAGTGGAGCAACTGGAATTCTTCTGAACTGCTGGTGGGAACATAGTGTGCCTACTATGGAAAACAGCACGTCAGTTCCTAAGAAAAATCACACACAGTGGATCTAATACTTCCACTTCCAGGTACAGACCCAGAAGAACTGAAAAGAGTTCTCTTGTGTATCTATGTTCATGGCGACATTATTCACAATATCCAAAAGGTGAAAACAACCCTCACAACATCCAAAAAGTGAAAACAACCCAAGTATCCATCAATGGATAAATGGATAAATAAAATGATATAAATATCCAATCGAATACTATTCAGCCACTAAAAAAAATAATGCCGGAGTTCCCATTGTGGCTCAGCAGTTAATGAACCTGACTAGCATCCGTGAGGACGCGGGTTCAATCCCTGGCCTCACTCAGTGGATTAAGGATCCAGTGTTGCCGTAAGCTGTGGTGTAGGTCACAGACGCGGCTCGGATCCCGCAATGCTGTGGTACAGGCCAGCAGCTACAGCTCTGATTCGACCCCTAGTCTAGGAACCTCTATATGCCTCGGGTGTGGCCCTAAAAAGACAAATAATAATAATAATAATAATAATGCCATTTGCAGCAACATGGATGCAACTAGAGATTCTCATACTATGTGAAGTCAGAAAGAGAAAGACAAATACCATATGATATCACTTATCTGTGGAATCTAAAACATAGCACAAATGAACCTATCTACAAAACAGACTCAAACAGAGAACAGACCTGTGGTTGCCATGGGGGAGGGGGAGGGAGTGGGATGGACTGGGAGCCTGGGATAGCAGATATAAACTATTACATTTAGAATGGATAAGCAATGAGGTCCTACTGTACAGCACTGGGAACTCTATCCAGTCTCTTGGGATAGACCGTGATGGAAGATAATATGAGAAAAAGAGTGCATGTACATGTATGACTGGGTCACTTTACAGCAGAAACTGACACAGCACTGTAAATCAACTATAATTTTTAAAAATGTTTTTAAACATTCCTGTTGTGGCTCAGTGGGTTACAAACCCCACTAGTATCCATGAGGTTGTGGGTTCAATCCCTGGCCTTGTTCAGTGGGTTAAGGATCTGGCATTGCCATGAACTATGGTGTAGGCTGGCAGCTGCAGCTCCGATTCAACCCCTAGCCTGGGAACCTCCATATGCCACATGTGCAGCCCTAAAAAGACCAAAAAAAAAAATTTTTTTAAAGGGATGAAGTTCTGATACATGCTAAAACATAGATGAACCTTAAAGACAGTTTGCTAAATGAAATAAGCCAAGTACAAAAGAACAAATGTTGTGTGATTCCACTTAATGAAGTACCTAGAGGAGTCAAATTCATAGAGACCAAATGCAGAACAGTGGTTACCAGAGGATAAGGGGAGAAAGGACAAGGTGTTGTTATTTAAGGGGTACAGAGTTTCAGTCTGGGATGCTGAAAAGGTTCTAGGGATGGATGGTGGTGATAGTTATGTGAATGTACTTAATGCCACTGAACAGTACACTTAAAAGTGGTTAAAATGTATCAATCAACTATACTTCCATAGCAAATAAGAAAGAATAATGACAAAAACACTCCAATAAAAAAATTCCTAGATTCCCTTAGGAACGGTTAAAATGATCAATTTTGTTACATATGTTTTTTACCACTTTACCACAATCATAAAAATAACAATCACTGCCAAGGAACATTAGAAAAAAATCCGTTGTATCCAAACTCTCAGCTCTTCAAGGCCAGCTCAAGTCAGCCTAGAAATCATACCTCAGTGAGGTTCTCAAAACAAGGGTGTGGTGAGTGTTGCTGGGGGTGTAGAGCTGTGAAGAAAGGAACACCTTCTACCTAGGCACATGGTCTAGTTTCCAAACACCACCTAGGGAAAGAAGAAAAATAAAATGTTTTAATAGGCCTGAAGGTAAATGTCAAAATTAACAATAATGATAATAATAATAATAATAATAATAATAATGTAGGTCAGATCCTGAGAAAAATCTCCACACACAATTCAAAGCAGGTATCAAATGGAATCAAAGATAAAACCTTCCCCAGTTCCAGATCTTCTCCTTTTCACCCGTTAGTGTGGCGGTTCAGAGCCCCGATTCCATGTGGGTTCAAATCCTAGATCTACTACATGTGAGCTGGAGCAGGTTTCTTCATGCCTCTGGGTCTCACACGTAAAACAGCACTACAGTTTCCCCACATGTAAAATGCAGGTTAAAGGGATTGAGTGAGTTAATATTTGTAACCCTCTTACAGCACTGCTTTAAACACAGCAAATGCATGTGTTTGTTAAGTAGTATGCCACCAGCCTCAGGGGCCAGCAAACCTAACCTCGTAGTTTTTCAGGGTGCCACCTGCAGACTCCCGAACCGCAGGCTGATCGCAAGCAAGCACAGGGGACAGCAACAGGGCAGGTGAAGGCCAGTTACCCCTCCTCACAGCTCATCCTCCAGTGCTCAGCTAAGGAGCGCTGATGCGGCGGAGTGGGCTGGGGAACCCCGGGGCAAACGGGCTGTGGGGACTCACAGGTGGGGAGAGGCAGGAGAGGGACAAGCACCAAGCAGGGGATGAGAACGAGAAAGGACATTCTGCTAGAAAGCTGGCAGGCCATTTTTCCCTTTTCTTTCTTTCCTTTTTTTTTTTTAAAGGAAGTAGTCCTCTGCCGTAGCTGAACATCAGAATCACCTCAGGGACTTCGGAAACTATCCCAAGAGTCCAGGTTAAAGCCAGTGTGGAGAAAACTAGCTGACAGCCCATCAGGTGTGTGTACCCACAAAGGACAGAATAAAGTCTCATTTCTAAGTCTGCACTCTCTCATTCTAAACCTCCATTCCCTCACTTGATTTCATTTTTGTCTTAACTTTCACAGAGCAGCCTTTAGACCGGATTCTAAATAGAAACAATGTTAACAGAAACCTTTAGAAGGGAATGGGTAGGAACTCATCATCCCAATTCTACAGAAGGGAAATAAGGAAAACCTTTTTTTCCTCTACAGTTTTTCCTTTTTTTTTTTGTCTTTTTGCCTTATCTAGGGCCGCACCCGCGGCATATGGAGGTTCCCAGGCTAGGGGTCTAACAGGAGCTGTAGCTGCCGGCCTTCGCCACAGCCACAGCAACGCGGGATCCAGGTCGCGTCTGCAACCTACACCACAGCTCACGGCAACGCCGGATCCTTAACCCACTGAGCAAGGCGAGGAATCGAACCCGCATCCTCATGGTTCTTAGTCGGATTCATTAACCACTGAGCCACGACGGGAACTCCCAGTTTTTCCTTTTCTTATTTGAACCTTCACATTTCAAAACATAAACTAACAAGCTGACACCATGCCGTCCAAATGAGGAAAGTCAGAGACCAGAGGACACAGTAGAGGGCACCTTAGATCTCATGTTCAAAAGCAGTTAGTTGAGGCTTTCCAGTGAATGTGCCTGATTGATTATTCCAGGGTAACCTCAGTCCCTGAAGACACTGGATTCTATCAGTTTATTCTGACCGTCTCTGGGGCCCAAAAACCGTTTGGCTGCAGAGAGGCTGGCAAACCTGAGTGTAAGGCTTCGCTGAGCCAGGCTGGCTGCTTCTTCCGGCTCACCCTATCGCATACTTACACACGGGTTTATGGGAGCTTTACAATTTATAAAACTATTCCCAATCCACAGGGAACTCACCAGTTGAGTGGCAGAACCAAGACTAATGCTCAGGCTCCCATTTGCCTCCACGGACCAAGCTCTCCTTCCATTCAGGAACTGTGAGCTCCGGTCAGAACTGGGAGGTCTGATTTCACATTTCAGATTTCCCAGCATGCTCATCTTCCCAAGGCGCTACTGTATATGGCACTCATTTTCCGTCAACCGGTATTGAGACATTCACTATAGCCCTTGCCACAATTATGACACAGCTTAGGGTGTTAGGTAAGACTTGAGATTAGAAAACAATGTATTAGAACACCAGTCTAGATGAGAAGTTCTTCCAACGCCAAAAAGATTAAGAACTGTCAAAGCCCAAGAGATTCTAGGAAACCATTAAATTTAAGCTGCCAACTCCACAAGCAAGGAAATGAAGGCCTAGGGTGGTGAGGTAATCAAATGAGATAAAACTGAAGAGTTTTTATTACTGTGAAAGATTCCTGTTATTCCTGGCAAGGTGACTGGTCCTGCCTTAGCCTTCCTAGAGGGCCTGAAGTCTACTCACAATCACCTATTCAAATCCCTCCATCAAACACAGGGTATAAGGTTTATTTACTCTTAGACTAGGGATTCTAGTCCTAGAAAGATATCAGAAACACCTGGGGAGGAGTTCCCGTCATGGCTCAGCGGTTAATGAATCTGACTAGGAACCATGAGGTTGCAGGTTCAATCCCTGGCCTTGCTTAGTGGGTTAAGGATCCAGCGTTGCCGTGAGCTGTGGTGTAGGTCGCAGACGCGGCTCGGGTCCCGTGTTGCTGTGGCTGTGGCGAAGGCCGGCAGCTACAGCTCCTGTTAGACCCCTAGCCTGGGAACCTCCATATGCCGCAGGTGTGGCCCTAAAATGACAAAAAGACAAAAAAAAAAAAGAAAGAAAAAGAAAAAAAAGAAACACCCAGGGAGCAATGCTAATACCTAACACCTCAGACCAATCAGAATCTTTAGGGGATGGGGCGAGGCATTAAAAAAAAAAAAAACAGGGGACTGATGTTATCTGGTATTCAGCACCCATGGTATGTGGAAGCTTCCAGGCCAGACTCTGACCCTAAGCCACTGCAGTGACAATGCCAAGTTCCTAACTGCTAGGCCACCAGGGAACTCTAAAAACCACCGTCTTTAAATTGAAGTGTGGTCCAGGAGCCACTGGCCTCAAAAATCATGGAGTTCCTGTCATGGCTCAGTGGTTAATGAATCCGACTAGGAACCATGAGCTTGTGGGTTCGATCCGTGGCCTTGCTCAGTGGGTTAAGGATCCGGCATTGCTGTGAGCTGTGGTATAGGTTGTAGACACGGCTCGGATCCCGCGTTACTATGGCTGTGGTGTAGGCCAGCAGCTATAGCTCCGATTAGACTTCTAACCTGAGAACCTCCACATGCCACGAGCGTGGCCCTAGAAAAGGCGAAAAGACAAAAAAAAAAAAAAAAAAACCTTGTTAATATTAAAGACTTCTAGGCCCACCTGAAGACTGACTCAATAGGACTGAAGTGGGTCCTAGGAATCTGAAGCATGACAGTCACCCAATGGTTGGAGAACCACAGATCTCTGCTCCAATGGCTTTTATCAGTGTGGCTTCCTATTTAAAATAGAAAATCTGTCTCCCCACCAAACCTTCCTACCTCCATCCCTGCTTTGTTTTGCTCCATAATGCTTTTCACCATCTCTCATACTTTGTTTTACTTATTTATTATCAATAAGCCCCCTACACACTAGACTATGAGCTCTATGAAGGTAAGATTTTTGTTTATTGTGTTCCCTGTTATAGTCCCGGTGCCTATAATGCCTGGCACAGAATAGGCACTCAAATATATACTCTAGGAATAAATACCTCAGAAACACCAATCTTAAAACACAACATACTGAAAGATTACAAAGAAGCTGATTATACCAAATCACTTCCCTACTGATCTCATCTTGGCAGAAGCCTTTTTAAAAACTGGCTAGAACCATAATGAAACAAACTATTTAGAAATAACTATTTCCAGTCAATTAATCCAATCCAAATGGGTCTGTGAGTCAAAGATAATTTGTTCTACGTGATAGATAAAACTATGGCAACAGAAAATGAAGTTAAGGAGTTCCCATCGTGGCGCAGCAGAAAGGAATCTGACTAGTACCCATGAGGATGCAGGTTCTATCCCTGGCCTCGCTCAGTGGGTTAGGGATCCAGTGTTGCCATGAGCTGTGGGGTAGGTCGCAGACATGGCTCAGATCCCGAGTTGCTGTGGCTGTCGTGTAGGCTGACAGCTACAGCTCCAATTCAATCCCTAGCCTGGGAACTTCCATATACCACAAGTGCAGCCCTAAAAAGGAAAAAAAAAAAGAAGAAAACCTGAGAGCGCTCACACTTACTCTCAGACAGAGACATTTCCAGCAGACCAGAAAGAACAGACAGGGTGCCATCCTGGGTTACAGTGGGTGAGATGCAGGCCCAGTGGCAGGATATGACTGCACACTTCTCACCAGATCCTCAACCTAATGAACCTAATGAACCTGGGGAGGCCCCTTCCTCTTTCCCTTGCTTCTACTTATCCCTATTTGCTTCCAAAACCATGGACAACTTTAAGCTCTTCCAGAGTTCCCACAGTGGTTCAGAGGACAGTAACCCGACTAGCATGCAGGTTCAATCCCTGGCCTCACTCAGTGGGCTAAGGATCAGGCGTTGCCATGAGCTGTGGTGTAGGCCACAGACGCGGCTCCGACCCCTCGTTGCTGTGGCTGCAGTGCAGGCCAGCAGCTACAGCTCCGATTTGACCTCTAGCCTGGGAACTTCCATATGCCATGGGTGCAGCCCTAAAAAAGCAAAAAAAAAAAAAAACAAACAAACAAACAGAACAACAACAACAACAAAACTTTAAGCTCTTCCAAGTTGGGAACACTGGAAGCTTCTGTCGAGGCCACATTGCAGTTGGGGAGAATTCTGCCACCACAAAGTCTCACAGATGTCATCTGTTCTGCTCCATCTCTCCACCCTCGTCCTTTTTACCTCCTTCCTCATCACCCTTGGTCTCTCCCCCAGTCACACTGTCTCCCTTAGACCAATCTTCCCCAAATGCCCCTTTCATCAGTCATGCACTCTGCTCAAAAACCTAAAATAGTTTTCTATACCCTAGCATATTAGCTCCAACCCTCAAGCCAGGATTATGGACGTTCTTTTGAGAACGTCCATAATCCAGGCCTAGACCATGTCTATTAATTTTATAGTTTCTTAGAGTTCCTCTCGTGGCTCAGTGGTTAACAAATCCAACTAGGAACCATGAGGTTGCGGGTTCGATCCCTGGCCTTGCTCAGTGGGTTAAGGCTCCGGCGTTGCCGTGAGCTGTGGTGTAGGTCGCAGACGCGGCTCGGATCCTGTGTTGAAGGGGCTGTGGCGAAGGCCGGCAGCTACAGCTCCGATTAGACCCCTAGCCTGGGAACCTCCACATGCTGCGAGTGTGGCCCTAGAAAAGGCAAAAAGACAAAAAAAAAAAAATTTAATAGTTCATCTTTACCACTTCAAAGCACCAAATCACTGCCTTCCGCTTCCTTCAACAGCATCAATAAGAGATTAGATAGTAGAGACTGGACCATGTCTCCAACCTCTGTTCCTGCCAAACTCCCCAAACCATCCCCCTCCACTCCCCCCACCCCCGCTTTTAGCCACACTGTCCATTCCCACTCAGTTTCCACAACACACACACTACACACATACATATGCTCATTCATTCGATTGATAATATTAGTTGAGCACCTACTATGTGTCGGGCCTTATTCTAATCACTGTGGATGCCACAGTGAACAGAGCAAAGTTCCTTCCTGCTCTGTGCTAACACCCCACTATGAGCTGGACAGACACAAGCAGATTCACAACATGTCAGGTAGTCGCAGAGCCTTTCTCAAAAGGAGTTCAACTGAAATCAAAAATTGGGATGACTATATTCTCATTGCAAGTGAGAGAGCAGGCCACGTGAATATGGGGGAGAAGAGATTTTTAGGCAGAGGGAAAAGCAAGGAGAAAAGCCCTGAAAGCAGGAAAGTACGTAGCGCCTTCAAGGGACCCAAAGCACAGGGAGTTACGGGGGCTGGGGGTGTGAAGCAGGTAATGGAGAGCCACTGCGAGGACTGACTTCCACTCTTAGAGGACTTGGGGCAGAGGTGCGATGTGCTCTGACTTACATCATAAAAGATCGCTTCCCTCTGCCCACACTCCAGCCATCTACCATCAAGCAGTAAAACGATGAGGGACTTAAACTCAGCCCAAATGCCACCTCTGCCTCAAAGCTCCCTGTGGCTAGTGCTGGGCCACGCTGTACCCTACGCCCCAGCCCACAGGACCACGAGGGTGGCCCCAGCATTAGCAGTACCTGCCTGCAGCAACTAATGTTCATGAAAGTTTCTTGCGCTTCCCTCACTTCTCTCCTGGCACACAGGAATATGTCCCTTCGGACATGTTTGCCCCCAAGTGCCTGACTGGGTCCCAGTCTTTCTCTCAGGTGACTTAATTAATTCCTGGTAATTAAAGATACTATTTAGTGGTGAAATGTTAAGAGACTGACCTCTCCCAGAGGGTGTAAATATTTTAAAAGGGGATTCTAAGTGGAAGCACAAAGCCTTAAGATTCAGAGAAATGGAGCTAGAATGGTGGAATGAAAGGCACTGGGGTTCCTATTTTGTGGGTAGGTAGAGACCTTCTCCTAAAGAATACAGGTGCTTAGAAAAGCAGTGTCAAAGGGAGACAAGTGAAGTAATGAAAGATGCGATTATGTCACTGCCACCACCTCCCTCCTCCCAAATGGCCATTCAATCCATTCTGGGTACCAGACAATGTTCCCCAGAGGTAACCCCAGCCATCTCAGAGGGGTGACCCACGTGAAGGTAACCACCACCCTCAGAAAGAAAAGACACTTCTGATCTGGAAGCAAATCATTCTCTAATTGCTTTCCGGGGTGGGCGGTGGGGGCAGGGGGGCGTTGAGGGCACAGTTCGCCTCTCATGATCCTTTTATACTCCACAGTGCTCGGCTCTGGGTTGGACCTGGGGTAGGCCTTCCATAAGCTACTGTAGATCAGTGTTGGCCCAGTTGCAAAAAGGCTACAAAAGACTTTTTTTCTTTTCCTTTTTTTTTTTGCTATTTTAGGCCTGCACCCGCAGCATACTGAGGTTCCCAGGCTAGGGTTCAAATCAGAGCTGTAGCTGCCGGCCTACGCCACAGCCACAGCAATGCAGGATCGGCGCCAAGTCTGCGACCTACACCACAGCTCATGTCAATGCCGGATCCTTAACCCACCAAGCGACGTCAGGGATCGAAACTGCATCCTCATGGATCCTAGTCGGGTTCATTAACCACTAAGCCACGAAAGGCTTAAAATAAAAATAAACATCATAAGAATAACAATAGTATTAATCACACACCTCATATTTTTAAGGGCCTAAAGATTTATAGCCTTAATGAAGTCTCAGACAGTGAAGCAGTTTTTACAGCCTCAGCCAGTTCAGTTCAGGTCTGGAGAGTCTGTCTAACAAGGCAAAGGCAGAGAGCAGCCCTTAACCACACAGACCCGAGCCTCGGCTGGGCCAAGCCCCAGAAGAATCTGAACAGCTGCTCGCTGCCCACCCCTGGATTCCCTTCTCCTCTGAAAATGCCAAAGCTCTGCCTCAGATGTGTTTTTCAGGCCCTGGAATGGCCCTGAAAAGCCTGCAGTTACAATGGACACCTACCTTCAAGACCGCCCTCTCTGGTCTCACTTTGCCCTTTGGCTTGCTAAGCTCCAACTTCAACTTCAGGAACTGAATTGGCAGATGGGAGGAGAACACTGTAATCTGCAGCAAACCAGGGGAATATGAATGGAGCCAGAGCCCACTCCACTGGCTCATACTCAGCTCCAGCTTGCCAAGGGCAGTGTGGGTAAAATGTTCCTATGCCCAGAGACTAGATGGATATGAGGAAGAAGCAGCCCCCTGCCTTGCTCCCAGGATGGGCTCAACCTCCGGGAGGAGGGAAATTCCCGGCATGTATGTGAGGCTTACACACAGGAACCCCTCTCTTTAGCATGTGTCAGTGTGTAGGAGTTTGAGCCCAGTGGTCCAGGGGAGATGGCCCAGGGCCACGCCCAAAGGGAGTGACTTTTTTTTTTTTAAAGAGGCACTGCCCTCCTCAAAAAAAAAACAAGAAGAAAAAGCTAGAAGCCAGTATTCACTCTATTGATCAGCTTCTCCCAGATGAGTGCAGCCGTGGCTCCCTGAATTCAGAAACTATCCCAGTCAGAGGTCCTAGCTGAATTCACTTGCCTGGGAGAGGTGTTTCTACTGTGCATCTAATAAAGGCAGTGACCAAGGAGGGGTGGCCGGTTCCAATATCATACCTCTTCTACAGGGACATGTTTCTGGGAAGTTTGAGTTTTTGCTTTAGAGCACTCAACATTTGCATCTAAAATTAAAAGTAGGAGTTCCCGGAGTTGCCGTCGTGGCTCAGTGGACTAGGATCCATGAGGATACAGGTTCAATCCCTGGTCTCGCTCAGTGGGTTAAGGATACAGTGTTGCTGTGAGCTGTGGCATGGGCTGGCAGCTACAGTTCCAACTGGACCCCTAGCCTGGGAACCTCCACATGCTGTGGGGGTGGCCCCCAAAATAAATAAATAAATAAATAAATAAATAAATAAATAAATAAATAAATAAATGTAAAACAAGCTGTCATTTAAAAAAATTAAAAAATAAATAAAAGTAGGAGTTCCCACTGTGGCACAATGGAATCAGCAGTATCTCTGCAGCACCAGGATGTGGGTTCAATCCCAGGTAGAGCACAGTGGCTTAAAGGATCCAGTGTCACCACAGCTGTGGTATAGGCCACAACTGTGGCTCAGATCTGATCCCTAGCTGGGGAACTCCAGCCAAAAAAAAAAAAAAAGACTTAGTGGTTTTTTGTTGTTGTTGTTTTGTTTTGTTTTTTGTCTTTTTGCCTTTTCTAGGGCCACACTGGCAGCAGATGGAGATTCCCAGGCTAGGGGTCTAACAGAAGCTGTAGCTGCCAGCCTACACCATAGCCACAGCAACGCCAGATCCGAGCTGCATCTGCGAACTACACCACAGCTCACGGCAACGCTGGATCGTTAACCCACTGAGCAAGGCCAGGGATCGAACCCGTAACCTCATGGCTCCTAGTCGGATTCGTTAACCACTGAGCCACGACGGGAACTCCCAGTGGTTGTTTTTGAAAAACGATAGAAAGTTCAAATGACAGGCAAAAATATTAAGAAAAAAGTAAAAATCACTCCAATTACCCTACTTGTCAGAGGCAAGGAGATTGTACAGTCAACTCCATTCTGCAGAGGAAGCAAACCTATTCTGAGTAAAACCAAGGGTGCTGCTCCTGCTTTTCTGCATAAGCCAGATGGATTTGACTTTGCAGAAGACCCTTAATGCCACCCCTGAACCACTCAAAACATTTTCAGGTGCTCCAATAATTCTTGAGCTCACAAATGGACATAACAAAGTCATACAGACTCCCTGCCCCACATACGTACTGACTCAAGGCCAGGAGTTCATCTGTTTAGCAGACATTCCTTTTTCTTACTCAACATTGCAGCAGTCTTTCCACAACCAATCACACCCATAGACATCATCATCCTTTGCATCTCCTGAAGAGTATAAATCATGTCCTGGGGAGAGAGGGGGACGCTATTACCTCTATACACAACATCTTCAGGATCTGAAATGGAGAAAGTAAAGGACTTAACCAAAGTCCACAGCGAACAGAGAACAGCTGTCCTCTAAGAGCCGAAGGATTTGAGGAATGACTCAAAAGGTGTCAGCACACTCAAAAGGTGTTCATTAACTTTTCTTCCAGTCAAAAAAAGGATCAGATGTGTCATTTCAACATACACATAAGCACTTTCCACTGTCAAATAAAAGCTAATGGTTGGCTAATGCAGCACTTTGATCCCTAAAAAATATTTCTCAATATTAATTAGTTGCTCCCCCTGTGGTGCAGTGGGGTAAAAATCCTGGGTTCCCACAGCTGTAGCACAGGTCACAGCTGTGGCTTGGACTTGATCCCGAGCCTAGGAACTCCCATATGCTGTGGGTACAGCCAAAAAAAAAAAATAATAATAATAATAAATTAATGAGTATCCCATCCTTCAGTTCCAGAGCATGAAAGGAGGGCAAGAACACTGGACCAAGTGGCCACAAATGGAAACACACACAGACTGGGTATGTGCAACTGCTCCACCTCACAGACATCAACACTCAGACAGCTCTCCCAATC
The DNA here is from genome assembly GCA_004024745.2 of Catagonus wagneri. Taxonomy (NCBI): domain Eukaryota; kingdom Metazoa; phylum Chordata; class Mammalia; order Artiodactyla; family Tayassuidae; genus Catagonus; species Catagonus wagneri. The sequence goes on along the minus strand of PVHT021183629.1, from coordinate 1,696,297 downwards.
AGGACGTCCCTATTTTTGTAAGGAAAAAAAAAAATAAAACAAACTTGCAATAAAAATAGAGCTGGAGATAAAGGTCTAATAAAAACGCTAAATATTAAAAGTGTCAACAGTAGTAGCTGTAGGTTATAGGGTTTATCAGTTTTATTTCACCTGTATACCTATACACATTGTCTAGATTTTTCTTTAGGGTTTTAAAAGAAAAGTAATAAATCCACAATCTAAGTTGGTCTATTTGGATTTTATTTTTTGCTGTAGAAAAATACAGATTCAAAACTCCAGAGGGTTTACACCCTTCCCAATTTCGTGGAAGCAGAAGGAAATGTTAAGATGACGCCCAAACCTCATGAAGATTCCAAGCCAACAGAAAGCTCGCCATGGCCAGGCAGAGCAGAAAGCAAGACCCATTACCTTCCTTTCTGACTCCAATGTGTAGAGAAGATGAAAATCCTAAACCTAAATCTTTCAAGTGCAACTAAAAGCCCCCCCCCCGCCCCCGTGCCAACCTCTCCAAGAGTTCGCAGACCTCTCTGCTCTTAGAACAATTTCCAGTGTATCTGTCCACAACCACTACTTGGCCACAAAATTACCCACACCACTTGGGATCTGTGTACCTTCCCCAGGAACCCAATTCTAGGGAACCCCCTTTTCTAATGTTTTATTTCTTAAGAAAAAAAAAGTTATTCCTCCTTTTCCTTAAGTTTCACGAACTCTCCCACTCAAATACGGAGTCATTCATTCTATCAATTAATAATCATTGTTAACTACACTGTAAGAGCTTGAGGAAAGATTATGTTAACAGAAAAGGTTAGTTTTCATGGAGCCTGAGAAAAACAAATGGGAATTGAGGAGCAAGAGTTTGTTAGTACGTCCCAGCCCTGGCCAGAAATCAAGGGAGGCGGGGTGGTGCAGAGGACAGAAACATCTGTCATTCTGCAGTTTCATTTCTCAGGGTTAGTTAATACCCTTGGTTTTTACATCAGTCTCTTCCAAGTTTGGTTAGTCAGTCTCACTGGACTTAATCAGCTGAGTTACCCTACAAAACTGAATTTCAGGTTGATGAAACTGAATACCAGATCTTGAAGGACAGATATCCCACCAAAACAAAGTTATCCCCCAGAATGACACCTGTCTCCATTCTCTAACAGCAACACACATCATGTATGCGATGTATCTAATACGGATAGGTCCCTGTGACTTACAGAATTAAATACAAATTTGACCTGCCTTTCACAGTTCCAACTTGGTTTTCCAGCCTCATCCCAGACAAACCTAGCCTGTCACGGCTCCATGCTTTCACACATAACTCTTTCTACACAGAATGCCCTTTGCCTAGTCTTACTTGGTTGTAAAACTCCTATTCTTCCTCCAAAGCCCAGTTCAAAAGCCACCTCTGCCCTGAAGCCTTCCCTACTTCCCCAGGTATTTAGTTCTTACTTCTCCCAAAAGCTCTCTAACTACAGGGACTTTAGAGAACTTGGTAAATACATTGTAGCTCATTCTTCTAATTATCTGACCTCCCCTGGATACCTTCAGCTTCTTGAGAGATGGCACTCATATTGTATCCTTAAATTCTAGCACAGTGTCAAGAGTGAAGTGGGAAATCGATGTTGAAGGATTCATCACATGGAACATTGTCTAATTTAGAGGAAAAGTGAGTCTTGGAATATTCAAGAATTAAACTATCAATATTTTATCTCATACTCCACCTCGTGCTACTCTCCCTCCTCCTCCAAAATGACTGAAAGGCAGCATGGATATTTTAACTTTTTAAGTAATAATAGCAGCTAACATTTGAGCTAATTAATTTGGGGGGGGGTCTTTTTAGGATCGCACCCGTGCCATATAAATAGAAGTCCCCAGGCTAGGGGCTGAACCGGAGCTGCAGCTGCCAGCCTATGCCACAGCCACAGCAACCAGATCTGAGCCTCGTCTGTGACCACTGCAGCTCACAGCAACACCTGATCCTTAACCCACTGAGCGAGGCCAGGGATGGAACTCAAAGAGTCCTTATGGATACTAGTCGTGTTCATTACTGCTGAGCCACAACAGGAACTCCTGAGCTAATTAATTCTTTAAATTTTTTATCGTAATTGATTTATAATGTTCTGCCAATTTCTGCTTTACAACAAAGCAACCCAACCATTGGGGTACATAAATATATATATATGTATATATATGTGTGTATATATATATATATATATATTTTTTTTTTTTTAATTTGATCAGCACAACAACTCTAGGAGGTAGGTACTTTTATTGCATTTAAGCTGGGAAAACCTTGAGGCTTTTCCAAACAGGAAAATGAGGCACAAAAGAGGCTAAGTAACTCAAAAGTCATTCAGTTAACAATTGCTTTTTTTTTATTTTTGCTTTTTAGGGCCACACCGGTGGCATATGCAGGTTCCCAGGCTAGGGGTCTAATTAGAGCTACAGCCACCGGCCTACACCACAGCCACAGCAATGCCAGATCCGAGCCATATCTGTGACCTACGCCACAGCTCACGGAAATGTCAGATCGTTAACCCATGAGCAAGGCCAGGTATTGAACCCACAATCTCCTGGTTCCTAGTCAGATTCATTAACCGCTGTGCCACGACGGGAACTCCATCAGTTAGCAACTGGCAGAAAAGCAAGATGCAGACTCAACAGTCTGGCTCCAGAGCCAGTGGGCTCTGGAATCAGGAAGATCTGGGTTTGAATCCAGATTATTACAAACATGGCTCTGGATAAGTTATCCAGCTCCTCTGAACTTGTACACATAAGTAAAGGGGGCAGGACAACTCTTTTCTCTTAGCAGAGAGGTTTAAGTTAAATATGATAATGTCTGCAAAAGTCTCTAAAATTGATTCTCCCACCTAACTGGCACTCCATAAATGTTAATTCATTTTCCTTTCCCTTCCTAAAAGCTGGGCAAAATAGTCTAAGGAAAAGGATCCTCCCCAGACTGCTGGAGGCTTTTTGAGGCAGATTAAGTAGTTAGGCCATTTGACACAGAAAGCCTTGCCATACCTGCTTATCTCGGTCCATACCAGAGTCCTTGAAAATGTAAATATCATCATGTCACTCACTTAAAACCCTTCAAAGGTTCCTAATTACACTGGGAATACAATCCAACAAACTCAGGAGGGAAGGCATTCGGTCCCGCAGGCCCCAGTGATCTGACACACCTTTCCATAGACTTATCTCCTCTTTCTCCCTTTCCCCCCTCCAGCCACACAGGCCTCTTTCACTTCCTCCAACTTGCCGAGCTCTGTGCTGCTCCACACATGGTTAACGCTTAACCCTCCTTCAAGTCTCAGCTTAAATGTCACTTCCTCAAGAGAAGTCTTCCCTGAGCCCCCAACCCAAATCAAGGGCCACGTCTCTTAACACACTCTTCACATTTCTTTCCTTGAACTCATCACAGTTTGAAATGATTAGTTTACTACTTCCTTCAAAGTTATATTCAAAAGACTTTCTTAGGAGGTCTTTCCAGGCCACTCAAATATAAATTCAATCCTCACCCAACATGGACTCATATCCTCCTTCCTTATTTTATTTTTCTCCTTTGCACTTACTAACAGACTATATTTTTATTATATATTTTGTTGTCTCTCCCCAGCCCCCCAAGATGAAACTTCCATGAGGGCAGTTATTTTCGCTTCCTTTCTTCACAGCATCTAAAATAATGCCTGGCACATACAAGTTGACAAATATTTGTTGTTGATTGAAATTTCAGGATGATGTGCTCATTACTGGGCCTTCCCACTAGTCAATGAGCTCAATTAAGCTAAAACATGTCTTTCTGGTTTACCATTGTATTCAACACCCAGTCCAGTGCCTGGCACATAATAGGTGCTCAGTAAAATTTTGCTGAATGAACCAAAGCCACGACCGGTGGGAAAATTGGAAAATGATCAAAATGTGTGTGCTAGCACCTTGCTTCCTGTTCTCTTTCACCGTGCAGTGTACCTGTGAGTTTGAGGAAGCAGATCTCTGAAATCCTACCAAGTACCCACCAGGCCAGGCACGTCCACATTCTGAATCCTCAGCCAGACTGTACACACCAGCAGATGCACCCGAGAGGCCTTCCAGGAACACAGAGCTGAAGGCAAGTGGACCGACCCCAAGCCAAATACCATCTTACCCCCAAGTCCCCTTCTCCAGTTCTATTCTAAGACTAGTGCTGGGTGCCAGACATGCTGCCCTGGGTGGTCTGTAGATTTACTCCAATCCAGGCTTTTGAATGCCACCTCTGGCCTACTCAAAAAGAAAAAAATGGGGGGGAAAAAGTTAAAAATGCCTGAGCAGCTCTGATAATCCTGGGGTTCTCAGAAGCAGGCATACCTCAAGTCGTACAGACCCCTCCCCCTCACACGCGCTGATCCAAGGCCAGGAGGCCATCTGTCCAGCAGACGCTCCTCGTCCTCCCTCGGGTCACATTGAGCCTCCCCCTCAGGTTGGCAGGAAGAGCCCCTGCAGAGAGACAACCTCCACCCTGATCAACAGGCCTGGTCACTGCCTGGGCCCCCAACTCTGGGGCAGGAATACCTGTCTGCTCCCGCTGAAACCTCCCCCGGGGTCACAACTTGGGCGGCGGGCGGGGTGGGGTGGGGGGAGACACGGAGGGGCGCCAAAAAAGGTCGATGCCCCAAGTGTCTGCCCCGGGACGGCGACAGCTCTTCGGGCGGCCCAGACGGTCCGGCTGACAGGACACTCCGGCGGGGGAAAGTGGCACCGTTATCCGTGCCCGGGCGGGGGGCCGCGGGCCGACGCCGAGGGCGGCCGCCCGTCCCGCGCCAGGAGGACAGCAGCGTGCCCGCCCGGCCGGGTAGCGGCGGGTCGGGGCGGCGGAAGGGGCAGGCGGCCCGTCGGCCGGGGGCGGGGTGGGGTGGCGGCCCGGGCCCGCCAGGCGGCGGTCGGGGGAAGTGGCTGCCGCCTCGGGCGGCGAGCAGGGTCCGCCTGGCTGCAGGGCCGGGCCTCGGCGCGGGCGCGGGCTCGGCCCCGGCTCCGCTCAGCCCCGGCTCGGGCTGGGGCGGCTTCGGCGGCGGCCCCGGCCCACAAGCCCCGCCCGGCCTGGCCCGCGGGGGGCGCTTACCTGGCGGCGGCGGCGGCTGCAGGCCCCGGGCTCGGCCGCGCGCGTCCCCAGCGCCGGCTGCGGGAGCCACAACATGGCGACGGCGGTGGCGGGCGGGGCTGCGGCTCCGGGGGCGGAGCGGGGGCGGGAGCCGGCCTGGCGGCGGGACCTGGCTGGGGCCGCGGGGGGGGGGGTGGGGGAGGCGGAAGGCGACTCGGACCTGGGCGCCCGGCCCAGGGCGCTGTGGCCGAAGGGCTCCCCCCGTCTGGGCCCGGCCTCTCGCCTCTTGCCTTCAGCCTCCCGCCTCCCGTCCCGGGAGGGCTGCGCGGCACCGACCCGACGGCGGCGGGCGGGGCGGGGGCGGCACCCAGAAGAAGTGGACCCTCGACCTCGCGGACCCGGGCCCGGCCCGCGGGCTCGCCTGCCCCGCCTGCCCAGCGGAGCACCCGGTGCGGTTCCGGCCCCGCGGCCGCTCCCCGCGACCTGGGCCTCTCGTCCTCTGACGCGCCTCCCGGGCAGGGGCCGAGGTCGGGGCCGAGGTCTCCCACTAGAGGGCCACGATCTGCCTAAGCGGCTGTGTCGCCCTAGCGGAGGGCGAGTGCCTCTGGAGCTGAGACGGCGTCCTCTTCCCTCAGATCTGGCACGTAGTGGAGCCTAGTAGGCAGCTATGTGAAAGGCAGCAGAGGGGGCATGGGCCTGGCACTTAGTAGGTGCGCCCTCAGTGTTTGGTCATTGCTATATCTAGAGACCTGCCTCCAGCGTAACCGTGAGACCCGCGGTGAACGGGGTTGAAGAGCTGGCAACGGGTGCCTCCCAGGGGTAGATGGCGAGATCTCCAAGTTACTGGGGAAGTTAGGACTGTGTAAGGTGAGAACGGAGAAGCGGGCAGATGACCAAGAAGGTGACTGGCGGGACCTTCCAAGAACCCAGCGTACCTGGAGACAGGTGGAATTAAGGTGACAGCCAGGTGATGGTGTGAGAGCCCAGAGGTGTGGCCCTGGGCAGTTAGCACCCACTGCTAACCATGGAGAAATGCGTCTGAAGAAAGAACGGGGAAAGAGAGGCCAGTCTTCAAGAGGGGTGGAACTTTCGGCCAGGGCCTGCTGTGGTCCAGACTCTAAGTTGAGCTGCTTTTTTTTTTTCTTTTGGCTTTTTAGGGCTGTACCTGCGGCATGTGGAGGTTCCCAGGCTAGGGGTCTAATCGGAGCCGTATCCGCCAGCCTACACCACAGCCAGCAGGATCCGAGCTGCGTCTGCAACATACACCCCAGATCACTGCAACGCTGGATCGTTAACCCACTGAGCGATGCCAGGGAACCTAGTCGGATTCGTTTCCGCTGCGCCACAACGGGAACTCCTGAGCTCTTGAGTAGGGAGTGTGTGGTAGTGAAGTGCTGAAGGCAGTGAGGGGTGGTGATTCTTTCCAGAAGTTTGGCAGGGAGAGGAGGAGAAAAGCAGGCCTTATAGCTTCAAGGGTGGTAAAGCAGAGGAGAAAGGTGATTTTTTTTTTTTTTTTTAATTGAGGAGGTGCACTCAAAGGAGCTGAGAGGGGAGAATAAAAGATAAGAGATAGGATAATTAATGGTGCACAAGATCTCAGAAAAGGAAAACGAGATGGGGGGGCTAAGAAATCTGAGAAGAGACACACTTCTTCCAACCAGGTTGAAAGGATACACAAAGATGTGATTTTTGTATACCTATACTTGTAATAATCATTAAGCAATGAAAAAAAAAATAAAGGATACACAAAGATAGTAATGTTTTAGGGTGGGGAGGTATGCATACTCAGCTGGGCATGTTCCCATGGTTCAGCGACCCGGATGACCCCAAAGTCAACCATAATCCTGCTAGGGTCAGTGCCCTTTAAAATTTACATGCAGTTGGCTCTGGGAAGCGCAAGATCTCTGCCAATATTTCCAAAGATTCATGGGGGAACTTGGAGTTCTCCAAATTATCATTGGCCCCAATTGTCCTTTTAGGAAATTTGTGACTATACCTTGGATACCACTCCATTTTTTATTTTTTTTAAGATTTAATTTTATATTTTTAATGTTCCAATGGTTTTAAGATTGTCTTTTCTGCATTTTTAAACTGCTCCATTTATATTCCCCCCCAAAATTCAGCATCATGCTTGTGAAAACAAGCAAAATGCCCAGTGTTATATGATTGTTAAATTACAGTTCATCTGTAATCTTTTTTGCCTTTTTTGTTTGTTTTGCTTTTTTTTTTTAGGGCCGCACCTGTGGCATATGGAAGTTCCCAGGCTATGGGTAGAATTGGAGCTACAGCTGCCAGCCTACACCACAGCCACAGCAACTCAAGAGCCGAGCCATGTCTGCGACCTACAACACAGCTCATGGCAATGCCAGATCCCAGACCCACTGAGTGAGGCAAGGGATCAAACCCACATCCTCGTGGATACTAGCCTGATTTGTTTCTGCTGCACCACAATGGGAACTCCTCATCTATAATCTTTAAAAACCATGTTGAAGAAAAATATGAATGGCATGGGAAATACTTGTAATTAAAAAGCACATTGTAGGGAGTTCCCGTCATGGCTGAGCTGAAAAGAATCTGACTAGCATCCATGAGGACACACATTCATTCGATCCCTGGCCTTGCTCAGTGGGTTAAGGATCCAGGGTTGCCATGAGCTGTGGTGTAGGTCACAGATACAGCTCAGATCTGGCATTGCTGTGGCTGTGGTGTAGGTCAAAGGCTACAGCTCCAATTCGACCCCTAGCCTGGGAACCTCCATATGCCACAGGTGTGGCCCTAAAATGACAAAAAAAAAAAGAAAAAAGAACTAAATAAATAAATTAAAAGCACATTGTAAAAGGATATGATTCCAGTTTGTAATATAGAAATATACATAAATGTGTATCACACAAATTTTAAAATGGCACTTTTGGAGTTCCCTAGCAGCCTAGTGGGTTAAGGAAGTGTTAACTCACTAAGCAGTGTTGTCACTGCGGTGGCCTGAGAACTTCTGCATGTCAGCGGAAGTACAGGAAAAAAACCTTGAAATCAGGAAAAGTGATATATATATATATTTTTTGTCTTTTTGCCTTTTCTAGGGCCGCATCCGCGGCATATGGAGGTTCCCAGGCCAGGGGTCCAATCGGAGCTGTAGCCAACGGCCTACACCACAGCCACAGCAACGCAGGATCCGAGCCACATCTGCAACCTACACCACAGCTCACGGCAACACCGGATCCCCAACCCACTGAGCGAGGCCAGGGATCGAACCCGCAACCTCATGGTTCCTAGTCGGATTCGTTAACCACTGAGCCACGAAGGGAACTCCCAGAAAAAGCGATATTTTAAAGTATATTTTAATGTGTTTTTAAAAGATATTTATGGAATTCAAAAGAAAGGTATTAGAAATCAGGAAAGGAAATTGGAAATGGATCTCTGAAGGATGGATAGGACTTTGGCAAGCAGAGATGGGCTAGTTGAGAAGGCTGCCCTCTGCAGAAGGAGTGATCAAGGATATAGACTGAGAAGCTCATAGACACCAAGAGGTCTGTTTGGCTGGATCACAGATGCATGTGGGAGAATGAATATAAGTGAATGCCTGGAAAGGTGAGGCAGGGGGATGGTCCTGAATGCCAAGCTGAATGCTTTGTAATCTGTAGGTTGGGAGAACCCTGGAGCTTGAACTGTGCTGGCGGCCAATTTTAAAGTAAATGTTGCTGTCTCCTCTTCCTGAAAGTTCTGGATCTTAGCCCTTCTACTTTAATATTTTGGACATTTGACTGACTCAGTGCTGGGTGTGCGGAGGGGGGTAAAAGTGTTTGCATTCCAGCTGTTTACAGAGTGAGAACTGGCCCTTGCTTCTCTAGTTATTCATTACTACAATTTTTATTCACAAGGCAGCAGTTTCAGAGAGCAAATTAGCAACGTGTGAAAATGAAAGGAAGAATAAACGTCTGTTTTAAACCAATGCTTTGCAAAACCAATTTTTTACAAAATTCTATGAGGCTGGCTTTTTAAGATCCCATATATAAGTGAAATCATGCAGTATTTGTCATTCTCTGTCTGCTTCCATGTAGCATAATGTCCTTAAGATCCATCCATATTGCCAAAAAATGGCACGATTTCCCTTTTATTTTAGTTTGTTTTGTTTTTTTAGGACCACACCCGAGGCATATGGAAGTTTCCAGGCTAGGGGTTGAATTGGAGCTGCAGCTGCCGGCCTACACCACAGCCACGGCAACGTGGGATCCTAGCCACGTCTGCAACCTACACCACAGCTCACGGCAACCCAGATCCTTAGCCCACTGAGCGAGGCCAGGGATCCAACCTGCATCCTCATGGATCCTAGTCAGGTTCTTAACAGCTGAGTCATGAAGGGAACTCTGATTTTCTTTTTTATGGTGGAATAATATTCTTTGCACTCTTTTTTGACTGTGACACTCCATAAGAAATATATTCCATGTCTCAACCCCGACTATACACATACATGCACAGAGACACAACTCTGAAACAAAAAGTTTCATGAAATATTACCACTATTTTATACAATGCATGCTGATATTTTCAACTTTATTATTTTTATTTCTTTTTTGGGAGTCTTTTTGTCTTTTTTTTATTAGGGCTGCACTGCGGTACTTGGAGGTTCCCAGGCTAGGGGTCCAATCGGAGCTGTAGTTGCCGGCCTACACCACAGCCACAGTAACGCAAGATCTGAGCTACATCTGTGACCTACAACCACAGCTCACAGCAACACCAGATCCATAACCTACTGAGCAAGGCCAGGGATCAAACCCGCGTCCTCATGGATGCTACTCGGGTTTGTTAACCACTGAGCCACAACGGGAACTCCATTTATTTATTTATTTATTTTTTGTCTTTTTGCCTTTTATCTAGAGCTGCACCTGTGGCATATGTAGGTTCCCAGGCTAGGGGTCTAACAGGAGCTGTAGCCGCCGGCCTACACCACAGCCACAGCAACACGGGATCCGAGCCGCGTCTGCGACCTACACCACAGCTCACGGCAACGCCGGATCCTTAACCCACTGAGCAAGGCCAGGGATCAAACCTGCAACCTCACGGTCCTTAGTCGGATTTGTTAACCACTGAGCCACGAAGGGAACTCCCCTTATTTCTTTTTAAATACTGGTCTTATGAACCATTATAAGGCTACAAAATGCCTTAAAGGACGTAGAACAAAGGCTAGATTATATTCCCTGCTATGTTTGCAGTTCTCATTTAAATAGCCATACAGGCAGGGACCTTAAGTTTGCCATGTTTACATGTCCCAGAAACCAACAGGACTGGCACGACTCAGGACGTGGCGGGGGAGGGAATAGAAGGATTAGCAGGAGCCGTGTTTGGGTTCCTCTTCCCTTCTCAGTAAATATTTCCTAATAGCAGTGTTTCTCCGGAGCCATAAATGTTTTCTCTTTTGTCTAGCTTGAGATACACACGGAACTTCAAGTCTAGACTACCGCCTGCAGACTACTGGAGACGGCTTCTTATCTGAATGAACAGAATCATGGACTAACATAAAAGGGAAAATAATGTATCTGGATCGTGGCAATACATAGAAGCCATGGACAGGAAGTACTATCCCTTTTTGTAAAAGTTTGGAACAAGGGAAAAGATGAAAATGTGAACTTTAACACCAATAAAACAGAGCTGAAAAAAATGTTTTGGATGATGACCAATAGGCTTTTAACTATTCTTTGCATTAAAGTAATCTCCCCTCGGAGTTCCCGTCGTGGCACAGCGGAAACGAATCCAACTAGGAACCATGAGGTTGCGGGTTCGATCCCTGGCAGTGCTCAGTGGGTTGGGGATCTGGCGTTGCCGTGAGCTGTGGTATAGCTTGCAGATGTGGCTCGGATCCCGATGTGGCTTGGATCCCGTGTTGCTGTGGCTGTGGCGTAGACCAGCGGCTACAGCTCTGATTGGATCCTTAGCCTGGGAACCTCCATATGTCGTGGGTGTGGCCCTAAAAAAGCAAAAAAAAAAAAAAGCAAAAAAAAAAAAAAACTCCCCCCAAAACTCCCAACCTCCACTTTGCAGAGACCTAGTAACTTGAAGCATGTCTGGTTAGAAAATATTGCACTCTTTCTAAGGGCGGGCAGATCCAGATTCAATTAGGAAATCGCTCCCAGAAGAATCAGGACAAATTCTCCTCTACCTGCCCTCCTCTGAGGAAAAAAAAAAAGAGAAATAGGGAAAAGGATTTAGCTCTGCCCAAACAATTTGGATCTAGCCCAGTAGGTGGTCAGTTAACTGGAAAAGTATATTAAAGCAGTGAATTATTAAAAGTGACAAATAAAAACCTTAACATATCAGGAGCTCCCTTCATGGCTCAGTGGTTAACGAACCCAACTAGTATCCATGAAGATGCAAATTTCATCCCTGGCCCTGCTCAGTGGGTTAAGGATCCAGCGTTGCCATGAGCAGTGATGTATGTCGCATTCGCAACACAGATCCCATGTTTCTGGGGCTGTGGTGTAGGCCAGCAGCTGCAGCTCCACTTCACCTCCTAGCCTGGGAACTTCCATATGCTGCGGGTGTGGCTCTAAAAAGACAAAAAAAAAAAAATTTCATTTTTCACTACAAGCCTATAACATCCACTTGCCAAGTTTTTTGTTTGTTTGTTTGTTTGCTTGCTTACACCTATATCTTATGGAATTCCCCAGCCAGCGACTGAACCCAGGCCACAGCAGCAACAACACCAGATCCTTTGGCCATTGTGCTACCAGGGAACTCCATTGCCAGTCATTTGATATGAGACCAAACCTTTTATTTGAGCAAGAGTGGTGATTAGAGCTCTTGAACTATCTTACGTAATTTATATCCGTGATATAGTTTCTATGCTTTCCAATTTATTTCTTGAAAGTTGACTGAGGCCTTAAGACTTCTTGCAAAGCAATATAGCTAGAGGCTCCTTCTCTTTTGGGGGGGTCCACACCCACAATATGCAGAAATTCCCCAGGCCAGGGATTAAACCCAAGCCACAGCAGTGAACTTGAGTCACAGCAGTGACAACACTGAATCCTTAACCACTAGGCCACCAGGGAACTCCTAGAGGCTCCTTCTTTATTTTATTTTGCTTTTTACAGCCGCACCTGAGGCATATGGAGGTTCCCAGGCTAAGGGTCGAATCAGAACTGTAGCTGCTGGCCTACACCACAGCCACAGCAACGCAGGACCCGAGCCGCGTCTGCAACCTACCTACACCACAGCTCACAGCAACGCCGGATCCTTAATCCCCTGAGCAAGGACATAGATCGAACCCGCAGCCTCATGGTTCCTAGTCAGATTCGTTAACCACTGTACCACGATGAGAACTCCTAAGAAAGAGGAATTTTAAGGAGCAAATCCCTTTACTTTTTCTCTACTCGTTCCCCACAAAATTGCTGTCTCTCCATTCCCATTAGCTAAAAAAACGGCTTTTAATATCTTATGGCTATCACAGAGGTCTGACAGTAATACCACTTACTACATTAGAAAAATATATCTATGCCTCATCGGGAGTTCCCGTCGTGGCTCAGTAGTTAACGAATCCGACTAGGAACCATGAGGTTGCGGGTTCGATCCCTGGCCTTGCTCAGTGGGTTAAGGATCTGGCGTTGCCGTGAGCTGTGGTGTAGGTCGCAGACGTGGCTTGGATCCCGCGTTGCTGTGGCTGTGGCGTTGGCCAGTGGCTACAGCTCCTGTTAGACCCCTAGCCTGGGAACCTCCATATGCCGTGGATACGGCCCTAAAAATGCAAAAAGACAAAAAAAAATATCTATGCCTCACGTACTTTCTGGAACTAATGAGATGATGCAGTTGGTCCATTCAGAGACAGCTGCAGCAATGGGAATTGGTATAATCCTCTTAAAAAGCAATTTGACCGTATTTCTGCAGAGCCATAATAGAGATGTGACTCCCTTTTTTATTTTATTTTTTATTTTTTTGTCTTTTTAGGGTCTCACCTGCGTCATATGGAGGTTCCCAGGCTAGGGATCTAACAGGAGGTGTAGCTGCCGGCCTTCGCTACAGCCACAGCAACGCGGGATCTAAGCCGCGTCTGCAACCTACACCACAGCTCATGGCAATGCCGGATCCTTAACCCACTGAGCAAGGCCAGGGATTGAAACCACATCCTCATGGATGCTAGTCTGGTTCGATAACCACTGAGCCACGACAGGAACTCCGTGACTCCGTTTTGACTCACCAATACCACTCTTAGAAAATTTGCCTTAAGAAATAATCCTCCGCAAAAGAGAATGGCCACATGCACAATATTTACTATAACTTTATTTGTGTTAAAAGTTTAAAACTTATGAATGATTAACTTATGGTATGCAACATTGTATAACTTTACCATTGAGTGCACATGGCATAACAGAAAACGTGATTACATATTAAATTTTAAAAGATATATTTTGCTCAACTCTACTAAGAACAACTGAATTATATAATTATTATTTTTATTTGTTTTTGTAGGGCCGTACCTGCAGGCATATAGAAATTCCCAGACTAGGGGTCCAACAGAAGCTACAGCTGTTGGCCTATACCACAGCCACAGCAACGCCAGATCGAGCCACATCTGTGACCCACAATGTAGCTCACGGCACACCGAATCCTTAACCACTGAGTGAGACTAGGGATTGAACTGGCATCCTCATGGATACTAGTTGGGTTCTTAACCCCTTGAGATACAATGAGAACTCCTATTATTTTTTTTTTTTCATCTTTTTTGCCGCAAGGGCAGCATGCAGAAGTTCCTGGGCCAGGAATAGAACCCACACCACAGCAGTGACCCAAGCCACAGCAGTGGCAAAACTGGATTTTTAACCTGCTGTGCCATAGGGGAACTCCCTAAATTATATACTTTAAAAGCGTGAACTTTGTGAATCATATTCAAATTTTTTTTTTTTTTGGAAAAGATGCAATTCTGTATTTTTACTTTTGTATCAGCTAAGGTCAGCGGAGAACAACAGATGGTCTTCTGGATATGTGCAACTGAAGAAAGTTAATGAAGGCACAGTACACAAAGACGTGGGCAGGGTTCACGGAAACAGCAAGGGATGATGAAGCAACCCAGGGCTCTTATCTGCTGAGAAGCTGTTATCAACCATAGGCCTGAAGGGGCAAAGAGACGCAACTAGCGTTTGGTGAGAGCCCTGGTGGGCAAAGTGGCACCTCTCCCTCTCCTGCTCCCTCTCCCTCTCCTGTGGTCCTGTGCTACCTCCCACTGGCTGAACCCAAGAGGAAGCCTAAGGGCAAATGAGCCCAGATGACACTGTCCTTCAAGGTCAGCCTCTGCACAAGGATGGAGAGTAGATCTGAAGGCAGAATATCAAGCATATAACATAAAACATATTTTGATCATATAACAATGTGAGAAGGATCCAAACATATGGCCGAGTGCCTTAAGGGAACCTGGAAAATCAGGGTTTCTAGAGATCAAAAGTGGAGATAGTTAGAGAATGGGTAGGATGGGTAGAAGCGTGGGAAAGATTAACTGAGGCTGAGACAAGGATGAGAGCCAGACACAGGAACAATTTATTGTTTGGTCAAATACTGAGCTGGGGTCTGAGCCCTGGAAGAGATTCATAAGAGATACAGAGCTAAATCAGACGGGAGCATTAGAAATTCTTCCTCCGTTGGCTATTACCCGCTATTTCTCCTTCCCGGCTAAACTTCATGTCTTCAGCAAATAATTGTTTAGTACCTATTATGAGCCAGGAACTGTTAGGCCCTGGGGATTGAGAAGGGAATAAATTTAACTTAATATCCTTGCTCTTCTAGCGTTTACTTCCTGGTGGGAAGAGAGAAACAACAGAAAAATAAATATGTCAAGGGTTATAAGTGCTATGAAGAAAAGCACAAGGGAGTACCCGTCCTGACTCAGTGGTTAACGAATCCAACTAGGAACCATGAGGTTGCGGGTTCGATCCTTGTCATTGCTCAGTGGGTTAAGGATCCGGTGTTGCCGTGAGCTGTGGTGTAGGTTGCATACGCGGCTCGGATCCCACGTTGCTGTAGCTGTGGCGCAGGCTGGCCACTACAGCTCTGATTAGACCCCTAGCCTGGGAACCTCCATATGCCGCGAGTCCGGCCCTAGAAAAAAGGCAAAAAAAAAAAAAAAGCACAGGGAGGAGTTCCCATTGTGGCGCAGCGGAGATGAATCCAACTAGTATCCATGAGGATGTGGGTTCGATCCCTGGTCTCGCTCAGTGGGTTAAGGATCTGGCGTTGCTTGGCTGTGACGTAGGCCAGCAGGTGTAGTTCTGATTCGACCCCTAGCATGGGAACCTCCATATGCCACAGGTGCGGCCCTAAAAAGACAAAAAGAAAGAAAAGCACAGAAGAGCAGGGAAAGAAAATACTGCCCATTCCACCACTTTAAGAAGATCATATGCGCGCACACCAGAGCTCCTGAGTAAATCAGGACTTTGATGTCCCTCACCTAGCCTAACATCAGGGTGTCCTAATCAATCTTCCTGCCACCAGCACACTCCAAACAGTTCTCTATTCTGCTGAACTGAGAATCTTTCTGAAACGAATCTTGTCAGTTTCCTGCTTTAAAAGGTACTCTCTGTGGCTCAGTGATAACAAACTCGACTAGTATCCATGAGGACACGGGTTCCATCCCTGGCCACGCTCAGTGGGTTAAGGATCCAGCATTGCCATGAGCTGTGGTGTAGGTCACAGACATGGCTTGGATCTGGCGTTGCTGTGGCTGTGGTGTAGGCTGGCAGCTGCAGCTTCTGTTGGACCCCTAGCCTGGAAACTTCCATATGCAGCGAGTGCGGCCCTTAAAAAAAAAAAGACCAAAAAAAGTACTCTCTTTGCTTATCTTATTTGCTTATCATATGGAATAAGGCCTAAACTCCTTATCATGGACCTTCTGGACCCATCGCTTGCATGTACCTCTCTCACTCTCCTTTTCTACCAACACTACTTGCCTGCAGTCTGTGGCCACCATGCTGCACTGTCTCTCATTCCTGTACCTTGTTCATGCTGCTTTTTCCATTTGGAATACTCTCCCTACCTCTCCCAAGTTTGTTAATCTTCTCCTTATTCCCGTTGTGGCTCAGCGCGTTAAGAACATGACTAGTATCCATGAGGACTTGGGTTCAATCCCTGGCCCCGCTCAGTGCATTAAGGGATTCAGCGTTGCTGCCAGCTGTGGTGTAGGTCACAGATATGGCTCAGATCTGGCGTGGCTGTGGCTGTGATGTAGGCTAGCAGCTGCAGCTCCAATTCAATCCCTGTCCTAAAAACTTTCATATGCTGCAGGTGTGGCCCTAAAAAGAAAAAAAAATGCAACCCATTAACTGTCATTTCCCTGGTGTGAGGGGTATCTTCCAGTTCCCGCCTCTGTGTTATCATACATGTTATACTTCTACATGTATTTATCATACCATATAGGCCTAGTCCTTGGAGCTTGGCTGTACAGGATTAAGTTAAATATGACCCATGGGTAAGGGACCCTACATTCATTTGTACATACGTGACCCTCTTTCTGTTACTTATCCACCCTAAAAACTAGAATTGACAACTTATATCCCACTGAAACCACATAGTTTCAACTTGGGACTTGAACCCACAGTCAAAATTGAAACCACACACCTGGTCTAAGGCTTCACTGAAGTTCAGGTTCTTTTTTTTTCTTTTTTGTCTTTTTGCCTTATCTAGGGCTGCACCCGCGGCATATGGAGGTTCCCAGGCTAGGGGTCTAACAGGAGCTGTAGCCGCTGGCCTTCGCCACAGCCACAGCCACAGCAACGCAGGATCTGAGCCGCGTCTGTGACCTACACCACAGCTCACGGCAACGCCGGATCCTTAACCCACTGAGCAAGGCCAGGGATCGAACCCGCAACCTCATGGTTCTTAGTCAGATTTGTTAACCACTGAGCCACGAAGGGAACTCCTGAAGTTCAGGTTCTTTTCCGTCTCAGTGCAGAAGGAATTCAGCAAGAGGCAAAGCAATGGGTAAGTAGACTTACTGAGAGAGAGATGCAGGGTGTGGGCCATCTCAGAAGGCGAGCGTGGCCTGGAAGGTACCCATTCCATTGACAGAATGCGGCCCGTCTCAAAAGACCAGCGAGCGGGCCTGAAATAAGGGACCGTTCATTTTTACAGGCCGGGTAACTTCATAGGCTAATAAGTGGGTGGATTATTCCAACAATTTGGGGAGGGCTGGCCAGGCATTTCTAGGAAATAGGCCACCACCCACATTTTGCCATTTTATGGTCCACCTTGGGACTGTCATGGCACCTGTGAGCATGTCATTTAGCTAATACATTACAATGAGCGTATAATGAGGCTCCAGGTCTAATGCAAGTCCAGTCTCCCACCATCTTGGGCCTAATCAGCACTAAGCAGTTTTTATTGTGTCCTCCCTGACTATTGTGTTTCTTTTTTCAGGTTGTGCCCTGCCCCCTCCCCTCCTGTTTCACCCCCATCCAGTGCTTAGCCTTTTCCATTTTTTTTTTCTTTCAGTTCCTCTAAGACATGATTGATCTACAGCACCGTGTAAGTTTAAGGTGTACAGCACAATGATTTGAATACCCTCCCTTAGGAAATGACTTCCACAAGAAGTTTAGTGGACATTTCTCACCTCCCGTAGAGGCAAAATAAAAGAAAAATTGTTCTTGTGGTGGTGAGAACTCTTAGGATGTACTCTCCGAACAACTACATACAGCAGTGTTAATTATACACAGCAGTGTAATTACATCACTCGTGTTGTACATGAATACAACGTGTAACACACGGCGGTGTTAATTCCATCACTCATGTCGTACGTGACATCCTGAGTGCTTCCAACTGGAAGTTCGTGCCTTTTCACTATCTGATCCAGTTCCTTCTCCGCTCACCGCCCACCCCCAACCCTGCCTCTGGGAACCACTCTCATCTTTTAGAGTTTGTTTGCTTGCTTCTTTGGGTTTTATTTTGTTTTGTTTGCTTTTATTTTTATTTTTAAAAGTGTTTCCATTATAGCTGGTTTACAGTTTTCTGTCAATTTTTCAACGTACAGCGTGGTGACCTGGTTACACATACATATATAGATTCTTCACAAATGATTAGACATAGTTCTTGGTGCTATATGTTTGTTTTTATTTTTATTTTTATTTATTTATTTTTTTGTCTTTTGTCCTTTAGGGCTGTACCCGCAGCATATGGAGGTTCCTACGCTAGGGGTCCAATCGGAGCTACAGCTGCCGGCCTACGCCACAGCCACGGCAACGCCAGATCTTAACCAAGTCTGCGACCTACACCATAGCTCACAGCAATGCCGGATCCGTAACCCACTGAGCAAGGCCCAGGGATCGAACTTGCAACCCTATGGTTCCTAGTCGGATTCGTTTCCGCTGAGCCATGACAGGAACTCCTTGTTTGTTTTTAAGTAAAAGTGACCTACTGTGTTAGTTCCTGGTATACAACATAGTAATTTGTATTTTCTTTTTTTTTTGTCTTTTTGTCCTTTTATGGCCACACCTGTGGCATACAGAGGTTCCCTGGCTAGGGGTCTAACCAGAGCTGTAGCTGCTGGCCTACACCACAGCCACAAAAACGTCAGATCCAAGCCACATCTGCAACCTACACCACAACTCACAGCAACGCCGGATCCGTAACCCACTGAGTGAGGCCAGGGATCAAACCTGCAACCTCATGGTTCCTAGTCGGATTCGTTTCCGCTGTGCCACAACGGGAACTCCAGTAATTTGTATTTCTATGCAATACAAAATGATCACCATCCCATTGCTTAATCGTCTGTTTATCATTTTCTGGCTCTTAAAAATATTTTTATCTAAGAAATAAATATTTCATTAAAAATTAAAAATTACTTTTGGGGGTTCCCACTGTGACTCAGATTAAGGGCCTGACGTTGTCCCTGTGATGATGCAGGTTAGATCCCTGGCCTTGCTCAGGGGGTTAAGGATCCAGCATTGCCACAAGCTGTGGCATAGGCCCCAACTGTGACTCGGATTCAACACCAGCAGCCTGGGAACTTCAATATACCTGAGGTACACCCATTAAAAAAAAAAATTATTTTGGGAGTTCCCTCTGTGGCACATTCACAGAGTTGGGTTAAGAATCCAACTGCAGGAGTTCCCGTCGTGGCTCAGTGGTTAACAAATCCAACTAGGCGGGTTCGATCCCTGGCCTTGCTCAGTGGGTTAAGGATCCGGCGTTGCCGTGAGCTGTGGTGTAGGTTGCAGACGCGGCTCGGATCCCGCATTGCTGTGACTGTGGCATAGGGCGGCGGCTACACCTCCTGTTAGACCCCTAACCTGGGAACCTCCATATGCTGCGGGTGCGGTCCTAGATAAAGCAAAAAAGACAAAAAAAAATTCCAACTGCAGTGGCTTGAGTAGCTTCAGAAGCACAATTCGATCCCAGCCCAGCACAGTGGGTTACAGAATCCAGCTGTAGCATAGGTTGCAGCTGTGGCTCAGATTCAGTCCCTGGCCTAGGAACTTCCATATGCCATGAATGCAGCCATTAAAAAAACAAACAAACAAACAAACAAACTAGCGAGTTCCCATTCTGGCTCAGCGGGTTAACAGCTCAATGCAGTCTCCATAAGGATGCAGATTCCATCTCTGGCCTTGCTCAGTGGGTTAAGGATCTGGCATTGCTGCAAGCTGCACCGTAGGTCATAGATGCGGCTGTAATCTGGTGTTGCTCTGGCTGTGGCATAGGCCTGAAGCTGAAGCTCCAATTCGACCCCTAGCCTGGGAACTTCCATATGACTCAGGTGTGGCAGTAAAAAATAAATAAAATTACAATTATTTTTAAAAACTGTCCTGTTTTTGGAGTTCCCATCCTGGCTCAGCGGAAATGAATCTGACTAGTATCCATGAGGCTGCAGGTTCAATCTCTGGCCTCACTCAGTGGGTTAAGGATCTGGTGTTGCTGTGAGCTGTGGTGTAGGTCGCAGACGCGGCTCGGATCCCACGTTGCTGTGGCTGTGGTATAGGCCAACGGCTGCAGTTCCCGATTCAACCCCTAGTCTGGGAACCTCCATATGCCATGTGTGCAGCCCTAAAAAGACAAAAAATAAAAGTCCTATTTTTATAAAAATTTAAAGTTGAAAAGTCTTGGTTTTTTTGTTAAAGTTGAAGTTGAATGAGCTTACGTATTTATTAGCTAGATATATTTTCTCTTTTGTGAAATATCTTTTCATATATTTTTGCCTATTTTCCTATTGGTTATTTGTCTTCTCATTAATTTTCAGGATTTCTTGATATGTTTTTTTTTTCTTTTTATGGCCACACCTGCAGCACATTAAAGTTTTGGGCTAGGGGCTGAATTGGAGCTGCAGCTGGGGCCTATGCCACAGCCATGGCAACATGGGCCGGGCCACCTCTGCAAACTATGCCACAGCTTGTGGCAACACTGGATTCTTAACCTACTGGGCAAGGCCAGGGATAGAACTTGCAATCTCACGTATGCTAGTTGAGTTCTTAACCCTCTGAGCCACTACGGAACTCCAGGAATGTAATACATATATTTTTGGGGGTTTGTTTTCTTTTTTTGGTCTTTTATTAGGGCCACACCCATGACAAATGGACGTTCTCAGGCTAGGGATTGAATCGGAACTGCAGCTGCCAGCCTACACCACAGCTCATGGCAAAGTCAGATTTTTTAACCCACTGAGTGAGACTAGGGATCTAACCCACATCCTCATGGATACTAGTCGGATTCTTAACCTGATGAGTCATGACAGGAACTCTGTAATACATTATTTTTGAATGAATTGCTAAAAGCTGGTGTAGTACAGAAATTTTGAAGTTACAAGAAGACTTCCGTTTGGAACAGAGGATTCAAGTAAAAGAAAAGAGGGAGATAGTGCTTGTAAAATGTGCTGGAGCTTGATTACCAAAAGTCTTGGCCGTTGGGCCAAAGCGTTCGATTTTTATCTTGGAGGCAGTCAGCCGGGGAGGCATTTAAGACTTTTCAGGTGAAGGGAGGTTATTT
Source organism: Catagonus wagneri (assembly GCA_004024745.2). Lineage (NCBI taxonomy): Eukaryota > Metazoa > Chordata > Mammalia > Artiodactyla > Tayassuidae > Catagonus > Catagonus wagneri. The sequence continues at coordinate 1,675,296 of PVHT021183629.1, read as the reverse complement.
GTTCTTTCATTTTTACCGAGACAGAATTAGAACAAAACATTGACAATCCAGTCATCTAATGACAACATACAGGATGTAAGGGGGAGGGGCCTAGGCAAAATGAAACTGAAGACAGCAAAATGAATGAATCAAGAAGTTATTAACTTTTGGGGGGACACGGATTCTTAGGGAAAAAATGAAAACTATGTTTCTTTCAGAATGTAAACCCCAGCCCGTGTACTTTTTAAGAACCCTTTGACTCGTGGGTTGGTTATTCTAAGAGTGAGAGAACAAGAACCTGAACCATGGGCTTAGGATGTGTTCATTCAGCCATTGTTTATCCATCTCTAGCTACAGGCAAGGCATGTGCTGAGAGCTGAGAAGAGACACCATCCAGGCTGAGTATGGCGTGGTGGCCAAGAGCACAGGCTCTGAGCCCAATGGTCCGACTGCAAACCCCTGCCAGGTGTCTAGAACCTTGGCTAATTTCCTGAAGCCATCTACACTCTGCAGGTGGTTTACAGAGACAGCACTATCGCCACCCTCATGATTAAGGGACTCCTACATCTCTATAAAGCATTTAGAATTCCTGGCATGCAGGGAGCCCTCAGCAGAGCCGCAAGGCAGAAAACAGAGTGGAGAGCAAGAGGAGGAAGCAGAGAGCACAAGCTTGATTTCAAGAACTTTGGTTAAAATAGAGGAGGAGAGAGAAGACTAGGGGGGAAGTGAGGGCAAGGGGAAAAAAAATTTTTTTTTAAGACGAAAGAAATCCTAAATGTTGACAGGGAGGAAGCAGTAGACTGGGAAAGGCTGAAGACACTTCACTGACCATTTGTTCTTTTCCCCTAAGGGCACCCAGATGGCAAGAGGGGAGGGCTCTCCCCGGCTCGGCTTTAGCTAGGAAGCCACTTCCTCTTGTGAGCTGGAGGAGTGGCGCTGAATGTGGTGTGGCTGCAGGTGCAGGCTCTGAAGCAAGCACAGGCGGGCGAGAAGGAATGTCACCAGTGGGGGAGGGGCGAGGAGCATGGCTGGCGGGAGGTCTCAGGAGAGAGGAAAAATGGTGACATACCACTGAAAAATGATATGGTCAGCAACTAGAGGAAGGAGACAAGACCACTAGGAGCCGGTACACTTATAAGGACACTCTGTTTGGGTGGGTAACTGCAGGTGGTCCTGGGAGCTACAGGAGGAGGAAAGCAACAGAAGAAGGGGTGGTGAGGAGTTCCTGCTGTGGCTTAGTGGAAATGAACCTGACTAGGAACCACGAAGACACAGGTTTGATCCCTGGTCTCTCTCAGTGGGTTAAGGATCTGGCATTGCTGTGGCTGTGGTGTAGGCTGACAGCTGCAGCTCCGATTCAACCCCTAGCCTGGGAACTTCCATATTCCATGGGTGCAGCCCTAAAAAGACAGAAAGTAAGAAGAAGGGGTGGTGAGTGCCAAATGGCACGGTGATGAAGTTGGGGAAATGCAGACAGAGAGGAGACAGTGGATTTACCCACAGCCGGTCATTACTGAAGTGGTGTCTTGAGAGTCACTGCAGCGTCAGAGCTGATGACATGAGGCAGAGAAGAAATGGAAGAACGCCAAGGCAGAAACCTACATGCCCTCCGCGAACACTGGCTGTGAAAGGAAAGGGCAAAGTAGGATATTAACCAAAGAGAGCGACTGAGTCAGTGAGGTGTATTTTTCTTTCTAAAGCTCAGGAAAGCTACACATATAATGCTTTTTTTCTTTTTGGCCACGCCCGTGGCATGTGGAAGTTCCAGAGCCAGGGATCGAACCCACGCCACAGCAGCAACACGAGCCACAGCAGTGACAATGCCAGAGCCTTAACCTGCTAGGCTACCAGAGAACCCCTGTAATTATCTTTTTTTTTTTTTTTTTTTTTTTGCTTTTTAGGGCCGCACCCGGAGCATATGAAGGTTCCCAGGCTATGGGTTGAATTGGAGCTACAGCTGCCTGTCTACAGCAGAGCCACAGAAATGCAGGATCTGAGCCGCATCTGTGACCTACACCACAGCTCATGGCAACGCCAGATCCTTAACCCACTGAGCGAGGCCAGGGATCGAACCCGAAACCTCATGGTTACTGGTTGGATTCATTTCCGCCGTGCCACAATGGGAACTCCCTGTAAATACCTTTTTAATAAGGCAAAGGCAGCAACTGCACATACTGGCAGGAATAGAGTCTCTCAAAGTCAGCAGGGGTGTATGATACAAACATATACGGTAATAAAAAGTTCCTCTGAGCCAGCTGTTTTCCATAAGACTATGTTACCCCAAATTTACAGAGGAGGAAATAGGCTCAGAGACGTGAAGTCACTTGCCCCAAATCATACTGCTAGTATGGGGCAGAGTTGGGATGGGAGCCCAGGTCACATGACTCCAAAGCACCAGCGCTTGCCCACCCCTGTACCACAGACGAGCGGAAAGTTGGGTCCACTGAGGAGGAGGGATCTAAGGAAGGAAGAAAGCGTTGGGAGAGACGTGTGTACTTCGGGTTCGTGTTGGTTTAGAACTGCTCTCCTTCCCACTCAGATACACAGTGGTATGGACTTTCAAAGTTGGCATGAATGAGAAGCTTCACTTTATGTAGAAGAAAACTCAGGGCAGAGCACAGAGCTGACTTTTCTGTAGGGAGAGAATCTGCTGCCCAAAAAAGTTACAGCTGAAGACTCCGGACAATCTCTCTCTCTCTCTTTTTAAGGGCTGAATATGCAGCCTATGGAAGTTCCCAGGCTAGGGTCGAATCAGCTGCAGCTGCAGGCCTATGCCACAGCCACAGCATCGCCAGATCCAGACCGCATTTTCAACCTACTTGGCAATGCCAGATCCTTAACCCTCTAAGTGAGGCCAGGAATTGGATCCACATACTCTTGGATACTAGTCGGGCTCTTAACCCACTGAGCCACAATGGGAACTCTCAATCTGCTCTTAGTTCAAGGGAATGGAGGGGAAAATAGTTTGCACATATTGACAAGTTGTTTATTAAAATTATCAACTTGAGGCATTTGGTGGCGTGTTTTCTCATCTGTCACTCAGTATACTCTGATAGATGACTTCAAAATATCTTCCTAAAGAGCAGATCTCATTTCTTTTTGCCAAACTCCCACATGCAATGAACACAGAGTAAATCAAAACCAAACTCTAGCCCCAAGGGAACCGTGTAATGCTATGGTCAGGTCACAGGCTCCAGCCAGGGATAGAAACTGAGAGCTTTGGTGAGCAAACTGAGCAAATAAGACCCAAGGTCAGGACATAGGAGCAGACACTGTTGCCACACCAAACTCTAGCACAAGAGGTCACACCAAAGGCAATGGAGAAAATGCCCGGGTACATGGGCATTTAGAAGACCAGGAGAGGACTGAAAAAGCAGTTTTGAACAGAAAAAAAGATAGCAGGGAATTCTCTAGTGGCATAGTGGGTTAAGGATCCGATGTTGTCCCTGCAGCCGATTGGGTCACTGCTATGGCACAGGTTCGATTCCTAGCTTGGGAAATTCTACATGCTGCAGGCATGGCGAAAAGAAAAGAAAGAGAGAAAGGAAGGAAGGGGGAAAGAAGGAAAGAGGTAGCCAGCTGACTCAGCTTGCAAATTAACCTCTACATGCCCACACATGTAATTTTTAAATTATCTAATAGTCTTTTTTTTTGTCTTTTTAGGGCCACACCTGCAGCATATGAAGGTTCCCAGGCTAGCAGTCTAATCAGAGCTGTAGCTGCTGGCCTATGCCAGAGCCACAGCTACGCCAGATCTGAGCCGGGTCTGTGACCTACACCACAGTTCATGGGAACGCCGGATCCTTAACCCACTGAGGGATTCCAGGGATCGAACCCGCAACCTCATGGTTCCTAGTCAGATTTTTTCCATTGCGCCACGACAGGAACTCCCTAGTAGCCATATTAAAAAGAGTGAAAAGAAACAGGTGAAATTAAATTTACTTTATTTAACTCAGTATATCAAAAGTATGATAATTTCAACTTGTAATCAATATTGCCAATAGTTTACATTTCTCTTTCATCCGAAATCTTCCAGATATAGGATGTATTTTATACTTTCAGCACGTCTCAGTTCAGCCTGGCCCCATTTCAAGTGCTCAGTGGCCCATGTGGGCAGTGGCTTTTGTATCAGACAGCCCAGGCTTGGAGACACTTGGACATTAAAGTATTTTGCCTCTATATTTTTCTTTCCTTTTTTCTTCCTTCTTTTCAAAGCATGTTGAATTGGGTACGCTGAATTATGAAGGAAGTGAGTGAAAACTCTCATATTCTGAGTCTCAAGTTTGAAATTTTATTTGTTTTGTTTCTGTTTTTGGCCTCGCCGGAGGCATGTGGAAGTTCCCAGGCCGGGGATGGAACCCGAGGCATAGCAGTGACCTGAGCTGCTGCAGTGACAACATGGGATCCTTAAACTGCTGAGCCATGAGGGAGCTACTGTTTGTTTTCTAGCCCCGTGGTGCACAGGATCCCTTGCAAAGCTAAAAAGACAGGGAATCGGATGCCAGTGACTGCTACCAGGCATTCATTCCTTCGGTTCATTTGTTTCTTTATTTTTTTTTTCTCTTAGCAACAGTTACTAATCATCAATCATGGGTCAGTGGTACCTAGGGCTAATTTTATAGGCATATTCCCTAGCTTGTGAAACCTGCAATTCAGCAGAAAAAACAAGCAAACATTAAAATAAAATGTAATAAAGTATTGCTATTGGGGAAATCCGAGAGGCTAAGTGGCTACCCAGGAGAATCATCTAACCATCTTGGAGAAACAAGAGAAGGCCTTGTGGGGGGTGGAGAAGGGGATGACGATGGCCTACAGAGTGGCTAAGAAAAGGAGAAGGCAGGACTGCAAAATGCTGGAGTCAGAAGGAGCAGAGGTAGCGAAGGCCCGGAAACCCTTTTGTGGAACTGAAAGAAGTGCTGTGCGCTTGGGGGCCCCCAGGGCGAGAGGTGAGGTTGGGATGGTGCATTTTTCTCTGGGCAGCCTAGTTAACAGCAGGACTTGGAAGGCAGGATGTTGACAAATCTGGAATAGGCAGGCCCGGCACAGGAAGTACTCCACCCCGAAAATATTCCTTCACCAGTTCAGTTCAAGTTTACTAGCTACCGAGTCAAATGGGTTAAGGAGCTCTTCTTTAGAAAAGCAATATTCTCTCCTAGAGTGATTAGTCTGTTTTCAGATGATGTCAGGCCTTCAAATTTTTTATTTTTTTTTTTGTCTTTTTAGGGCTGCACCTGCAGCATGCGGAGGCTCCCAGGCAAGGGGTCCAATCGGAACTGTAGCCGCTGGCCTACCCCACAGCCACAGCAAGGCCGGATTGGAGCTGTGTCTATGACCTACACCACAGCTCAGGGCAACCCACTGAGTGAGGCCAGGGATCGAACCCACGTCCTCACGGATCCTAGTCAGATTTGTTTCTGCTGAGCCGCGACGCGAACTCCAAAACCTTATGAGTCAAGAAAACTGAACATGATTAAGTTCCTTGTGCCAAAGGATATCTAAAAGTACATATAAAATACAGAAGTGGATCTAAAGAAGAAGCATTAACTGGGCCCAGGGGAAGTCTCGGTGGGCTTCACACAGCAGATGATTCTTAAACAGGGTCTAGAAAAAGAAGTATGAGTTTTTCAGGCCTTCACATGGAAGGGCATTCTGATGATAATAACAATGACATAGTAATAATAGCCATTATTTATTGTCAGGCACTGTTCTAGTGGTTTACATTCTTAGCTCATTTTTTTTTCCATCATAAAAACCCCTAGCTATCACATCCCTGTTTACAGATAAAGAAATTGAGGTACAAAGAGGTAAAGTAACTTGTCTAGAGTCACTCAGTTTGTAAAGAGTAAAACAGTTTGGCCCAAAGCTCGCTTCATTAACCCTCATCACATCCTAGGGCTGCAAGTATTTGCATAAGCCTGGACTGCAGGGTGAGGGGTTGGCAAGAAATCAGAGATCAAACTGATGAGGGAGGCAGTGGGCAAATCATGCAGTTTCAGCATGAGCTCCTTGAAGGCAGGCTCCTAGCAGCCTTGAGGTTAATGTTTTTTTTCCTTTTTTTGGCTTTTTTTTTTCCTTAATGGATTTTATTTCAATTATAGGTGTACATACATTTTTTTAAATTATTATTACTTGAGTACATCTACAAATGATTGCTAGTGATCATATCTTTGAATGTGGTTACATTAAGAGAATATTATATTCAAATCCAGATTTACATAAATCACATTTCCGGTGGTGATTCATTGCCTCAACAGAATCCCATAAGGGGAGCCAATCGCTTGTCATTAGCTATGGGATGCAGAAACTCAAAAGGCAACACATCAGTGACAGAGGAGGAGGGGAGAGGCTATGGTTGCCCCCACTCTTGGCCCTTCACCCACAGAACCTCCACATTCACAAAACGGCTCTCTTCTAAGAACTAAAAAACAGACAGCATGGCCCCTTTCTTGTTTTAGCCACAGCAGAAGGACCGGACAGGAAATTGGTGCCCCCCACCCCCACCCCCACCCCACGTACACAAATACCTACTCAGAAGGCCCACACTTCCTTCTCCAGCTGCACTTGCA
>PVHT021183629.1:1631947-1667751 GCA_004024745.2 Catagonus wagneri | reverse complement strand
CCCTGAAAAGACAAAAAAAAAAAAAAGTTCCCAGGCTAGGGGTCAAATCAGAGCTGCAGCTGCCGGCCTGCACCACAGCCACAGCCACAGCAACTCGGGATCCAAGCTGCATCTGCAGCCTACACCACAGCTCACAGCAATGCCAGATCCTTAACCTGCTGAGTGAGGCCAGGGATTGAACCCAGATCCTCATGGATCCTAGTCAGGTTTGTTAATTGCTGAGCCACAAAGGGAACTCCTCCCCTGGTGCCCCATGTTATACGGAACTACAATATCTTTTCAAACCCTGGTCTCTGATGTCTATAGCCACTGGGTGGGTGAGCGGAAAGTCCCATGTCTTTAGCCCCAGACCTGATCAGGCTGGTGGTTGGGTCCTCCCAGCATATCCTGGTAGATCCTTTTGGGAGATGCCTCCAGGGAAGAGCTAGGCTTCTTGTGGCCTGTGCGCTGGCCTGCCCTCATATGCCTGGGCCACTTCCTTTGCTGTCAGGATCACAGGAAGCCCTTCTCCTTCCACCCACAACTTCCTTCACTGGGAAAGTCAAGGAGAAACTGGTGAACCACAATTTTTCTTTCTTTCTTTCTTTCTTTTTTAACGCAGCTGTGGCCCTATGGAGGGTCCCAGGCTAGGGGTCAAATCGGAACAAAAACCTCCGGCCCACACCACAGCAACGCGGGATCCGGGCCATGTCTGCGACCTACACCGCAGCTCACAGCAACGCCGGATCCTTAACCCACTGAAGTGAGGTCAGGGATCAAACCGCAACCTCATGGTTAGTAGTCGGATTCATTTCCCCTGCGCCACAAAGGGAACTCCTCTGAATCGTAGGGTTTTCAAAAATGGAGACAACCTTCCTTCTGTCCTTGACTTGTACCAAAGTAATTAACTGGGGATCAGTTATATAATGACAGGCTTCCTCAGGTCTGAGCATTTGGACATCAGTTTGAACTCACTTCCTGTTTTTAATAATTATTAGCATTCATTGTCCACTTACCATTGGTCATCCATTGTGCCAACAGCTTTATTAACACGTATTACCTTGTTTAATCTTCAAATGATGACAATGATTTTTATTCTCATTTTACACACCAGAAAACTGAGGATACAGAGTTAACTAATTAGCCCAGGATCACATACTTAGGGAGTGGTTGATCTATGATTCAAAGTCAAGTGGGTCAGGGAGTTCCCATCATGGCTCAGCAGTAACGAACCCGACTAGGATCCATGAGAATGCAAGTTCCATCCCTGGCCTTGCTTAGTGGGTTAAGGATCCAGTGTTGCTGTGAGCTATGGTGTAGGTTGCAGACGTGGCTCAGATCCTGTGTTGTTGTGGCTGTGGCAGCTGCAGCTTCTATAGGACCCCTAGCCTAGGAACTTCCATATGCCATGGGTGCAGCGACCTCCCCCCCAAAAAAAGAAACCTCAAAAAACAAAGACAAGTAGGTCTGGAGTTCTCTTGTGGGACAATGGGTTGAGGATCTGGTATTGTCACTATAGTGGCTTGGGTCAGTTATAGGGTGAGTTTGATCCCAGGCCCAGGAGCTACCATACTGGGAACAAGTTACAGGCATGGCCAAAAAAAAAAAAAAACCCCACAAAAAACAAAGTCAACTGGGTCTGACTTAAGCTCTATAAGATGCTTCCTTTAAAAGAAGGCCAGCAGACTATATATAAAGGAAAATACCAGGCATGCCATTATGATTGATGGGGTCCCAAAGACTTAATGTGTTGGAAAGATTGGCAGTTCAGGGAAGAAAGAAAATAGAATGTCAGAGTCCCACGTTTGGAAAAGTTAATTCCTTAGGCTTTATGTCTTAATCTAGTGTGGGATCACCTGTCCTAAATATCTGAACTATTAAGGCTTTATGTCTGAATCTAGTGTGGGATCACCTGTCCTAAATAAACTATTATTTTTTTTAGGGCCACACCCACGGCACATGGAAGTTCCCAGGCTAAGGGTTGATTCAGAGCTACAGCTATTAGCCTATGCCACAGCCACAGCAACACCACATCTGAGCCAAGTCTGCAACCTACATCACAGTCCACAGCAATGCCAGATCTCCAACCCACTGAGCTTGAGCCAGGAATTGAACCCATATCCTCATGGATACTAGTCGGATTCATTTCCGCTGCTTCACAACGGGAACTCCCTGAATTATTTTCATAAGAGATACTGTTTCCATCCAAGCACTGCAGGGAAATCTCATTAAGCCTTTCTAGATCCACCCAGTTTATATTAATCTCTCCAGGTCCTGTTCCTTTCTAATAGATCCTTCTTATCTCAATTATTTATTGCTCAGCCTATCTTTTCTTCAAAACCTTTAAACTCCCAGGAACAAAGCCTGGGTATTAGCCCTCTCCCCACACCCAACCCTATTTCTAATCTGTACTTGACATTATGTTTCCTCTAATACAATGCAAAGCCAGCCCAGCTGTGGCCCAGCTTCCTTCAGAAGTCTCCTTTGACTAAGGCCGCGTCTCAAAGATTCTTTTCTTCTCTGAGATTCTATAGCATGTACAGGCTAGCAGTTATACCGTAACTTGTTTCCTTTCATAAAGTTTTTTTTTCCCCTGCTGCTGCTGCTGCTGCTGTAAATGATACTGAAAGATCTTTAACGACGAGGACTATATTTTCTACTTTGATAAATCCACTTTCAGCCTTGAGCACACAAAGTCCTCCCCAGATCTTAGGATAATCCTATCCTTAGAATCTTTTTTTTTTTTGTCTTTTTAGGGTCACAGCTGCAGCATATGGAGGTTTCCAGGCTAGGGTTCAAATTAGAGCTACAACTGCCAGCCTACACCACAGCCACAGCAATGCCAGATCTGAGCCGTGTCTGCAACCTACACCACAGCTCATGGCAACGCCGGGTCCTTAATCCACTGAGCGAGGCCAGGGATCAAACCCATGTTCTCATGGATACTAGTCAGATTCATTACCACTGCGCCACAGGGGAACTCCAATCCTTAGAATCATTCTTGATCCACCCTGTCTCTGGAAGGGCTGGGCTGCTTGGGCTTTAAACCTCTATTCTTTTTGTTTTTGGCTGCACCTGCAGCACGTGGAAGTTCCTGGGCCAGGGACTGAACCTGCTGCAATGACAATGCTGGATTCTTAAACTGCTGTGCCATCGGGGAACTCCACAACTTTTTAAAAGTGTTTGTTTCATATAAGATATTGGATGTTAAAAGATGAAAAATAAGTCATGAGGCCCTTGCCTCCAGGAAACTCAGAGTCTGGTGAGAGCAACATATACACAATACACAACTATGAAAAACACAGATAGGAGAAATGCAGTGAAGGCTTCTCTGAGAAGATGATGCGTGAGCTGAATTTGAAAGGCAAGGAGGAATAAAAAGTGCTGGGGTGAGATGGAGGTCTTCTCAGGCAGAGGAAGCAGCTTACACAAAAGTGAGAGTATGCAGCATTCAGAGAACTACACATTCTCAGACGGGAGAGGAGTGAGACCAGTCAGAAAGGTAGAGTGGGGCCAGATCACGAAGTGCCTTTTGTAGCATGCTAAGAAATTTGACCTTATCTGCAAGTCAGGAGGATCCACTGAAAGATTTTTTTTGTTGGTGTGTTTCGTTTTTTTGTTTTTTATGGCCACATCCACAGCATATGGAAGTTCCCAGGCTAAGGGTCAAATCGGAGCTATAGCTGACAGCCTACACCACAGCCACAGCAACCAGATCTAAGCTGTATCTGTGATCTACACCACAGCTCCTGGCAATGCTGGATCCTTATCCCGCAGAGAGAGGCCAGGGATTGAACCTGTGTCCTAATGGAACTAGTCAGATTCATTACCACTAAGCCACAATGGGAACACCATACCGAAAGTTTTTGTTTTTGCTTTTTAGGGCCACACCTGTGGCATATGGATGTTCCCAGGTTAGGGGTTGGAGCTATAGCCACCGGCCTACACCACAGCCACAACAATGCGGGATCCAAGCTTCATCTGCAACCTACACCATAGCCCACTGAAATACCAGATCCTTAACCCACTGAGCAAGGCCAGGGATCGAACCTGTGTCCTCATGGATACTAGCTGGATTCCTTACCGCTGAGCCACAATGGGAACTCCCTGAAAGATTTTAATGTAAGGAAGTAACATCATCAAATTAATGGTCTGGATACATGTCTCTGGCTGCAGTGTGGGAGCAATACATGGGAGTGAGGCAATACATGGGAGCAAGACTGCAGGCTGGAAGACTGATTGGGAACTCATTGCAGTAATCAGGGTAAGTGACACGAACCAAGGTAGTGGGAATGGAGAAAGTGGATGAATAAGAGAGATATTAAGAAAGTAGAATAAGGAGTTCCCGTCGTGGCTCAGTGGTTAAGGAATCTGACTAGGAACCGCGAGGTTGCGAGTTCGATCCCTGGCCTCGCTCAGTGGGTTAAGGATCCGGCGCTGCCGTGAGCTGTGGTGTAGGTCGCAGACGCGGCTCGAATCTGGTGTTGCTGTGGCTGTGGTGTAGGCTGGCAGCTACAGCTGTGATTAGACCCCTAGCCTGGGAACCTCCATATGATGCAGGTACGGCCCTACAAAGACAAAAGACAAAAAAAAAAAAAAAAAGGTAGAATAATAAGACTGGGACTTGGGAGGTGAGGGAGAGGGAAGAATCAAGAATCACAATCAGTTTTCCTTTAATGATTGGGTGGTGCCTCTGTGGAGATTTAGAACATCAAAGGAAGAACAGGTCTTTTATGGGGAGTAGTGGGGATAGGGACATGTGACATTTGGGCATAGTGAGTTTGAGATGTTTACTGAACATCCAAGCAGAGATGTCTAGAGGCAGTTGATACAAAGGTCTGATGTCCAGGAAGAGATTTGGGAGAGTTGAATGCACAGAGGAGATAGCTGAAGTCATGAGAGCAAATTATGTTCACCCAGAGGCAGGGTAGTATGAGAAGATGGTACAGGATTCCATTATTTAAGGAATGAGCTCAAGAGTCCATGATGCAGGAGTTCCTCTTGTGGCTCAGTGGGTTAAGAACCCAACTAGTATCCGTGAGGATGCAGGTCTGATCCCTGGCCTCGTTCAATGAATTAAAGGCTCTACCGTTGCCCCAAGCTGGGGCATAAGTTGCAGATGCGGCTCTGACCTGGTGTTGCTGTGGCTGTGGTAGAGGCCAGCAGCTATGGCTCCGATTTGACCCCTAGCCTGTGAATCTCCATATGCTGTGGGTGCGACCCTAAAAAGAAAAAAAAAGAGTCCATGATGGAGACTGAGAATAACAAGCTGGAAAGAGGCAAGTTGGAAAAGGGGACTAATGGGCCTTGAGGTTTCAATCAGCTATTTTATGACTTACAGCCACAGGAAAGTTACTGAATTGACTTTCATTGAAGTGAAGAAAGATGTAGATGATGGTTAAATGGATATGTATATTTGCTAAAATTCATCAAGTTATATACATATTATTTGTGTATTTTATTGAATGTAAATTAGACCTCAATAAGGCACTCAGAATAAAAATTTTATAAGAAATATTTGAACATGATTATACGCTGGGAAAAGAGAAAGTTGAGGGAAAGAAATTAAGAAAGAGAAGCGATTTGTGTGTGTGTGTGTGTGTGTGTGTGTGTGTGTGTGTGTGTGTGTGTCTTTTTAGGACTGCACCTGCGGCATATGGAAATTCCCAGGCTAGGGGTTGAATCGGAGCTATAGCTGCTGACCTACGCCACAGCCACAGCCACAGCCACAGCCACAGCCACTAGGGATCTGAGTCACATCTGCGACCTACACCACAGCTTCCAGCAACACCAAATCCCTGACTCACTGAGCAAGGCCACGGATCGAACCTGAATCCTCATGGAGACTAGTCGGATTTGTTTCCACTGCACCACAACAAGAACTCCAAGAAGGGATGATGAAGGGTAAAAGTTCTGAGGAGGTGTAAGAGAGATGCTCTGGCAGGTGGCAGAGGTAGCTTTAAACAGGAGGAGGTGTTCCTCTTTTAACTGACAGGAAGAAATAAGGAAGAAGAAATGTTTCTGGAAGCAGAGAAGTTGGGTAGGGTTGGGTAGTAAGCTGAGTTTCTCTTTAATACTTTCTTTTCCCATGAAATTGGACTCGCGATGTAATGCTTTTAGAAATATGTCCATAAATTCTTTGAAACTCCTCCCCACAAAGGTGGAACTTAATTTTCCTCCTTTTGAGCTTACATAGGACTCACTTCTAACGAAGAAACTACGAAAAATGGTAATATGTCATTTCAGAGGTTAGGCTATAAAAAAGACTTCAACTTCTGTCTTGATAGGGCAGCTTTCTGATGATCAGATTGGCCACTGAGCTTTTTTCAAAAATGGCACTAAAACCTTCTGACTTAACTGGAACTGGGGAAATTTCTGAGATACAGAGATTTCAGTGCAAAAAAAACAGGAAAGTTCTGGGAAAATCAGGATGAGTTGGTCATCCTAACTTTTTTCTTTCTTTCTTTTTTTTTTAGCTGCACCTATAACATATAGAAATTTCTGGACCAGGGATCAAATCCAAGCTGCAGCTGTGAGCTAAGCCACAGCTGAGGCAATGTCAGCTCCTTAACCCACTGCGCCACAGCAGGAACTCCCATTCTAGTCCTGATCTTGCTCTTTTCTCTCTTGCATCTCTCACTCTGATAGAAGTTAGCTGCCACGTTGTAAGGTGCCCTAAAGACAGGCCCACGTGGCAAGAAACGAGGGAGATCTCTGGGCAACAACCAAGTAGGAACTGAGGCATCAACCCAACAGCCCAGGGATAACCAAGACCTACCAACAACTACTACATGAGTGAGCTTGGAAGTCGGTCCTAGCTCAGCTGCAGCCTTTAGGAGACTGCAGCCCCTGTGAACAGCTTAACTATAACTTCATGAGAGACCTTGAACCTAGACCACCTGGGGTCCCAAATTTCTGATCCACAGAAACTATGAGATAATGTTTCTTGCTGTAAGTTGGTAAATGTGTTATTTACCAATTTGTTGGGGTAATTTGTTACACAGACATTGATAACCAATTCATCGGATTAATGAAAGTGAGGGGAAGGCGGTACGATAGGTTTCCGGGACCTAGCATGGTTGGATGACTTCCTCCAGCAGCCCTAGACAACTCCAGACCACATGCTTGTCTACTTTCTATGCCATTGATACTATGCGATGCCCAATAAAATCTTTTTTTCAATAGTATCTTTTATTTTTATTTTTTTATTTTGCTATTTTAGGGCCGCGGTGTGGCATATGGAGGTTCCCAGGCTAGGGGTCTAACAGGAGCTGTAGCCGCCGGCCTTTGCCACAGCCACAGCAACGCGGGATCTGAGCCGCGCCTGCGACACTGCAGCTCATGGCAACGCCGGAACCCTAACCCACTGAGCGAGGCCAGGGATCAAACCCACATCTTCATGGATCCTAGTAGGGTTCATTAACCACTGAGCCATGAAGGGAACTCCTTCAATAGTACCTTTTGAGAGAGGAATTTTGCCAAAATCTTATTTAACTTTCTTACTGAGCTATTAACCATTAACACTATGACTGACTTTAAAAGCTTTTTGACAAGAATGTGTCCTGTCACTGTTTTGACTATAAAAAGCACACATTTATTTTTTTTAATTTTATTTTCAGCTTTCATTTTTTTTTAGGGCCGCACCTATGGCATATGGAAGTTCTCAGGCTAGGGGTCAAATTGGAGCTGCAGCTGCAGGCCTATGCCACAGCCACAGGAACACCAGATCCGAGCCTCATCTGTGACCACAGCTCACGGCAATGCTGGATCCTCAACGCACTGAGTGAGGCCAGGGCTCGAACCTGCATCCTCATGGATACTAGGCAGATTTGTTACCACCGAGCCATGACAGGAATTTCTAAAAAGCATAACTTCAAAGGATAGCTTTACAGTTTTTTTTCTTCTTTTTAGGGCCACACTGGCAGCATATGGAGGTTCCCAGGCTAGAGGTAAAGTAGGAACGACATCTGCTGGCCTTCACCACAGCCACAGCAGCGCGGGGACCTGAGTCGCGTTTTCGACCTACACCACAGCTCATGGCAATGCCAGATCCTTAACCCACTGAGTAAGGCCAGGGATCGAACCCACAACCTCATGGTTCCTAGTCGGATTTGTTTCCACTGTGCCACAAAGGGAACTCCAGACAGCTTCATAGTTTTGATCACTTCTCTTACACTGAGCGAGAAATTTTATCAATGTTATATATCGGTAAACATTATTTTGTGGATTTTTCTTCCTCCAGAAAAAATATTTTTTTGTGGTTATTAGATTGGCCACGGAATTTTTTTTCAAAAATGGCATGAAAACTTCATTGGTTTGACCAAATTTCATAACCTATGTAATGAAATATATGTAACATACTGAGGACCAAAGGCAAATAGACTACCAGTGTAATAAAAACACACATCTCAGAGCCTCATTGTATTTCTTATTAGCACTTTTCTTTTTCAGCTGCTCATCATAATTAATTACACTTGTGACTCACCTGGCCTCAGCACAGAGTCACCCTTCACATATATGTTTGCACTGGATTCCCAGACAATGTTTTATTTACAGCGTTTTTTCTAGTTTGAAAATATTCAGCATCCTGACTTAGTTAATTTTCAACTAAATGACCTGAATTAATGATCCATTTTTATGAATTGAAATAAACTAACACCACAAAATTTCAAATTCGACACATAAAGAATAACACATATTACGAAACAATACATTAGTTTAGATTAACTACATCCTACCAACTGAACATTAACAGAAACAAACTATAGAGCCAACACAAAACAAACTTTTAAGAGTGAAATGACTATTGAGATATAACATGGTTTCTGAGAAAATCCTAATTAATCTGACATTTAAAATTTATGAAACAGATGAAAAACAAAGCTTCTCATCCTACTGAAATAGCCTGTAGATGACTTGATAGATCACCGGTCCAGGGATCTCATGTTGGAAAAATGCTGATAGATAAGGAGATATTTGCCCAGTCTTGTGACTACAGGACTCACTGAAGTGTAAGAGAGCAAAAACTGAAAGGAAATGTACAGTGTGATCCCAATTATGTAAAAAAAATGAGTGTAAACTTTAAGTACATAGGGGAAAAGCACTAGTAATTCCCAGGTGGCGCAGTGGGTTAAGGATCCGGTGTCATCACTGCTGCTCACGGCTGTGGCCTGGGCTCTGGCCCTGGAACTTCCGAATGCTGAGGGTGTGGCCAAAAAACAAAAGCAAAAACTTTTATTTTATTTATTGATTTATTTACTTTTGCTTTCCAGGGCCACATCTGAGGCATATGGAAGTTCCTGGGCCGGGGGTCAAATCAGAACTACAGCTACGCTACAGCAACAAGATCTGAGCCGCCTCTTTGACCTACGCCACAGCTCACAGCAATGCCGGATCCTTAACCCACTGAGCGAAGCCAAGGATTGAACCTGAGTCCTCGTGGATACCAGTCCGGTTGGTCACAGCTGAGCCACAAGGGGAACTCCCCAAAACTTTTAATAGTGATTGGTTTAGAGAGGGGAGAGACCTGAAGAGCAGAGAGAACCACTACATTCTACTCTATAGATACTTATCTTTTCTATATCAAATTGTGGTCAAATCCATGTAACAAAAAAATGTACCATCTTACCTATTTTTAAGAGTAGAGTTCAGTGTCAAGTACATTCACATTGCTGTGCAAGCAATCTCCAGAACTTTTCCATCCTGAAAAATTAAAACTCTGTATCCATTAAGCGACTCCCCATTTCCTCCTCCCCCTAACCCTTTAACCACTGTTCTACTTTCTGTCTCTACGAAGCTGACTACTTCTAGGTACCTCGTGTAAGGGAGTCAGATAGTATTTGTCTTTTTTTTTTTTTTTTGCCTTTTGTCATTTTAGGGCCGCACCCGCAGCGTGTGGAGGTTCCCAGGCAAGGGGTCTAATCGGAGCTGTAGCCATCGGCCTACGCCGTAGCCACAGCAATGTGGGATCCGAGCCGCATCTGCAACCTACACCACAGCTCACGGCAATGCCGGATCCTTAACGCACTGAGCAAGGCCAGGGACCAAACCCGCAACCTCATGGTACCTAGTCGGATTTGTTAACCACTGCACCACAACGGGAACTCCAGTATTTGGACTTTTGTATTCGGCTTATTTAACTTAGAATAATGTCCTCAAGGTTCATCCATGTGGTAGCATGTATCAGGACTTCATTCCTTTTTAAGACTGAATAATATTCATAGAATGTTTATACTACATTTGGTATTCATTCCTTCATTGAGGGACATTTGGGTTGCTTCCACTTTTTGAGTATTGTGAATAATGCTGCTATGAGCATGGGTGTACAAACAGCTCTTCAAAGACCCTGCTTTGAATTCTTTTGTATATACACCCAGCAGTGGAGTGGCTAGATTGCCTGTCATGTTTTAATCTTTTACGATGAGAATGTACCCATGTATTGTCTGTATACACTAAAACACATGAAGGAGTTCCCATTGTGGCACAGTGGAAACGAATCCAACTAGGAACCATGAGGTTGCTGGTTCCATCCCTGGCCTCCTCAGTGGGTTAAGGAGCTGGCGTTAACATGAGCTGTAGTGCAAGTCGAAGACTCGGCTCGGATCCTGCCTTGCTGTGGCTGTGGTGTAGGCCAGAAGCTCTAGCTCCGATTGGACCCCTAGCCTGGGGACCTCCATATGCTGCCGGTGCGGCCCTAAAAGACAAAAGACAAAAGACAAAACAAAAAACAAAAAAAACACATGAAGAAAAGAGTCTGGTATTGCTAAACAGATGGGGGCCAGGGATTGAACCCCCATCCTCATGGATACTAGCTGGCTTCTGAACCCTCTGGGCCACAACGGAAACTCCCAACTTATCATATTTCCAATTTACGATGGTTTTATTGGGAAGTAAGCCAAGGAAGATAAGAGCAATTAGCGATAAGAGTCACATCGTGGTGCCCGAGGTAAAAAAAAAAAAACAGGAGGTTCTTGTCAAGGATACTATCAGATCGTGTTAGCGAGGTCAAGTTCAAGGAGGAAGGGACTGACTGACGACCCTCACCACTGACGGTCTTATCACACTGTCGCATGGTTTAGTAGTTTTCTAATTCTATCGGGTTGTTTTCTCTCCAACCAAGAGTATCTTAAACTCCTGAAAGTTTCAGATAGTGCTTTGCAAGTCTCATATCTTCCGCCCTTACCCAACAGCACTTAAAGAAACAGAGCCGTTCAGTTTCCCTCAGCTCGGGAGACCAGCGATACCAGAGAGGCCGGCTTGGCGACCAGTCCAGGGCCACACCCAGGCCCGCGGCCCCGGCTCGAACGCGCCAGCCAATCAGAGGTCGGTTCTACTCGCAGACCCCAGAGACACAGCTCCCTATTGGCCAGATGTGCACTAGGGCCCGCCTTCTGGAGGTTGCGGGGCGGCCTTCTAGCTAACCCCGAGCGGCCGCCTCCGTGTGGGACCGCGGGGCTGAGCTGGGGAAGTGGGTCTCGGTCTGTTCGCAGCAGCCGAGGTACCGGCTACGAAAGCCCTTCCACAGTGAAGCCAGGCCTAGAGGCTGGATTAGGAAGCTCACGCGTCCCTTTGTTTTCCGCAGCGAAGGGGCAGTGTTGCGCCGGTTCCGCCCCGGAAGCGGAAGTGCGGGCGCCGCGGGGTCCTGTCTAGTGCGAGCTCGGCCGGTGAGCCAGCCGTTCCTCCCGCCGGTCCCATTGCACCCTCTGTTCGGCTGCTCGCGTCCCCGCGCCAGCCGCACCATGCTGTCTCTAGATTTTTTGGATGATGTGCGGCGGATGAACAAGCGGCAGGTGAGGTTGGCCACCCACTGTTCTCCTGGTCCCCCGAACGCTGCTGCCGCGGTGCCTTGCGGATTTCTGGGCCCCAGTGTGAGGGCCTGAGCGGGTCTGACGCTGGGATTACACCATCTCTTTGTAGGGTCTGTGACCAGAGGTAGCTTTATCCGCCCACAGTTTTTAGCCCCTAGCCGATACCGAGCCTTCTAGGGGCGGAGCAGGAAGCCTGGTCTTCTTGTTCCATTCCCCACGATGAGGCAGGGGAGCAAGAGGAAACAGTCGGGTATTTTTTAAGTGGGAGTTGGGGTTGCTTATTGTTTTAGACTTGGTAAGGCGGCAACTCATGATTTCTCCAATCGCAGCGACTTCCAGTGGATTCTGGCCACTAGGTCCAGCAGTTCACTTCTGCTCTGACTTTTGGGATGCTCCGGAAGGCGATTGTAGGCCCAACAAAAGCCATTTTTCTACTTTCAGCAGTTGCAGCCTTTCTAGTGCAGCGGGCTGCGCTGACTTCCCTGAACCACCTCTGAGTTCAGAGAGTTTGAACAGTTACTCTACTTGGTCATGAGTCACTTAGCATTAAGGTGGCAGCCCTCAACAATCTTAGGGTATACCTCCCAGTATTAGTGGCACAGGGCTATTGAGATTTAGATCTCCTGATGTTGTCCTTAAACCTCGCTCTGTCTTGAACTTATAGATCGTATTCTGAAGCGTACTGGGACTATTGTTGTAAGGGACACACTTGGGAAAAGTTTCTCCTTTTTGTCTTCTGCAGCAAGTCTGTAGAGCCTGGTTTTGAATGCCTCGGACCTTTTTACAGACTCTGCCTTCAAGGGATATTAATGTGTAGAAAATAACTAAGGCAAGACTATAACTATTTTAAGCTCTTGCTCTACATGTGAGGTAGATAATGTTATTCCCATTACACAGATTAAGAAAATGAGCCACCTGCCAGAGATTGTTAGGAAATAGGAAGCATTGGATAGCATGGGGATGGGGTGAGGAAATTATGAAATGAACTTTTCTCTGCACATAATATCTGGGGAAAAAAAATTGATAGTGACCACAGGTACCTAGAGCTAATTAGATGAAAAGAGGGAAACTAGAAGTTTGGTTTTATTCCTCTGAAATTGATGTCATTTGTGTAACTTTTCCATTTATGCCTAAATATATTTCAACTAACGTTTGATTAGTTTGCGTTGTAGTTTTTTTTTTCTTATCAGGTTCACAGAGGAATACTTTAGTGCAATAAATTCCATCCATTTAAAGTATATTAATTAATATGTTTCTTTAATTATTTGCACCCGTTACAGTCATGATACAGAACGTTTCTATCACCAACAAGATCTTGTGCCCCTTTGTAGTTAATCTGTCTAGAATTGGCAACCACTTGCTTGCTTTTTTTTCAGTATAGATGGGTTTGCATTCTGTATAAATGGAATCACAGAGTTTATAAATTCTTTTGAGCTTTGAGGGTTTTTTTTTTTTTTTGTCTTTTGTCATTTTAGGGCTGCAGTGCGGCATATGGAGGTTCCCAGGCTAGGGGAACCTCTACCTCCTTCAGCACAGCCACAGCAACATGGGATCCGATCCGGATCGGTGACCTACACCACAGCTCATGGCAACGCTGCATCCTAAATCAACTGAGCAAGGCCAGGGCTGGAACCTGCGTCCTCCTGGATGCTAGTCGGGTTTGTTAACCACTGAGCCACGATGGGAACTCTGAGCTTTGAGTTTTAATTGGTTTTTTAACACCTTACTCAAGACTTTTATTATATGTAATTTTTTTTTGGTCTGCTCTCACAGTTTTCGAAATTCAAGTGTTTCGGTATCTTCACGGCATCTGATATACTGCTACCAGATTAATGTCTTCTCTTCTGCCCTCAAACTTTCAGTAGCATCCATTGCCTTATAGGTTAAAGTCCAAACCCCTTAGAATGGCATTTGTGGTAAGTCGTAGTCATTTTACAGCCGTCATTTCTCACATGCAGCATATGGAGGTTCCCAGACTAAGGGTCGAATTGCAGCTATCGCTGCCGGCCTGTGCCACAGCTGCAGCAACATCAGATCCGAGCCGTGTCTGCAACCTACACCACAGCTCACAGCAGCACCAGATCGTTAACCCACTTACTAAGGCCAGGGATTGAACCTGCAACCTCGTGGTTCCTAGTCTGAATCATTTCTGCCATGATGGGAACTCCCTCATTTGTATCTTTTTTATTTTGGCTGCACCTATGCCATCTGGAAGTTCCCAGGCCAGGGATCAGACCTGTACCACAGCAGTGACCTGAGCCAGGCATCAACAACGCTGAATCCTTAACCTACTGAACCACCAGGAATTCCACTTTATGTCATATTTTAGATTTCACATATAAATAATAATCATATGGTATTTGTCTTTCTTTTTCCGACGTACTTCACTTAGTATGATAATCTCTTGTTCTGTCCACATTGCTGCAGATGGCATTTTTTATGGCTGAGTAGTATTCCATTGTATATGTCTATACCACATCTTCTTCATCCATTCATCTGTTGATGGACATTTAGGTTGTTTCCATGTCTTGGATATTGTAAATAGAGGTGCTGTGAACTTTGGGGTGCATGTGTCTCTTCAAATTAGAGTTTTGTCTGGATATTTGCCCAGTACTGGGTTTGCTGGATCCTGTGGCAGTTCTATATTTAGTAAAGCTGAAATTTTAAAACTAAGTTCTTAACCTTTTAAAATCAATTTACAAATCTTATCTTATTTAAAGTGTAGCAAATTTTAACAGTCATTTTTAAGAACTTTTGATTAGACAGATATCTTAAAAAAACATTAAATTTAATTTATAAGTTTAAAGAATTTTCTATTTTTTTTTTAGGGCTGCACCTGTGGCATCTGAAAGTTCCCAGGCTAGGGGTCAAATTGGAGCTGTAGTTACCAGCCCAGGTCACAGCCACAGCAGCGTGGGATCTGAGCCATGTCTGTGACCTATACCACAGCTCAGGGCAACATCGGATCCTTAACCCACTGAGCAAGGTCAGGGATTGAACCCACCTCCTCATGGCTACTAATCAGGTTCATTAACCACTGAGCCATGACAGGAACTCCTTGACTGTATATTTTAAATTGGAATTACAAAACTTAATTTAATAGATCAAATTCTCTTAAACTTTACAAAAATTTAAAATACCAAATATGCACAGAGTCCTTAACATAAAAATATTAACATTATACATCATTTCCTTTTAAGTATTTCTGTCTGTTCTTAATTATAAATTTTCCTCTGGTCAAAAGATGTTTACTCACTAAGTATGCCATGCCAAATAATTTTTGTATTTATTTCACATGTAATTTTTTGTTTGTGGAGAATTTTTTTTCTTTCTTTTTGGCCACACCCATGGCAAGTGGAAGTTCCTGGGCCAGGAACTGAACCTGTGCCACAGCAGTGACCCAAGCCCCAAGCACTGCAGGGCAACATCAGATCCTTAAGCTGCTGGCCCACAAGAGAACTCCTGCTGAGAATTCATAATGACCAGAGCATATTGGCAAGCATGTGACTAGATCCCTGTTTGAGCCCTAGTGGGGACTAACTTGACGTTCACAGAATTTGCTTATTAGCTCCTTCTTAGGCCTCTGGCATAATGATTGACTTTTACAATTCTTTGGATTTTAATTATCTGTTATGTCTTCCTGTCTAAATCTGAAGACCTTAGGACTGGCACAATCCATCTTTTTTTTTCTTTTTTATCTTCCTAACACGTAGAGTCACTTAACTCTCTCTCTGGATTTTTGTTTGGTTTCTTTTTTTTTGGCCACATAGGAGGCATGAGGAGGTTCCGGGGCCAAGGATCCAACCCATGCTACAGCGATGACAACACTGGTTCATTAACCACTAGGCCACCAGAGAGCTTCAGGAAATTCTTTGTCACTAGAAGGGTATCAACAGTCAGTAACAAATTGCTGGGTTTCGGAGTAGAAACATTAGCCTCCATTACATACCCAAGGAAATCACAAGTAGAATTATGTTATAAACTGCACTTACTATCCCCGAGTATAATCTTCTTGAGCATCCAGAAGTAGTTCTTTATCTTGTGTAACTGTTAGCAAATCTAGAATACAGTTCAGTGGTAATGATTAGGCATTTACTTGCTGTGGTTCTTAGATACTTCGTATTTTATTAGGTTTTTTCCCTCCCATAATAGCTTCGCCATGGACATACAGACAGACATGATTATTTATCTCCATAGCAGACAACACAAGCCTCCAACAATAAAACTCCATTTAAACAGAAGTCATGACCATAAATCTTCTGCAAAAAATTACTTTTTCTGATTTCAAGAAAGGACGTGAGATAGAAGATGTCTGTGGGGATAGAACACTGTGTCTGAAAAAATATGGTTTATTGGTCAGGGCTTAGTCTGGGCTGACCAATAAACCAATTCCACTATAACTGTTATGGAATTAAGGGGTTTATTACAGGAATAAGATTTATGCAGTTGTGGGAGAAGCTAGATGAGTAAGAGTATAAAACAAAGATGAAGAATCAGCCATGTCACCGGCTTTTCTGAAGCGTTGTTAGTAGGCAGACAGATCCAACTTGGCCTTGGAATCTGGGGCTAGATTGCACATCTGGCTGATGAAGTGGGTACCACAAGTGAGTAGATGAAATCTGTGGAAGGCTTTTGCCTTTAGACCTAGTTTCTGCATGTGGAACAGCAGAGACTGAGGACAGACTGGATTTAATGTGTCTGTTTCTCACCACTTCTGATCACACTGATTTTCAGCATAATAGCAGCTGCTTTGCTTTCACCTTCCAGGTCTTGGCAGATTTCTCTCTTTCGCCCATTCTAATCCAGAACCATACAGGGACAGAGGTTTGGGGAAACCTAGTTCTAGTTTAGCCAATTTGGTAAAACTGGTATAGTTTTCAAAACTACCGTATTTTACCCTTTATCACCTTGGCGTTTATACACACCTCTTTTAATCATATTTAACTTTTTTTTTTCGGAGCTGTTGCTGCCGGCCTACGCCAGAGCCACAGCAATGCCAGATCCGAGCCGTGTCTGAAACCTACACCACAGCTCACGGCAATGTCGGATCGTCAACCCACTGAACGATGCCAGGGATTGAACCCGTAACCTCATGGTTCCTAGTTGGATTCATTTCTGCTAAGCCACGATGGGAACTCCAAACATATTTAACTTTTGGGGGGATTTTTTGGCCGTGCCCTGAGAAGTTTCAGGGCCAGGGATCAAATCCACCTCAGGGCAGTGACAAGACTGGATCTGTAACCACTAGGCCACCAGGGAACTCTAATCCTATTTAACTTTTTGTTTTTGCTTTTTAGGGCCACACCTGTGGCATATGGAAATTCTGAGGCTAGGGGTCGAATCAGAGCTACAGCTGCTGGTCTACACCACAGCCACAGCAACACCAGATCTGAGCCGTGTCTGCAACCTACACCACAGCTCACGGCAATGCCAGATCCTTAACCTACTGAGCGAGGCCAGGGATCGAACCCTCACCCTCTAGGTTCCTAGTCAGATTCGTTAAGCAGTGATCCAGCCCACATCTCATGGATAATATCAGGTTTGTTACCACTGAGCCACAACAGGAACTTCCATATTTAACTTTTAAAATAAAGATAAAAGCAAACCAGACTTCTGTGTAATATACAGCTATCCTTTGTTTCTGTAATAAGTCACATGGTGGTAGCTGTATTTTTTCTTAACCATTCCATATTCCTTCTACTCTCAGCAAGAACCTATGTTGGTCATAGAGTTTCCTGCCTTGTGGAATGACCCAGACCTTCCCTGCTAAAAGGTTAATGTCGTGAGGAGTCCTGCTTGAACTGGCTCTTTGTAGTTTTCACTAACTTTTATCGTAGCACATGGGAGTACTAAGAATGGCCTCAGGAATCTCACTTCCCTTGTGTAGAAACAAACCTGTATTTTGGTCTGATGATCAGGGTCACATCTCTTTGCCAGTAAAGAACTTCCTGTTCTCTGCATTTGGTTCATTGGCATGAGTAGCCCAAGGTGGCCGGGTGGCAGCCTCAAGTTCCACTTTAATGGCACCATTTTGTCTCCTGGTAGAAGGATAATCTCCTTTGGGAGTGAAAACTTAAAAACTTATGGCCACACCCAAGACATATAGAAGCTCCCCAGGCCAGGAATTGAATCCTTAACCCACCGCACCACAGCGGGAACTCTGAGAAGGAAAACTTCTAAACCAGCAGAACCCAAAGTTGTGAGGCTGGGAAGCAGAAATTTTATTAGTAGATGGTTAGGAGTAATTGAGTGGTCACTCCCATTCCCACGCATTACTTTTTTTTCTTTTTTTGGTCTTTTTGCCTTTTCTAGGGCCGCCCCCGCGGCATATGGAGGTTCCCAGGCTAGGGGTCTAATCGGAGCTGTAGCCTCCGGCCTACGTCACAGCCACAGCAACACGGGATCCTTAACCCACTGAGTGAGGCCAGGGATCGAACCTGCAACCCTATGGTTCCTAGTCGGATTCGTTAACCACTGAGCCACAGCGGGAACTCCTCCCACGCGTTAATTCTGGACTGGTGAATCCTTACGGGACAGATTGGTTGCTGATGAGAGCTTAAACCGTATATAGGCATGATCCCAGCCCAACTGGTATCTGGCTGGTACTGTAGATATTCTCAAAAAGCCGTTCGTATCACTCAGAAGGTGGAAACCATATCAGAAATTCAACAGGAAAAAATGAAATACAGAGGTTTATTTGTAAAGCCTGCTTTGCTAAAACAGGTAAAAGAGACTCTTAAGGGATTCGGACATAGCACATGCACAACAGTGATTGCCCTCTAGGATAACGGAGTGAACAAGGAAAGAACTAACAAAATAGCTTCCTTCAACCCCCCTCCTAAACTGAGTTTTAGACCTCTTTGGAAACTGTGACTGCCACAGGGACATGCAACCGTCGTGGCAGTGACATCTGCTAGAGCAGGGAGCTGGAGCTGATCCATAGATGTAGCCTGCTGGGAGGCTGAGAAATTGGCCAGAGTGTGTGAGGAGCCATCTGTGATGGTCTGTGAGGTGACCAGTACCTGTACACACATCCACTAGCTGCCATGTGAGATAAAAACACTCCACAGGAAGAGAAGCCCCTTTCTTTGTCACTTCGCATTGGTCCTTCAGTGGCTTTAATAGAACCCAGCATTATTGCGTCATTCAAGACAGGAGTCCTACTTCCCCTTGTGGTTTAGTGGGTTAAGAACCTGATTAGTGTCCATGAGGATACAGGTTTGATCCCTGGCCTCACTCAGTGGGTTAAGGGTCTGGCCTTGCATAGGTAGTAGATGCGGCTTGGATCTGGAGCTCCAAGGCCGGCACTTGCAGCTCCGATTTGACCCCTAGCCTGGGAACTTCCACTTGCTACTGGTATGGCCCTAAAAAGAAAAGAAAAAAAAAAAAAAAGGAAAAGGGAGCCCTTGTTTATAAGGTTCAGCAGAGTAGCACAAATAAGGATGGATTTGGAGCTGAGAGATTATACAGTGATAACACCTGCGGTTCCACTGCTCTTTCAGGCCAGCCGTGACCATATACCCATTGTTGCGCTTTGTAATTACCTATAAAATGAGTTCCCTGGTCAGAAGCAGTGTTGAATGGAAAATCATCATGAGGAATAAGGCCTTCTGTAAGTTCGTAGATGGTGGTTTTGACAGAAATACTGAGGACAATGAAGATAGATCCGTATCCAGAGTCTATTCTGGTAAGAGGCTATGGCTACCCCTTCCATGATGAAACCGATCCAGTATCAGGAATGGTGGCGTTGTTGGTCTTTGCAGTTGTTAGTCTAGGCACTCGTCACTGAATGGAACCAAATTGATCTTGGTGACTGAAAGTCCGTGTTGCTAATCATCATCTTGATTGCTGCAGCAGCTTTGTCGTTGTTTTTAGTTTTATTGAAATGTAGTTGATTTACGATGTTGTGTTAATTTCTGCTGTACAAAACAGTGATTCGGTTACAATATATGTTCTTTTTCCTGTTCTTATCCATTCTGGTGTGTCACAGGATATTCAGTACAGCTCCCTTTGCTATACAGTAGTGATACGTATAGGGGGATATGCATAGGGGAACTATATATACGCGTTTCCATCTGCTGATCTCAAACTCCCAAACCTCCCACTGCCCCCCTTGGCGACTAAAATCTGTTCTCTATGTCAGCGAGTCTGTTTCTGTCTCTTAGATATGTTTACTTGTGTCGTGTTTTTATTTATTGATTTACTTTTTTGGACACACCCATGGCAGGTGGAAGTTCCCAAGCCAGGGATCAAACCTGCACCATTGCAGTGACCCCAGCCACAGCAGTAACAACACCAGATTCTAAGCCACTAGGTCACCAGGGAACTCCTATGTTGTGTTTTAGATTCCACATATAAATGACATCATATGGTGTTTGTCTATCTGTTTCTGACTTGGCTTAGTATCATAATGTCTAGGTCCATCCATACAGCCACTTTGATCATAAGTACACTGGGTGAGACCTGGGTGGCTATGAAAAGTGGCCCACTGACATCCACAAAGCAGGCAGTTTTATCCACTTGATTCTTAAGATATTCTTCTGCTGAGGCGATTCTTTGGTGGAACACAAGAATATCTTCACATTCCGTGTACCTGCTTGGAAAGCTCAGTCCACATCCCTCTTCTCCAAACCTCTTGTCCCTGACTTCCCAGTGATGTCCCTTCCAAGTCCTAGCCGTCCTGCCACATTGTCAGTCACTCTTGATTCAGTGTAAGTCCACACCTGTGGCCATCTCTCCCCTTCCAGGGAATATAAAAAATTATTTTCTCTCTTGAAGTTCTGCCCATTGGGAGGATTTTTCTTTCCTTTTTTTTTTGTCTTTTTGCCTTTTCTAGAGCCGCACCCGTGGCATATGGAGGTTCCCAGGCTAGGGGTCTAACAGGAGCTGTAGCCACCGGCCTTCGCCACAGCCACAGCAACGCGGGATCCAAGCCGCGTCTGCAACCTACACCACAGCTCACGGCAACGCCGGATCCTTAACCCACTAAACGAGGCCAGGGATCGAACCCGCAACCTCATGGTTCCTAGTTGGATTCGTTAACCACTGAGCCACAATGGGAACTCCTGGGAGGATTTTTCTTTATCAGAACCCTTTACGGTCAACCCTGAGTGGGGATGTAATTCCACAGTTGTCTACTTTCAGCCGATGCTAGGTAGTTCATGTAGAACCACCATCTGAACACTAGGCCTCAAGTCCCTGTCCGCTGGTCGTGGGAACTCTCCGTGAAGTGAGCAGGTTAAGTTGAGAGGACGCAGTGGAGCATGAGTGAGAGCCATGAATGTCCAAGTCACTTGCTTATACAACTTGCTTGTGTCTTCAGGACCTGTCTGAGCCCAGTCTTGTATGTATCACTCCCATTTGATGACGAAGTACTGCTGTGAATGCCCAACTTTATGGTTTGTTGGATCTGGCAGCATCTCGTATGTGCTAGGGAGTTCAGGTTATATGGTAAGTTGGTGACGCACGGTCAGGTTTTAGTCTCTACTAGAATTGAGCAGCAAACTGGAAGCTGTTACTGAAGAGGAGAATAATTCTCTAGGGGATTGCGTGGCTTTGCCCCAGTATGAAGCTCTGTGCAGTCGTTCACCTGTAGAGGACTGCCTGAGGCTCTCCGTCACGTCACGGGTAGTTCAGTTACCATGGGATCTCCCAGGTCTTACGGCCCAGGCGATAGAACAGATTGCCTGGGAGCTTGAACCCATTATGGAGCCCTCTGAAAACTGGATCAAAATTGGTTTACTAGGCAAACAGATTGGAGTAGCACGCCCAGATGAGGTATATGTTGCCCCCAAAGTCCAGGGAGGTCTGTTAGGCTTTGAAGTTTCTTAGTGGTAACTGGAACCAGATGCAGCAACTTGATCTTCGTCTTGGAAGGGATATCTTACCCTGACTGGGACCACTGAACCCCCAAATTCTCATGGGGATGGGAATTTTTGTGGGATTTTTCCCCCCATACCCTGACCATTATGTGTTTTACCAAGTTGTCTGGGTCATGACGTTCAACCACAAAGTCTAGTCAGTGTGATATCAACATAGTGAACATGTTTACTCTGTGGATGATGGGCCAGTCAGTGTCCCCATGGACCTTTATGCTAGAAAGCTCTAGAGTTGATAGAGCCCTTAAGTAGGCCCTGGCTTCCGGTGGTCTTATTCCTCTTACTGCAGGAGTCCTCAGGGGTAAGAAACTGTCAAATGTATGGCATGAGCCTCTTTTAAGTTAGTGTTGCTAGAAGCTGATGGTTGTCATACGAAGACAGAGTATCCAACTTTTTTCGTGTGGACCTATAAAGAGTATGTAACTTTTAGTTCTGATGTTATGGCTTTATGCAGCTGTTGCTACCTATAGTAGCATTGTTCAGGACTGTGATATATTGCACTACAAACCAGACTATCTTAATGGTTTGAATCTAGAATATCATTATAGCAAGAAATGAGAGTGGAGAGGGCAACAAGAGCCAGCTCATGGAAAGCCCTGTATACACAGGGGTTCAGAATTTATCCTACAGGTAGTAGGGGAAGTTTTTGAGCAGATAGTTCAATAGTTTTGTTTTCACCCTATGTTCAAAATTATATATAGGCAGATGAATTAGAAGGATGTGGGTCTAGAGGTAGAACTGTGATGGTTTCAGTAGTCTGGGCTAGAGAAGAGGAGACATGAATTAGGGCAGTAGCTGTAGAAATAAAGCCGGTGGGATGGATGTGAGGGATGTTGGGGAGGTAAAATTGAGAGGACTTGGGCAGTGGTGGCACTGGTTACTAAGAGAACGTGGAAGGAGGAAGAGATTTGAGGAGCTCAGCTCTGGACAGGTTGAATTTAAGGTGTTTGTGTAACATGTAGGTAACTTTCAGTGAGTAGCTGTGTATGCTTACCAGTTGGATATCATTAGTCTGGTATGGGGTTAGAAATTTGGGTATCATCAGTATGTGCACGTTGTAATTGAAATCATGAACAGCAAGGTTGCACGCAGAATGGAAAGAGAAAAGGGCAAAGGTTGGACTCCTAGAACATTTGGTAGTTAAGGGCATGGCAGAGAAGAGGACAGAGTCTGAGGTCAGTGACAGAAAAGCAAGGTGAAGTAAGTTCATGGACTCACTCCTTGTTCTGTTTTTTTGGTTTGTTTGTTTTCATGGCCACACCTGCAGCATATGCAAGTTCCTAGGCTAGGGACTGAATCCAGGGTCCAGCTGCAGCAGTGCCAGGTCCTTAACCCACTGTGCCACAGCAGGAACTCATTCTTAGTAAATAGTTTAAATAGGTGATACATATAGTTGCTCTCCCTGCCCCTCAAAAAAAAAAAAAAAAAAAGAAGCGACTTTTCCTATAGCCTTGCCAGCGTTGTGTGTTTATAGATTTTTGTCATTCTAATAAGTGAAAAGTAGTATCTCAGGACAGTCTTGTTTTTTTCTTTGTTTTTCTTTTTAGGTCTGCACCCATGGCATATGGAGGTTCCCAGGCTAGGGGTTGAACTGAGCTGCAGCTGCCAGCCTACACCACAGCCACAGCAACGCCAGATCCAAGCCACGTCTGTGACCCACACCATACACACCTCATGGCAATGCTGGATCCTTAACCCACTGAGCAAGGCCAGGGATCAAACCCACATTCTCAAGGATACTAGTTGGGTTTGTTACCTCTGATTCCCAACGGGAACTCCCGAGTGTTGTTTTCTAATTTAATTCTACTGCAATTGAGAGCTCAGTTTGCATAATTATAGTCTTTTAAAAATAGAAGCACCGTTTTAAATTTGCCTAGAGCCTGGTCTCTGGAAAATGTTTCATGTGTTTTTGAAAAGAATGTGTATTCTGCTGTGTTGAGTGAAGTGTTCTATAGATGTTTAGTTGGTTGAGGTACTCAAGTTTTCTATATCCTTGCTGATTTTCTGTCTCATTCTATCAGCTCCTGAAAAGAGGATATTGAAGTCTCTTTTTATCCTGAGGTAAATTCCACTTGTTCATGATGTATATATATTGTTGGGTGTGAGCATTTGCTAGGATGTTGCAAGTAATTTTTATATCTGTATCCACGGTTTTCTTATAACATCTCTATCTGGTTTGGCTGTCAGTAACGCTGGCCTCACAGAATGAATTGAGATGTATTCCCTCTTCTGCAGTTTTCTGGAAGAGTTGGCATAGAATTGTTAGGATTTTTATCTTTAAATGCACGTGGAATTTGCCAGTGAATACTCTGTGAGCCTGAAGTTTTTCTTTATGGGAAGGTTTTTATACCATAAATTCAGTTTATTTAACAGATCTGTTCAGGTTATCTATTTCTTCCTCATTGAGATTTGGTAGGCTATATATTTCAAGGTATTGGTGATATATTGGTATAAAGGTATTCACAATACTTGTTTATTATTCTTTCGATATTTATATATTAATACAGATTGATACGTATTACTCTAATGATGTCACCTCTCTTATTTCTTCCTGACACCAATAATTTATATCTTTTTTTTCTGGTTAGTCTGGCTAATGGATCTTCTCAAAGAACCAACTTTTGGTTTGATTGTTTTACTTTATTTTCCTATCTTCTGTTTAATTTATATCTACTCCTATTTTTACTATTTCTTTTCTGTGAGTTACTTTGGATTTCATTTGATTTTCCTGATGTTTTTAGGTGGAAGCTTAATTTGGGAAATCCACAAATATTTGGAAATTAAACAGTGCATTTCTAAATAACCCATGGGGCAAAGGAGAATTACAAGGGAAATTACAAAATATTTTGAACTGCATATAAGCAAAAACACAATGTATAATTTGGGACCTTTCTGTTTTTCTCAAAATAGGACTTTACTACTATAAAATTCCCTCTACATACAAGTTTAGATGCATTCCACAAATTTTGATGTTTTATTTTCATTCTGTTTTGATTTCTTCTTTTACCATGAATGATTTAGAAGTCTGCTATTTGATTTCTAAACATTTGGGGACATTTTTCAGGTATCTTTCTGTTACTGATTTCTGTTTTCATTCCATTGTGATTGGAGAATACACTTTGCATAATTCAAATCCTATTTTATTTGTTGAGACTTGCGGTCTCGAATATGGTCTATCTTGGTAAATGTTCTATCTGTACTTAAAAGGAATGTGTATCTGCTGTTCCTGGGCAGAATGTTCTGTAAATATCATTTAGGTCAAGCTGATTGGTAGTATTGTTTAAGATCTTCTCTGTGCATATTTTTTTTTGTCTTCTTGCTATATCAATTATTGAGAGAGGGATATTGAAATTTCTGACTGTAACTGTGGATTTGTCTGTTTCTCCTACCATTTCGTCAGGATTTGCTTCCTATATTTTGAAGTTAAGTTTTTAGTGATATAAACATTTAGGATTATGTTCTTATAATGAACTCACCTTTATAAGCATTATGAAATGAATTTATTTATCCCTGGTAATATTATTTACTATGAAATCTACATTGTATGATATAGAAGTCTATATATATATATATACACAAGATTGTTTTAAGTTGTTGGCCTCTTTTTTTTTTGTCTTTTTGCCATATCTAGGGCCGCACCCGTGGCATATGGAGGTTCCCAGGCTAGGGCGTCTAACAGGAGCTGTAGCTGCCGGCCTTTCGCCACAGACACAGCAACGCGGGATCTGAGCCGTGTCTGCAACCTTCACCACAGCCCACGGCAACACCGGATTCTTAACCCACTGAGCAAGGCCAGGGATCGAACCCGCAACCTCATGGTTCTTAGTCTGATTCGTTAACCACTGAGCCATGAAGGGAACTCCCTGAGTGGTTTTCTTTTAATATTTCCATTTTATTTCCTTTGTTAGCTTGTTAGATATACCTTATTTACTTAGGTTACTTTAAGGTTTAACATATGTTTTTGGAGTTCCCATTGTGGCACAGTGGAAACGAATCTGACTAGGAACCATGAGGTTGAGGGTTTGATCCCTGGCCTCGCTCAGTGGGTTAAGGATCTGGCGTTGCTGTGATATTTCTTTTTCCTCTCACTTGGTCTTTATATTATTGTTGTCCTACTTTTTACATCTACACATGTTATTTTTATTCTTGCTTTAAGTAGTCAATTATCTTTAAATATTTTAATAAGATAAAAATGTTTTATATTTACTGACATAGACTATTTATAGTTTCTATTTTTTGTAGTATAGATCTGCTCATGATGAATTTAGTTTTTGTGTGTTTGCGAAGGTTTTATTTTGCCTTCATCTTTGAAAGAAATTTCTCAGGGTATAGAGTTTTAGGTTGGTAGTTTTTCTTTTAGTACTTAGAAAATATTGCTCCAGTGTCTTCTGGCTTATGTTATTTTCAAAGAGAAGTCTGTTAGTATATTTGTTCCTCTTTACGTAATGCTTTTTATTTTTGGCTGCACTCTGGCATGCAGAAATTCCGGGCCAGGGGTCGAATCTGTACCACAACTGTAACCAGAGCCATAGAACCACAGAAGGGACAATGCCAGATCCTTAACCTGCTGAGTCACGTGGGAACTCCTATAATGTTTCTTTAGGGCCTCACCTGCAGCTTATGGAAGTTCCCAGGCTAGGGGTCAGATTGAAGCTGCAGCTGCTGGCCTACAGCACAGCCACAGCATCGCTGAATCGTTAACCCACTGAGCAAGGTCAGGGATCAAACCCGCATCCTCGTGGATCCTAGTTGGGTTCGTTAACCGCTGAGAAACAAAGGGAACTCAGCAGTGGAACTTTAATAAGATGTAAATCTGGCCCCAAGTCCTTACTCTGTGACTGTCAAGCTATATGACTTTGATGAAGCCATTTCCTTTCTCTGAGACCGTTTCCTGAATTGTAAAATGAGAGATGGAGTTAAATGTCATTGAATAGCCCACAGTTATCAAAGGATAAGTATTGTAGAAAAGTGTTAGACGGGTTTAGAAGCAGAGGTCTATTGCTGTTGGCTGGTGTGTGTCATGGATGTGACTGAGTTTAAGCTGAATGGTTGTGAAGCCCAAATGAAATAATTTATGGGAAAAGTTCTAAAAATAATTTATATAAATGTAATGTGTTTTAGTAAACAAAACAGAGCAGGATACTTTGGGTGAGAGAAGGAGGGCTGTTTTTGGAGGCTGATGTAATTATTACGGTATTTTAAAGAATATCTCAGGAGTTCCTGTCTTGGCATAGCGGAAACAAATCCGACTAGGAACCATGAGGTTGCCGGTTAGATCCTTGGCCTCGCCCAGTGGGTTAAGGATCCGGCGTTGCCGTGAGCTGTGGTGTAGGTTGCAGACGTGACTCAGATCTGGCGTTGCTGTGGCTGTGGTGTAGGTCAGCAGCTGTAGTTGTAGACTTGATGACCCTTAGCCTGGGAACCTGCGTATGCCATGGGTGCAGCCCTAAAAAGCAAAAAAATAAAAATTAAAAATTAAAAAAAAAGAATGTCTCAGAACTTCAGCTGCCCTAATAGTACTACTTGAAACTTTTAAATTGGTACTTGCATTGCTGGCTGGGGATAATTATGGATCTGATCTTTTCTCTTGTTCTTAACAGCTCTATTATCAAGTCCTAAATTTTGGAATGATTGTCTCCTCGGCACTAATGATCTGGAAGGGATTAATGGTCATAACTGGAAGTGAGAGTCCAATTGTAGTGGTGCTCAGGTAACAATTTTTTCTTCTCAAGGCACGGAATTGCATGCGCTAGTTAGGAGGAAAACTGAAATATTGAATAACCGATGTATCATTCCTTTAGAAACGACTCTTTCCCAGGAAAGAGCCTAGAAGAAAATTTGTTACTGTTTCTCAGCTATGAGAAATTCTCAACCTTGTTAGGTACTTTCCATTCAGACCCCAAGGG
Organism: Catagonus wagneri; assembly: GCA_004024745.2. Lineage (NCBI taxonomy): Eukaryota > Metazoa > Chordata > Mammalia > Artiodactyla > Tayassuidae > Catagonus > Catagonus wagneri. Next base: position 1,640,181 of record PVHT021183629.1, on the reverse strand, counting down.
GCTCCTGACTTTTCTATGAAATGTTTACTATGTGAGCTTTATTTTTGACACATCTTTTAAGAAAATATTTCCATGTACTTTATTTTCCTGAAATTCTTCTGTCTTACGTTCTTTTTTTTTTTTTTTTTTCTTTTTAAGGCCACACCTGCGGCATATGGAGGTTCCCAGGCTAGGGGTCTAATCGGAGCTGTTGCTGCCGGCCTACGCCACAGCCACAGCAATGCCAGATCTGAGCCACGTCTGCAACCTACACCACAGCTCACGGCAACGTTGGATTGTTAACCAACTGAGAGATGCCAGGGATCGAACCCGCAACCTCATAGTTCCTAGCCGGATTCATTAACCACTGCGCCACGACGGGAACTTCTGTCTTCTTATGTTCTTAACTTTAATATTTCAGGACTGATATTAAGTTGTTAATTTACTAGATTATATATCATCCCCACAAATTAAGAATTCTTCTGCAGCATGTTCCCAGTGTCAGTACAGAAGCATCACTAATTATTTCCATGTTTCCTGCTGACCTTTAAATATCACTTCTAAATAGACTTTTTGAATATATTAATGCCATCTCTTGAAGTAACAAATGTGATCTTTTTCTCCACTGTCTTCCTTCCCTATCCTTGTATGTGTACACTTAATGATTTAAAAACCTAATTTAGCAACTCATTTTTGGAGAATTACCACTGGTTATTTAATTGAATCATTATAGTTCTGTCCTGTTTGGGGGTTTTATTATGTAAGGTATTCCAAGTCTTTTCTGGAGATAATGGGGTATGAATATAAAATAAATTAAATCGTGAACATCACCTTCAGTCTAGATAATAGCACATTACTCTTAGCAAGATGAGTTTGACTCCTTCCTTGTCATCCTAGGATCTACTTTCAGCAAAAAGTGGTTGGAAGTTCTGAGTCTCCAATGTCTTTTTTTCTTTTTTTCAATCTTTTTGCCTTTATGTAGGGCTGCACCCGTGGCATATGAAGGTTCCCACGCTAGGGGTCTAACAGGAGCTGTAGCTGCCAGCCTTCGCCACAGCCACAGGAATGCGGGATCCGAGCCGCGTCTGCAACCTTCACTACAGCTCATGGCAACGCCGGATCATTAACCCACTGAGCAAGGCCAGGGATCGAACCTACAACCTCATGGTTCTTAGTCAGATTCATTAACCACTGAGCCACGAAGGGAACTCGGGAGTCTCCAATCTCTTACTCCTACCTTACTCATACCCATACCGTAGTTCTCTGTTTGTTAGTAATCAAATGCAACTGCGGTTGTAGCGATCCAGTGAAATTCTGGAATTTACCAGTTGGGAAAGCATTTAATGTACTATTCTAAGAGCATAGAGACCTTGGTGTGTAGCTCATTCATTGTCCAGCTACAGCCTTGAGCAAGTCACTTACTCACTGAACCATAGTTTCCTCATCTATAAAATGAAGGCTAGACCCGTGTGATGTCAGAAGATTTTTCCAGTTCTAAACTTATGTGGCCCTAAGTTCCTAGACATTCTTGAATTCAGCAGAGAGCTTCAATTTGTGAAGTGTTCAAACACTAACAGAAGGAGAAACCACACTAATTGACACTGTGGGGAAAAGGTGTAGACAGAAGGCCTGGGGAGGCTTCTTTTGGAAATTCTTCGGGGTTTATTTCACGCTCAGTTCCTGTCAGTGGAGATGTTAAAGGACAACCTAGTGACCTTTAAACTGGGAATAATGCAAAGAATAGGACATTAGACTAAGGACCTGCTTAACACTTTGGTGGTCCTGAAAGTATCACTTGGGACTTTAAAAGGGGTGTTTGCACACCTCTGCAACCACCTGAGTTGTTGAAGTCGAATTCTTAATGTACTGTGCCACAGTGGGAACTCCTGCTTTTATCTGTTTTTAATTGCCATCTATATCTGAGTTCTTAATTTTTTTTTCTCATCCAACTTTATTCCTTGAATCTACACTCTTATTTTCTTTCTTTTTTTTCTTTTTTTAGGGCCGCACCTGCGGCATATGGAGATTCTGAGGCTAGGGGTCTAATCGGAGCTGTACCTACCGGCCTGTGCCAGAGCCACAGCAACGCAGAATCTGAACCATGTCTGTGACCTACACCACAGCTCACGGCAAAGCCAGATCCTAAACCCACTGAGCGAGGTCAGGGATGGAAGCTGTGTCCTCATGGATGCTAGTCGGATTCATTAACCTCCGGGCCACAACAGGAACTCCTCTATGCTCTTATTTTCATCCTTCACTAGCACCTCTATCAGGATGTTGACCAGGCACTTGAAACTCTTCCTAAAAAAAGCGAAGTTCATCTCCTTTTCCCGCAAACCTGTTCTTCCTCCTCTTTCTGTGACTGTCATGGCCATCTGCTCAGCTGTCAGTGTTAAAAACCTAGGAATCATTCCCCATCTCCACTTGTGTCATATCTAGTTGACCATCATATTTGTTATTTTCCCTCTCTGTTCTGCCTTTTTATAGCTGTCTTACCTGCTGTTCTATTTCAAGCCTCGTCATTTCATGACTGGCCTATTATAGTGACCTTAAAAAAAAAATCCCTTTTTTTTCTTTTTTGCTTTTTTAGCACCGCACCCGTGGCATATGAAAGTTCCCAGGCTAGGGGTCAAATTGGATCTGTAGCTGCCGGCCTACACCACAGCCACAGCAACCTGGGATCCAAGCCACATCTGCGACCTACACTGCAGCTCATGACAAAGTTGGATGCCTGACCCACTGAGTGAAGCCAGCATCCTCATGGATATTAGTCAGATGCGTTTCCACTGTGCCACAATGGGAACTCCAAAAAAATACTTTTTTAATTAGAAAAAGTTAATACATTTTCATTACATAAAATGTTGAAAACAAAAAAGTCTAGGTGATTAAATCACTCATAGTTCTGGGATATAACCCTATTAACATTTTAGTCTCTTTTCATGTATATTATTTCCTACATAACTGAGGTAATTTTGTGTATGTATCCTTTTCCCAATCTTTTCCCCTTATTATTCTCCTGTGTCCATGTAGTTGCCAAGTATTTAATTATAAGTAATAGTCTGGACATCTGGTCATCCAGTCTAGTTTCTGATCTTTTCCAGTTTATTCATCAATTCAATTAATATTTGACTGTTTTCTATATACTCAATAGCTTCTTCTTCTCTTTTTTCTTTTTCCCTTTCTTTCTTTCTTTCTTTCTTTCCTTCTTTCTTTCTTTCTTGTCTTTTTAGGCCGAACCCATGGCATGTGGAGGTTCCTAGGGTTGAATCAGAGCTATAGCCACCGGCCTACACCACAGCCACAGCAACTCTTGATCCGAGCTACTTCTGCAACCTACACTACAGCTCACGGCAATGCTGGCTCCTTAAGTTTCAGGGGCAATTCAGCATAGTGAGAATTGACTCCCTTGGTTCAAAATGCACCTTTATCATTTAAGAAAAAAATTTTTCTGGCCACGCCCATGACGTGGGAAGGTTCCTGGGCCAGGGATTGAACCTGTGCCACGTTAGTGACCCAAGCCTCAGCAGTGACAATGCCAGATCCCTAACCTACTGTGCCCCAGGGAGAATGCCATCACTTTTTTGATTTTTTAACTCTTGGCCATTTTAGCCTCAGTCTTCTTATCTATAGAGTTGGGAAAATAAAAGTACCGACATCATAGACTTGTTCTGAAAATTGTTAAAAAATCAGTCAATCAAACAAAAAATAGTTAGATGCAGTTTCTGCTGTGGCATGGTGGATTAAGAGTCCAATTGCAATGGCTTGGGTAGCTGTGGAGGTACCGGTACAGTCCCTGGCTTGGCACAGCTGAATAAAGGGTCCCGCACTGCTGTATGTGCAGCATAGGTCACTGCTGTGGCTCTGATTCAGCCCCTGGCCCAGGAACTTTCGTATGCCATGGGTGCAGCCATTAAAAACAAAAACAAAAACCACTTAAATTAGCACTTTACAAATATGCGCTCCATAAAGATGTCATTCAACCAGAACAATTCAGCTTTTATCCATTTTATTTATATAATTTTCAAGCAAGGTTTTATTTGAACAAAGGATGCCACTGATTTAAAAACAGTGAACTGGAGTCCCCATCGTGGCTCAGTGGAAACGAATCTGACTAGTATCCATGAGGTCGCAGGTTCGATCTCTGGCCTCGCTCAGTAGGTTAAGGATCCTGTGTTGCCGTGAGCTGGGGTGCAGGTTGCAGGTGTGGCTGTGGCGTAGGCCAGCAGCTACAGTTCTGATTCAACTGCTAGCCTGGGAACTTCCATATGTGGAAAGTGCAGCCCTAAAAAGACAAAAAGTAAAAATAAAATAATGAAGCAAAATAAAAACTTGAAAATTTCAATTCTAGAATACCTTCTGTAACATTTTCACCAAACACATGTTCTGTCCTAAGCCATACCTGCAGCAGTGCCGGATCCTTAACCAGCTGTGCTGGGCTGGGGATCGAACCTGCGGCAGCACCCCCGAGACACAGCTGATCCCCTTGCGCCACAGTGGGAACTCCCCCACAAGGAATCTTAACAGAAGTTTCAAGAATAAACATGTATTGAAAAAAATCTGTATTTCCAGTGGTTCCCAAATTTTGCTATATATTAGAATCACCTGGGATCTTTACAAAATACTGATGCCAGCTTCCCATCACCAGGCATTCTGACTGAAGTGGTTTGAGATATGACTTGGACATGAGGATTTGTGTGTGCAGCCAAGTTTGGGAACCGCTGCCATATACCTTTATGTATGTAGAGGGACTAGAGTCAAACAGAAGTGTTTGGGCTCAGTCATTGTTCCTGTATTGAATTTTACTCCTGTCTACCCATTTTTTTCTTACTAAATTTGCCATTATTGAAAACTGGAGCTTGAGTTTCTGATAGTAATGCTGATGGGCTACTTCTTCACAGAAAGAAAAGTCTCATTAATTAGTGCAAACATCTTGGGACTTTTGAAGAACTTGGTATAGGGCAGACGAGATGAAAGGTGAGAAGATACTCCGGAATTTTTTCTTCACTTATTACCATGGAATTGAATTAGTTCCTAGTTTCTGAAATTTTTAGGCAAAAATCTCTGCTCTTGTCCTTGGTTTTCTTGTATCTCTTTTTTTAAGTAAAGACATTGATAGCATAAGTGTTATCTCTGTAGCTGGCTATTCTTTGACTTGAGGAGCTGTTTTTCCATCTTCTTGGGCTGATGCCTTAAGGTCATCTTGGTCTGAATCTTTATAAATGGCAAAAGAAGGTGATCCAGTTCTCATTTGAATATTTGAATATCTTTAGCGTTTTCAGATGAAGCGAGAATAAGGACAGTGATTATAAAGTTCATTCTATTATATTTCATTTGTCACTTGAAATTTTAAAAGGTTAAGGAATTAGTAACATTGCCCTTTTCAAAATGTAAGCTCCTTTGAACAGTAATGCTTGAAATGGAACTAGTTACTGAAGGGTATTACTAAAGGAAACCTTTAGTATAACTAATTAGTCTGTGAAAACTATTTGGAGGATGATATACATTGATGTTGATGTATTTGCTAAGTTCATTTGTTTAGTTAATTTGTTCGGTGTATTCCAGAGGCGATACTTTGCATTGTTTTGGTGAATATCTAACTTTGCAAGTAAATTTAATCTGACTTTCTTTTCCCATTCTCTTCTTTCATTCCCAGTGGCAGCATGGAACCTGCATTTCATAGAGGTGATCTTCTCTTTTTAACAAACCGCGTGGAAGATCCCATACGAGTTGGAGAAATTGTTGTTTTTAGGATAGAAGGAAGAGAGATTCCTATAGTTCACCGAGTCTTGAAGATTCATGAAAAGTAGGTGCTCTTCACTGTATCTTCTCTATTTTAAACTATTTTTATGTTTTAGTGTTAGCAGTGTTTAATTTTGATAACCTGAAAATGAAGAAAAGGTGTCTGGGGTGGTGGGGGGAGTCTCCACTCCTAGATCCTTCTTCCAATCTTTTTTCTTTTCTTTTGGCCATGCCCATGGCATGCGAAAGTTCCTGGGCTGGGGATCAAACCCACAGCACAGCAGTGGCAATGCCAGATACTTAATTAACCCCACCGAGCCACCAGGGAACTCCCCAATCCATTTTCGTAAATGTCTAAAGATTTGGAAAACTAAATACTTACTTATTTGTTCATTTATTTCCCTGAAGTTTTTTTCTGGAGGTTTTTCTTGGTTCCCTTCTACGTCCTAACCAGGTCAGTAACCCTGTATATAGCGCCAGAAAAAACATGACATAAAGATTGATCCCAAATAGGATTTTCTGATAATGGATGTGGTAACCCTCATCTTTCAAAAACCAAACCTTTAAGGCAATCTCACAGGCAAAATAAGAATAAGGATAAGTTTATCAGCTTTTTCAAATTCCAAAAAATTTTCTGGAATCTAGTGTTATTCTTGTAAATATTGGCTCTTGCGTTTTAGAATTGAAAAAGACGTATGCGGAGTTCCCGTCGTGGTGCAGTGATTAATGAATCCGACCAGGAACCATGAGACTGCGGGTTCGATCCCTGGCCTTGCTTAGTGGGTTAAGGATCCAGTGTTGCCGTGAGCTGCGGTGTAGGTCGCAGACGCGGCTTGGATCCCGCATTGCTGTGGCTGTGATGTAGGCTGGCAGCTGTAGCTCCGATTCACCCCTAGCCTGGGAACCTCCATATGCCACTGGTGCCGCCCTAAAAAGCACAAAAAAAAGAAAAGAGAAAGAAGTATGTAAAACCTTTAGAATTCCCTGTGGTGGAGAAGGAACATAACAATGAGCAAACAATGTCACCTCTCTGGGTCTCAGTTTCCCTGCCTGTAGGAGAAAGAAGTTCAGGAAGATGAATTCCAAGATCCCTGGGTGAGAGTTCCTGTCCTGGCTCAGCGGTAACAAACCTGACTAGTATCCATGAGGATGCAGGATTTGATCCCTGGCCTCGCTCAGTGGGTTAAGGATCTGGTGTTGCCGTGATCTGTGGCGTAGGTCACAGGCACTGCTCAGATCTGGCATTGCTGTTGCTGTGGCTATGGCTGTGGCATAGGCCGGCGGCTGCAGCTCCTAGTCAACCCCTAGCCTGGGAATCTCCATAGGGTGCGGCCCTAAAAGACTGGAAAAAAAAAAAAGAGAGAGATCCCTGGGTTCTCAGCTTTTGCTTTCCTGCACCAGTGCATACTCCTCACCCCTCCCTTCAAAATCTGTAGTATTTCTGGTTAAGGAAAACTTTCAGAAGGGAATGAAAGAGAGAAATGAAGGCAAAGGGAGGGTCCTGGAAGACATGCAGAGGGAAGTGAAAAATGGAGTGATGTAGAAGAGTTCTTGAGCATGAGGAAGCCCTAAGTAAATACTGCCTCATTCTTACCACCCTCTCAAGTAGTTTATTTTCTCCACTTAGGAAGAAGGAACTGTCAGCTGTTGCTTTTGAAAATCCCTGTAAACATTCTTGCTTAGAAGAATTTGTCTTCACTGATCTGACCGCTTTTTCCCCATACTTCAGTATACTGAAAGATGATAATTTTAAAATGGCACTCTTATTATTAACTAGGAAGGAACAACATTTTTTTTTTTTTTAGAATTGTGAATACTTATTCAGTACAGGTAGTGTTTTCCAAATTCTAAGGTGAATTTGCATTGTCTGTTCTTAGCATTGCCTGTTATAAACAAATTCAGAACTTTCCCCTGAATTTATCAGAGAAAATCAAACACAAGCCCTGCCTTGGGCAGAGCAGAAGTTGCCTGTTTTTATGTATGATCCTTTGAAATTGAGTTTTTGTTTTGTTTTGTTTTGCTTTGCTTTTTATGGTCGCACCCTCGGCATATGGAGGTTCCCAGGGTAGGGACTGAATCAGAGCTGTAGCTGCCGGCCTACACCACAACCACGCCAATGCAGGATCCAGTCCGCATCTTCGACGTACATCACAGCTCACGGCAATGCTGAGGCCAGGGATCGAACCCCCTTCCTCATGGATACTAGTTGAATTCGTTTCCGCAGCACCACAGTGGGAACCCCTGAGACTGAGCTCTTTCTTTTAAAATAGTTATCTTGTTTCAGGGCAGGCTTATTGACAGATATGTCAATTATAGACTCCTTAAATTTAAAAAATGGTTCTTAGCAGAATTCTGAATATTTTAAAGTGTGTGGTATTTGTAATCTGAGATTATTGGTCATTTACTTTGACATTTGAGGTACCTTCAATATGCAGTCCTGTTTAGATAACAGATCCTATTAATCTTCCAAAGTTTCCAATTTCCTTCTTTTGGGGGGGGGGGGCACGTAAAATACC
>PVHT021183629.1:1612200-1630947 GCA_004024745.2 Catagonus wagneri | reverse complement strand
TTTTTGACTTTTTAGCACCACACACGCAGCATATGGAGGTTCCCAGGCTGAGAAATAAAATCCAGGAGTTTCCGCCGTGGCTCAGCAGAAACAAATCTGACTAGGAGCCATGAGGTTGCAGGTTCGATCCCTGGCCTTACTCAGTGGGTTAGGGATCCGGCATTGCCGTGAGCTGTGGTGTAGGCCTCAGATGCGGCTTGGATCCCATGTTCCTGTGGCTGTGGTGTAGGCTGGTGGCTACAGCTCTGATTTGACCCCTAGACTGGGAACCTCCACATGCCACGGGTGCGGCCCTAAAAAAGACAAAAGACAAAAAAAAAAAAAAAGAAGAAGAAGAAAGAAAATCCTGAGCTTTAGGAACAGAGGTAGGAATTGTTCAGTCAACTTCTCTCTTTTCTTATTCCTCCTCTCCTTCTCCATCTACTTCATATGTAATTTTGTAAATTCGTAAATATGATATAAAGCTCTTTTTTTAATAGATTGAATCTCCATCTTATGAACATTCTTTTTTGGGGGGCCACACCCACAGCATATGGAAGTTCCCAGGCCAGGGACTGAATCCAAGCCACAGCTGCGACCTACACCACAGCTTCGGCAACACCAGATCCTCAACCCACAGGCCAGGGATGGAACCCACACTGCCTCAGAGACAGCACTGGACACTTAACACCACTGTGGGAGCTCCTCTCTTTACCTATTTCTTGTTTTACCTTTTTTTCCTAAATAGATGAGTAGGAAAGAAGAAATAGTAAAGTTTGTTTTTTAATTTAAAAGATAAGATAGCTATTAGATATTATCCGTTGGCTTAATTCTCTTGGATAGTTACTCATCCATTAGCCATTCCTTTTTTCTTTCTTTCTTTCTTTCTTTCTTTTTTTGGCCACCCCTCGGCCTGTGGAGTTCCTGGGTCGGGGATCAGATCAGAGTCACGTTTGCAACGTACACTACAGCTGCAGCAGTGCTGGACCCTTTAAACCCATTGTGCTGGACTGGGGATCTAACCCGACTATTATCTATGAGGACGTGGGTTTGATCCCTGGCCTCACTCAGCGGGTTAAGGATCTGGCATTGCTGTGAGCTGCAGTGTAGGTCCCGGACACAGCTCGGATCCCGCGTTGCTGTGGCTGTGGTGTAGGCCGGTGGCTACAGCTCTGATTCAACTCCTAGGCTGGGAACCTCCATGTGTCGTGGGTGTGGCCCTAAGAAGACCAAAAAAAAAAAATTTGGAAGGAGAAATTTCACCGTTGGCGTGACTTAGTCCTTAGCTTTGCTTTTTCTGTGCAAAATATATGCATTGTTCTACACCCGTTTAGCTCTTAGGTTCTCACTTTTATCTTATCTAATTGGTTTGTTCTTTCTTCCTAACATCATAGTATTGTGATGGTTGAATTAAATTGTAAATGCTTTGAATTCCTTGGAGGTAGATAATATTAAATATTTAGTCCCTGTGCTATCAAGGGAAAAGTCCCATATAAATGTGCAGTCAATCAGGATTTGGGGCCTGTCGGTTGTGAAGTGCTGGAGCAGGTCTTCATAGCAGGCCCAAAAGGAGCTGGTTGCCACCAGAGAATATTTCTTGCGCTACTAAGTAGATGAAGGAAACCTACGCTTTTTCAATCAACTATAGTAGTCTCTCCTGATTATATCCCAGAGGGGGCAAATTGTGTTTCTTTGTTTTGTTTGCAAATCCAGTCTTTGGGACTAGCCCAGGTCTCTTTTCCCCACATTTGGTTTTGCTTTTCTGTCTCTATGGGACTGCTGTTATTTCCTGGTTGAACTGATTCTTCCTTCCATCTGCTCCTGACTTTCACTTTTTCAGCCAGGCCCTCTTGGCACCTGTCCTCTTTTACCCTCTGGGATTTTTCAGACATTCTTTCACTTACTGAGTTGTCAACTACAGATTATTTTTCTCTGTATATTTGCATTTTTTTCTAATTGGAATCTCATTTTTAATGAGTCTGTTAGCACTTGACTGTTTGGGGTGTTTGCAACACCTCCCAATTTAGTTTTATCTCCCACTTTAGTTTTCGATGATTTAGTGTCTAGTGAGCCAGTTTCTGGCTTAGAATCTAAGTAGATATTAGTCAGTAGGAGTTGCAGCTCTTTTAACACAGCTTTTATCAACTGTAAAATGTACCTTGCTTTCAATTTAATTTTCTTTTTTTTTTTAAGGCCACATTTGAGGCTTATGGAGGTTCCCAGGCTAGGGGTTGAATCAGAGCTACAGCTGCCGGCCTATGCCACAAGCACAGCAACAAAGGATCTGAGCCACGTCTGTGACCTACACCACAGCTCATGGCAACACCTGATGCTTAACCCACTGAGCGAGGCCAGGGATCAAACCTGCAACCTCATGGTTCTTAGTCGGATTCGTTAACCACTGAGCCACAACGGGAACTCCATTAATTTAATTTAATTTTTTTAAGTATATTTAATTTATCAGGTTATGATGATTTCTGCTGTATCAATTAAATTTTTTTCCTTTTTTCTTTTTAGGGCTGCACCTGCAGCATAAGAAGTTCCCAGGCTAGGGGTCAAATTGGAGCTGCAGCTGCTGGCCTACGCCACAGCCACAGCAGCATGGGATATAATCCACATCTGTAACGTACACCACAGAACACGGCAATGCCAGATCCTTAACCCACTGAGTGAGGCCAGGGATCAAACCCACATCCTCATGGAAGCTAGTCAGGTTTGTTAGCCGCTGAGCCACAAAGGGAACTCCCTTTATCAATTAAATTTTAAGATTACCAGAAGTCTCATGGTTCTTTAGGAGAATTAAACTAATCATTATCTGTAAGATGATGTTTCTATAAACACTAACATGTAAAAATAATGTATGTTTATTAGAGAAAAAAATTAGAAGCTTAAAGAAAAGCCATAGATAGCTGCTATTTACACCTTGGTCTATCATTTTAGACCTTGTTTAATATTGTTCTTTTTTACTTTTTTTTTGTCTTTTTGTCTTATCTAGGGCAGCACCTGCGGCATATGGAGGTTCCCAGGCTAGGGGTCTAACAGAAACTGTAGCTGCCGGCCTTAGCTACAGCCACAGCAAGGCGGGATCTGAGCAACGCCGGATCCTTAACCCACTGAGCAAGGCCAGGGATCAAACCCGCAACCTCATGGTTCCTAGTCGGATTCATTAACCACTGAGCCACGATGGGAACTCCTACTTTTTTTTTTAATGTGGAGAATTTCTAGCGTGTATAAAGGCAGACAAAACAGTCACCCAGTCCCAATAATTATTATGATGGTTTTTTTTTGCCTTTTTGTCGTTTTAGGGCTGTACCCATGGCATGTGGAGGTTCCCAGGCTAGGGGTCTAATCAGCTACAGCTGCCGGCCTACACCACAGCCACAGCAATGCGGGATCTGAGCCACATCTGCGACCTACACCACAGCTCACGGCAACACCGGATCCTTAACCCACTGAGCGAGGCCACGAATCGAACCTGCAACCTCATGGTTCCTAGTCGGATTTGTTTCCACTGAGCCATGATGGTAACTCCCCCAATAATTATTAGTAGTCAGTTCTGCCCCACCTATACCACCATCTCTTCCCATTCTGCTGCCTGTGTTATTTTGAATCAAATCCTAGCTATCATATGATATCAGATGTAAATATTTCAGTAAATATCTATAAGCCATAACCAGTGAACTTCTAACTTTTAAAAAATTTTTGCTTGAACAATTTTTTTTTTGTCTTTTTTTCATTTTAGGGCGAAACCCACAGCATGTGGAAGTTCCCAGGCCAGGGGTCTAATCGGAGCTACAGCTGCCGGCCTATACCAAAACCATAGCAACGTGGGATCCCAGCCGCGTCTGCAACCTCTGCCACAGCTCACAGCAATGCTAGATCCCCAACCCACTGAGCAAGGCCAGGGATCGAACCTGCAACCTCATGGCTCCTAGTTGGATTCGTTTCTGCTGAGCCACGATGGGAACTCCTGCTTGAACCATTATTCAGAGAAGGTCCTCAGTTGCAGCTGGTTAATATGGCTTTATAATCTCTTTTACTTAACCTATAAATTCCTTCTCTTTCTTTGTTTCTTACAACTTATTGGTTGAAGAAACTGGGTCATTCTGTAGTTTCCCATAATATTCATTTTGCAGATTATATCCTCTAGGGTATTTTATTCTGTTCCTTTTTTTAAATTATTTCTAGAAAATTGGTGGTTTGTGTTTATTTTAATATAAAAATGAGATTATACTGTACATGCTGTTTTGTAATATTTTTTCACTTAATAAAACTTGTATGAGGAGTTCCCGTCATGGCGCAGTGGTTAATGAATCCAGCTAGGAACCATGAGGTTGCGGGTTTGATCCCTGGCCTTGCTCAGTGGGTTAAGGATCCAGCGTTGCTGTGAGCTGAGGTGTAGGTCGCAGACGCGGCTCAGATCCCGCGTTGCTGTGACTGTGGCGTTGGCCAGCGGCTACAGCTCCGTTTAGACCCCTAGCCTGGGAACCTCCATATGCCACAAGTGCAGCTCTAGAAAAGACAAAAAAAAAAAAAAAGTGTATGATCTTCTAATATCATTAAATGTTCTCCTATATTGTCATCCTTAATGCTTGCATAGATTTGAACTCCTGTGAGACGTTGAGCTTGTTTCCAGTTTCTTCCTATTATAAACAGTTTAGCTATGAACATCCCATTAGCCACAATAAATAATTATTTTGATATTGGGAATGATGATAAAACACCACAGTTCCATAGGAATTTTCAGTTAACGGGAGCAAACCTTATACTTGCAAGTGGCATGAAGGTATCTGATGACTTGGGTTTCCTTTACTCTTTTAAGGCAAAATGGACATATCAAGTTTTTGACCAAAGGAGATAATAATGCGGTTGATGACCGAGGTCTCTATAAACAAGGACAACACTGGCTAGAGAAAAAAGATGTCGTGGGGAGAGCAAGGGGGTAAGTATAGAGGGGAGCGTTTACCGAGCTTTTCTTGTCACTTGAAACCTTGGCTCTCAGTCATATTGTCTGATCATTCGCAATTGAATATAATGGTTTGGTCCCGGTTCTGCCAAATCGCCTTGTGTCCTTTGAAAAAGTGTGCTTCTTCAAATGCATCTGAAACTTCAGGTTTATTGCTCCAGAGGGGAGCCTATGGGTTGCTATAGAAGAATAGAATATTAGTGGTGAGGATGAATTAGAGTGACAGCTTAAGCAATTTGTTTGTTTAATTCATTTAAGAAACGTTCTCTAATGTCTGTACTGTGCTAGGCTCTGGGGAACCGGAGCAGTGTCAGTCCTGCTTCTTGGCACTTAAATTTCTTCCTTAAGTGTTTGCTGAGTCAGCACGTATTCACATCGATTAATTTTATCGTGAGCATTTATTCCATACTTTCTGTACTCCTAATTTTGAAATTGTTGAGGTTAAATGAAATGTAAAAGTTATATTAAGCCTGTTTATTTCAGATTTTATGAGGAGAACAGATGAGTGGAGGACAGGAATTGTAAGTTACTGGTATGAGGAAGAATGGGATCATTACTACTTTCATGTTGTTAATAGTATTAACAATAACTCACACTCGTTAGGGCTTACCTTGTGCCAGAGACTCATTCCGTGTGCTTCCTTTACAAGTTTTACCTCATTTTAACCTCCGAACAACCCTAATATTTCCATTCTCCAGATGAGGAAACACAAACACATTAGGTTCTCTAAGGTCACACTGAAGATAGGAAGTGGCCGGCTGACTCCAGAGCCCGGCCTGTTAACCATCACACCAGAATCGCTGGTATAACACCTTTGAGCTAGGTAGCTGCTTGTGACACCATTAGACGCCATGTGACACTCTTAACCACGGTCAGAACATCTGTTCCTTCTGACCTAGAACAGACTCGGTAATTCTGGTAGGATCAGCAAACAGTGGAATTGAGGAACTGTGTTCCTAAGTAAAAGCTGCCTCACTTGTAGCATAAGAGATGTTCGGTTTGGGGCCAGAGACATCAAATCCGAGAAGGCACCAGTACGTTTTGTCTTCTGTAGAGGTGTTTTTTTTTTTTTTTATGAATGCCTTCAGTTCAAGGGAGCTTGATTTCCTATGATGGAACTAAACTTTTAGAATTCAAAGTAGAGCATCAATACTTCTGAGAAGACAGACCCCGTTTCCCTCAGTTTTCAAGGTCCTCCCAATCTCAGCTTCTTTGAGGCTTTTTGTTTTTCCATTAATTGCACATGTACAGATTCTTGTAGCAGCAATCATCAAAAAGTCACTTTTCTCCCCCCCCCATTTTTTTTTTTTTTTTTTGCTTTTTAGGGCCACACCTGTGGCATATGGAAGTTCCCAGGCTAGGGGCTGAATCGGAGCTACAGTTGCCATCCTGTGCCACAGCAACACCAGATCCGAGCTGAGTCTGCGGCCTGCACCATAACTCATGGCAATGCTGGATCCTTAACCCACTGGGCGAGGCCAGGGATCGAACCTGCAACCTCATGGTTCCTAGTCGGATTCACTTCCACTGTGCCACAATGGGAACTCCCATAAATATTTAATCTTTTGATTTCTGTTCTTTTAACCTTTACCTATAAAGAAGATCTTAGTACAGCTGTATGTATACATACGTAAACACATTTTGTGTATGGGGAGAGAAATGGTCACACTGCTTATTACCTCTTTTTTATCCCCCAAAGATATTAGTATATACAAATCAAAAGCTTTATTTCCATATCATCCTTTTCAAAGCTGTATGCTATACCACTGTGTGGAAAGACCATATTTTCCTTCAGCTTATCTCCTGTTGTTGGAATCCTTTGTTTTCTTTTGTTGTTGGTCAGTGTTGTGATGAACATCCCTGTTACATATACCTCAGTGCCCCTGCCCAGTGATTTCTGTCTGTCTTCTTTTTTTTGGTCTTTTTAGGGCCGCTCCTGCAGCATAAGGAGGTTCCCAGGCTAGGGGCTGAATCGGAGCTGTAGTTGCTAGTTGCTAGCCTACACCACAGCAACAACAATGCCAGATCCGAGCCACGTCTGCTCACCACAGCTCACGGCAACGCCGGATCCTTAACCCACTGAGCAAGGCCAGGGATCGAACCTGCGTCCTCATGCATACTAGTCAGATTCATTTCCACTGAGCCATGACAGGAACTCCCCAATCATTTCTTCACAGTGAGTTCTTAGAAGTAGAATAACCTGGTGAAACATAAGCATATTTTAAGACTTTGGACAAATTTTGCCATACCGTTTTATTTATACTCCTACCAGGACGACAGAGTGTCCCTTTGTCAGGATCTTGATTCTCAGGTGTTTGATGCAGCTGTCTCTGCTCACTCTGACCCATATTTGGGTTAAAAGTGCATCATCCTATGAAAGGGTGGAGGAAACAGAGTTTTTTTTACTCAAGTAACTTCTTTCTGAAGGATTTTTGAAAAATCCCAAACCTTATACAGTATTATTTTCTAAATCCCAACATTGAAAGCATGGGCCTTTTTCTGGCTTTTACTTAAAAAAAAAAAGTTATAGCCTAGTTCTCTCTGAATTGGGTAACTTTCCATGAAGTATAAACATCTGGGGCCTGAACAGCAGGGGCACAGACTCTTAACTATCCAAATTTACTTTCCGTCGATTATATCACCACTTAGCTTGACATATAATGGGGCACATCACCGCCTTTTGTGGAAATTGTGTTTAGAAAATACTAAACTCTCTTTCAGAGTCCCACTGTGCCCAGACTTTGAAAATAGAGCTTTTCTTCAGACCAGTCTATGGCTATGGTACAATGTCTTTATGCATTAAAAAAATTTTTTTGCAAACAGCTGCACACTAAAAAATTTTACACGGAGGCCTAAGACCCTAAATAAAAAGAAGTTTAAAATTTTTTTTATTGAGCTATAATCCATATATATTGGGGTATAAAATTGACAAAATGCACAGTACACTGGATTTTATTATATTTACAAGGTTTTAAAGCCATCATCACTGTTTAATTCCAGAACATTTCCACACCCCAGAAAGAAAACTTGGTACTCATTTGCACTCACTCCCCATCCCCTTCTCCCTGTAGCTCCTGGCAGCCACTAATCTACTTTCTGTCTCTGTGGATTGCTTGTTCTGGACATTTTACAATAGAAACAGAATCTTACAAAGACATGGTCTTTTATGTCTGGCTTCTTTCACGTAGCATCGTGTCTTTAAGGTTCATTGTAGCACATAAGGATAGTTTCAGAAAATGAAACTAATACTGAACCAACTAAGAATTGGGGTGATTCTTTCTAAATTCAGGTAGTTGAAAAACCTGGGAACCTGTTAGGCAAAGAGTAGATAGCAACAGGAGAAAAGGATGAAAGTCTGGCAGAAGGGAATAAAGAAATACTGACCATGGAAAGCAGAATAAAAATAAAGGAAGGTGCCGAGTAATTGAGCTCTCTGTCCACAAAAATCAGTTTTTAATGGAGGAGGCTTTTTTTTTTAATTTATTTATTTTTTTTTATTTTTGCCTTTTCTAGGGCCACACCCGCGGCAAATGGAGGTTCCCAGGTTAGGGGTCTAATCAGAGCTGTAGCCGCTGGCCTGTGCCACAGGCACAGCAATGCGTGATCCGAGTCATGTCTGCAACCTAAACCACAGTTCTCGGCAACGCCGGATCCTTAACCCACTGAGCAAGGCCAGGGATCGAACCCTCAACCTCATGGTTCCTGGTCAGGTTCATTAACCACTGAACCACGACAGGAACTCCTGGAGGAGGCTTTCAAAATGTACTTTTTACTGAACTTGAAACAGATCATTCTGGGATAGAGACAACGATTCTTTTTAAGTCAGCTGCTAGGGTCCAAACTTCCCAGACATTTGGCAAAATGATTTTCACCCAATACATCGGCAGATAGTCCTTCCTTCCAAGGCTCCTTCCTTGTAGCACTTTGGACCCTGAGAACTCTCGGGGACACTTATTTACCCATACTCTGCCTTCTAGGTGTTAACTTGGCACGGCTGGTGTTGCAGTTGGCTTTGTGAATGGCCTTTGTTTTACTTATTTTAAACCTCTGCTCATTATCAACTCTGCTTTGGCCGAGTTGATCTGAGCAGAGTAGGAAAAAGTGCAACTGATGCGAAAGTAAGATGACCGATGATAGCAGCATTATGCGCTGGATTAGCTGCTCTTGACTGTCTCTGTGCCTGGTGGGAGGCAGTGGTACAGAGAATTCAGTCTTTTGTTTGACTTTGGACTGCCTGTCATATTCTGACAACCTTATGTTCTGCTTATATTACTCCTGAAGACCGAGTTGCTTCTATTTCAGTTATGCTGAGCAAGGAAAAACCACCCTAGGGAGAAAAATGTTTCCGTGGATAACCCGTAAGCAGAGTGTGATCACTGTGGTTCTTTGAACTTACTTGTCATTGCTTGAAAGTAACGTGAAAGTTTCTACCCATGAGAATGTTTCTGATTGATCATCAGGCCAGAATTAGCAGCCTGAAACTTTGTTTGTGTTTTTGGCTTTGCCCATGGCATACAGAAGTTCCCGAGCCACAGCAGCGCCAACACCAGATCTTTAACTGCTAGGCCACTAGAGGATTCCAGTCTGGTATTGTCTCATTAGAAGTCATAGATGCTTTTAGAGCTTTTAATCTGATTTACTGTAAGGCCTTTGCCTCTGTGTTCCTAAATTAGATGATTTTTCCTTCTGAAAGACTGAAACTATTGCTTTTTATGAAGATGTTATAAATGAGACAGAAGAAATAGAGGTATAGAGTTATTGCTTTAAAAAGAAAAAAATGTGTATTAAAAATATAGAAAACCTTAATTTGTCTCCTATAGCTTTGCCAGGCCTTTCCGTAGTGACTGTTAACTTTTTAGCTCAAAGGACGAGGTCCCAGGGGTTGAAACTAAAGCATGGGCCTTGAGAAGGGATTTTGTTTGTCACCACATGCCAGTTCCACACATCTTACTTGCTAGAACTGTGCTTTTTGCACTTTAGTCTGCAGAAGTGTCATTTGGGCCTGGTCTTCCAGAAGTGCTCTGATTCAGTAGATCTGGGAAGAGAGAGCAGTCTGCATTTTTAACAAGCTGTCCAGGTGATTCTCACAGTGGAGGTGTGGGTTTTAAGGAACATCAGCCTCTGGCAATGGAAGTTTGGCGAGAGAGAGGTGGTGGGGAGGGTCTGGGTAATGCTGCCAGAAGGGAGATGGACCAGATGGGGGTTAGACATGAGACAGGAAGTAAAATGGACCAAAGACAAAATCTCTGTTTTTCAGACTTCCATGGTTGAGGGTTGTATAGGAGGTCATTTCTGTTTGTGCATCTTTGGTGTGTGCAGAAGTTGTGGGTGCCCTGATTAAAAGGTCCTGGGGTATTTTAAAGTATGCGAAGGTCAGTCTCTGCTTCAGCCCAGCCTCGCTTCCCTGGCCAGGCTGTAGGACAGTATCACCCAGTCCACCCTGGAGTTCAGTAGCAGAAGAAGAAAAAGAAGAAAGTTGTGAGTTTCTTGACTACTGTTTCCTCCTCCATTTCTCTCTCCCCTGAAGTCTTATGATATTGAGGAGTCTTTTGCCTTGAGGGGAAACTGAAGTCCTAGGAGAAAATGAGATCCCCGAGGGAAAGAGAGAAGTAGAGGCCTGGACATTCTAACATTGGGTCAGGCAGTATTTCCTGGATGCCTGCCATGTGCCAGGTGCTGTGTTGGGCCTTGAAGACAGTGGGGGACAGATTGGCATTGGCGTTGTCTGCCCTTGTAGGGCTTAGGGCTAGTAGGGGAGAGACGCTGTCCGGCAAGGTAGGCAACAAATTACGTAATTAAACTTGTGGTGAAGACTTCGGAGGAAGTATATGAGATGCTATAAGACTATTTAACAAGTGGTTTTATCTAGTTTGAGGCCACAAACTTTAGGGACAAGAGGAAAGCAAGAAAAAGCAAAGGCGTAGCAGCCAAGAGGTGAGAAAGAGGCTTGTGGTGGGTTATAGAAACCAGGGAGAAAGATTTCAAGGGCAAGTTTCCAGTCATCAGGGTCAAACACTGCAGAGATGAAAAGAAGAAAGGAGCTGAGAATGGTCTTCTGCATAGAGTGATTTAAGCTATTCTAGAAGGAACTTCAAGACTGAGAGAGCCAAAGCCAGATTACAGGTGGTTAAGAAATGAGAGGGTGGTGAAATCTTAAGTGCTATAATAGAGCTGTTACATTCACTTTTTCGGACACTTAACACGAAGTACTTTGTAATGCTCTGACTGTGTTTGCCCTGTCTCCTCGGCTAGATTGACAGCTCTCCAGAGGTTATAGCAACAATTCCCGGCACTGAATTAGCCTGTAGCGTTAGAGTCACTAACCAGAGGGAGATGACCTTGGATCTGGTACTGGTTCAGCCACAAAAGTAATGTGTCTTGGGCGTGAGCAGCTGTTTCCTCATCTGTAAAATGGAAATATCCCCGACTTCCCTATCACGCGGGCTGTCAAAAGGGTCTAACAGGACGGTACATGCAGATGGGCTTTGTGAGCTGAAAATTAGAATTCTATGGAAGATCTTGAGAATGTTGGTAAATGAGAGCAGCTACTTAGAAAGTTGTGATGATCAGGTTTTTCGTTTGTTTGTTTGTTTAGATTTGTTCCTTATATTGGGATTGTGACGATCCTCATGAATGACTATCCTAAGTTTAAGGTAAGATCTTGTACTTAATGTTTTATTAATTTTGGGAACTATTAAATGGATTACAGTTAAAAGATGGAAGGCCAGTTGGATGGTGTGGTGATTTATCATGGTCACAAAGGCCAGTTTGTTAATTAACTTGGAGGATTCGTGAACTTTTAAAAGCTTCTCTGACTTGCGTGCCTGTGTTTGTTTTCTAGTATGCAGTGCTGTTTTTGCTGGGTTTATTTGTGCTGGTCCATCGTGAGTAAGAAGCCTACCTTTGCTGTTCCTGGAAGATGCTGTACTTGTTGTTACTGAATGTTTGGAGTAGATAATTGATCTGTGGCTGGTGGATTGGAGAACACACGTGTCGGCGCTTCTCGGTAGCACTGGTTTGCATTAGTTTATGTTTCCACACCAGAGTACGTGCGGGCGGGTGCATGTGCACCAGGCGTGCCCTCGAGGGGACTTTCAATCACAGAATTTCATATGTTGTCATTGTCACACTTTCGCATTTTTGTACATCAGTGAATTTTTTATATTAAAAGGTTGAGCCAAAGCCCCAGTGTTTGTATTTTGAAGCCAAGCTTCACTTCAAAGTGCCTACAGAGTTCTGTAAATGAAAACGCAGCTCTGCCTGAGTCTGCAGCTGTCATTCCTCCTTATAATGGGAGTGGCATATACTGAGGTGGTCGTAGTCTTAACTTTTCAAAATTTTAAATAAAAGCCTTTGCATACCGAACCCCTTATCCCTGACTTGTGTTTGTCGGGAAAGCTCCTGAAATTTGCTTCCCTGTGCTGGTTCTTAGCGCCCCTTGGGGAGATGAAGGCTTGGACGTGAACAGTTCTCCAGCCAAGAAGGTTGTCCTAAGACTAACAGCTGGTTTTTATTTCTGTTTTTGTGAAGTAAAAGTAGTAGCCGTCGATGCCCATAGGAAACATCTTAGTTAAAAAATTGATTCTTCACTAGGGCGTGACTCAGATGTGTGTAAACCCAGCTAGTTGCCGAGAGGGTCAGCAAATCTCACTTGCTGGAGACTCCTAACCTTTTCTGCACCTGAGACATTCTCAGTCCCTTCTACACCATGGCTGTGAGTTTCAGCATCTGGGAGAGGCAGGAGGACAAGCCTGCTGCTTGCGGTCTTGAGACTAGTTTGCCGGAACCTGTTCTCGTAAGTGCCCGGCTTTGCGCTTCTCCAGTGCAGACGTAAAGAGGGCGAGGTTGGAAGTAGTAAAGGCAGAGCCCCTCTGTGTCTTCCTTCTTTTAATATTGAGACAGTTAAGGAAATCAGGAGTGTGTGGGGTAAGTAAGTGTATTTTAAGCACAAAAGACTCTTAATCCTTTCTGTTCTCTTTTTGTATTATTGTGAAATCTCAGAATAAGCAAGTTTTCTGTGCTGGGCGAAACGAGCAGTTTCTGTTATTTGTTCAGCTGAGGTGGAAATCAGTCCATACTGTAATGCCAGTGGAATGAGAACAGGGCCAGTTAAGCTTCAGAAGCCCTCCCCCCGTAGAGAGCAGGCCATCCTAAATCCATCATCTAGGCTTTTACCTTTTGACTTTGGACCTGGACTCTTAATGAATATCAACAGAGTATGAAACTTGGCAAATTACTGCTGACATATCCTCCTTGAAATCTGTCTTTGAGGCTTGTATAGTACGTGTATTTTTTCATGAGCCAAGAACAGTGCTGAAATGCGCCCTCTTCCCCTACCATGTGGGGTGGCAGAAAATTGCTACTTACTCCATTTTTCTCTTCTTAATAAGCTGCAGGGGACAGGGTTAACTGTGCAGCCTAATTGGTGCCCTGGCTGTTTTGTTACCAACCTTTCTGGGACTCCTCTGGAGAAGAAGTAGTGAGTTCTGCTGGCAAAGGCTGCGATCCCAAAATTCTTTGTGCTCCTAGCCTGCCTGAGTGTAAACATCCTGGTACTTGCATCCTAGGCCCTCCTGGTTTCTCCTCCTTATATATTACACTTATTGGAAGGAAAACAGTAATATTTTCCTCACTTGCGTATTTTCACACCCAGTTTTGTTGAAATGGCCGTTTTTCCTCCTTTGCTAGGTGCTCTAGCTTGAAAGAACAGCTGCTTTTCTCTGAAAAATAGTCAGATCACTTAAAAATATTTGACTCACTCTAGTAGCCAAAAATAACAAGATAATTTGCGGAAAGAGGTACTTTGTTCCTAGTTTTTATATTGTCTGCTTTAGTGCCATAACTTAAAACTAGAAGGTTTTATTAGTAAATATAATGTATTTTAACAGCTCTTTGGAAATGTCAGAAATGCCAGAGATGTTTAATTTGGTGTTTTAATGGAATTCTAAGCTCTCTGAGATTTGGCAGGGCATGCGGGGAGCTAGGAGGGCTTAATTAACCCTTGCGAGTGAAGGAAATCAAAGAGGCTGTGAATTGATAGAACTTCAGGCGGAGAACATGATAATGGGATTATGTATTGGCTGTTACTCATCCACACTTTCAGTCTCTACAAGTTATTTCCAAATGGCCTGTCCTCAGTTCTCACCCCGAGTCTTACTTTTTCCCTCTGGTCACTTCCATTTAGTTGTCCTATCTTTAAACTTAAGCTCATAGCAATTCCTGCAGACTTCCCCTCCAAATTTCAACTTTTCTCTGAACGAGTATTCACCTAGTTTTTCATTTCCTCACCATATTTTATCACTTAAAAGCCACCGTCTACCTTGTCATTCCATTTCCGTTGCCATCCTCAGGGGCTCCCTGTTGCTTCGGTGACTTAACGTCCCAGTTTCCCTGTAACATGCCAGTCTCTGCCTATTTGATTTTATTTTGCTTTTAGTGCCTGTGGCATATGGAAGTTCCCAGACTAGGGTTCGGATCAGAGCTACGGCTGCCAGCCTGCACCACAGCCACAACCACAGCCACAGCCATGCCAAATCCGAGCTGCATCTGTGACCTACACCACAGCTCACGGCAGCACCGGATCCCCAACCTACTGACCAAGGCGAGGGATGGAACCCGCATCCTCATGGTTACTACTCGGGTTCGTTACCACTGAGCCATAACGGGAACTCTAATCTCTGCCTGTTGAGATCATTTCCACCTATTAGTTCATTTTAGTACCTCTTTTACTTTTTTTTTTTTTGTCTTTTGTCCTTTTCGGGCCGCACCCGCGGATATGGAGGTTCCCAGGCTAGGGGTCAAATCGGAGCTGTAGCCGCTGGCCTTCACCACAGCCACAGCAACGTGGGATCCGAGCCGTGTCTGCGACCTGGACCACAGCTCACAGCAATGCCGGATCATTAACCCACTGAGCGAAGCCAGGGATCAAACCTGCAACCTCATGGTTCTTAGTCGGATTCATTAACCACTGAGCCACGACGGTAACTCCCTTCTTTTACTTTTAACAAGTGTCTCGTTTTGGGTCATAAATTGTATTTGCCCTGCATATCACCTATGTTTGAAGTTCCAACTTGGAATTCAGCCAGCATGAAGCAGCCTGGCGCTGTACTACATTTTCACATATAGAATCTCATACTGGAATTCCCGTCGTGGCTCAGTGGTTAACGAATCTGACTAGGAACCATGAGGTTGTGGGTTTGATCCCTGGCCTCGCTCAATGGGTTAAGGATCTGGCATTGCCGTGAGCTGTGGTGTAGGTCGCAGACGTGGCTTGGATCCCGTGTTGCTGTGGCTGTGATGTAGGCCGGAGGCTACAGCTCCGATTAGACCCCTAGCCTGGGAACCTCCATATGCCGCGGGTGTGGCCCTATTAGATAAGGCAAAAAGACAAAAAAAGAATCTCATACTCTCTTTTCTTGTCTGAGTCTCACTTGCTTCACAAAGTAATTCTTCTCTGTCACTCAGGGTGTACAGCCTTGTGCTGCTTGTGTAAGTTTGTGGATGGGACTCCAATTCCGCCATCAGACCGCAAGTTTCTCTAGTACAGGAGCCCCATTTTACAGACATTGTACTCTGTTTTTCCAATAGCTTCTAGCAGCATAAACTAAACGTTCAGTGTAATCGTACATTAGAACGAGAGGCATTAATAACTAAGGTACTAGCA
Organism: Catagonus wagneri; assembly: GCA_004024745.2. NCBI lineage: Eukaryota > Metazoa > Chordata > Mammalia > Artiodactyla > Tayassuidae > Catagonus > Catagonus wagneri. The sequence continues at coordinate 1,615,339 of PVHT021183629.1, read as the reverse complement.
TAATGGTTGTGGTGTTATTCTGGGGCAGAGCATATGGATCATTAAAGTGATTTGTTCTTACCTGTTATTTAGTAAGTACATTATATCTGGGTCTTGCCAAATTTGAATCTGAAAACTTTATCTCCCTATGGTTCCACTTAAAACAGCATGTTCCCTTTCTAGGATTTTTGATGTTAATCTTATTTTCTTCTTTTGTGTGTGTATCCTTGGTCTCTTCCCATGTTCTGTTTCTCAATGGGAAAAGTATTGGCATTTGTCACTTAGGGAGTCTTAGGCTTCTCAAAAAGCCTAGGCTTGAAATAAAGGCTCTGTTATCCTTGAGTACATTTCTTGGTCATTTGCATAAGTGTGTTAGCAAGTCCTCATAACCCGCTCAGGTGTGGGAGTTATCCCAGATCCTGAGGTCACCTTTCTTATGACTTTTTTTTTTTTTAAAGGGCCGCACCTGTAGCACGTGGAGGTTCCCAGGCTAGGGCTCGAATCAGAGCTGCAGCTGTCAGCCTCCACCACAGCCACAGCAACACGGGATCCGAGCCGTGTCTGTGACCTAACCACCGATGGCAGTGCCAGATCCTTTAACCCACTGAGCGGGGCCAGGGACCGAACCTGCATCCTCATGGATACTAGTCGGGCTCATTACCACTGAGCCACAAGGGTCACTCTTCTTAGGATGTTTTTCACTCTTCAGAAATTCCAGTTGGCTAAATGGATTGTCCACCTCCCTCAAGACGTTCCTCGGTTGGGAAGACCTATTTAGGCTGTTTTCTAGCCAGTATTATCTTTTTCACTATTCTCCCTTGCTAAAACCGTAAGTAATTCCAGAGAGGTTTTAGAAAGAAAACAACAAATATGACCCTTCACACAAAATTGTGGTGAATTTAGATGTAGAAAGAAATCTTTTTTTTTTTTTTTTGTCTTTTTGCCTTTATCTAGGGCCGCACTCGTGGCATATGGAGGTTCCCAGGCTAGGGCCTACACCACAGCCACAGCAACGCGGGATCCGAGCCGCGTCTGCGACCTACACCACAGCTCACGGCAACGCTGGATCCTTAACCCACTGAGCGAGGCCAGGGACCAAACCCGCAACCTCATGGTTCTTAGTCGGATTCGTTAACCACTGAGCCATGAAAGGAACTCCAGATGTAGAAAGAATTCTGTGTCACCAGGAAGTGTGAAGACTAGAAAATGCAGGGGTTATCAAAAAATAGCAAGGACATTGCCTTCCAAGTCACGTAGCATCCTAGGCCCTCCGGATTTTTCCAGCCTCACCTCTCAGCAGACCCCGTGTTCTACCCCTGACCTTGGTCCCACTCTGCAGATGTCCAGTCTTTGCTTATGCTGCTCACCCTGCCTGGAGTGCCTGCTCATTTCTGTATCTGCGAAAAAGCTTTCTCATTCGGGAGACATTTATTGGGCATTGACTCTGCCAGATTTTGGGCTAGGCCCTGGGGACGCAAAGATGAGTGAAGCAAGGTCCCTCCTCTGCCAGGAACTCAGTGCCTTAGCAGGGACAACGTGTAAACAAGTCTTTCCACATAGGATCATAAGTGTTAGAGATCCACAGGGAGCTCAAAAGAGAAATGTTTTTTATTCCCAACTGAGCTCTCGAGTATATAGTGCTTCCTTCTCGGTGCTGCTTTCTCAGGACTTTGTTCATCGCCCTCAGAGTGGTTACGTGTGTCCTGCTCCCCTGCTGGCTCCCTGAAGGCATTAAGCCTCTAATTCCTCCTTGTATGCCCCTAGTCCCTATCCCAGTGCTTGGTACATTTAAGATTTATTTATACCCAGCTTTGTTCCAGAAAGGACTTGGAGTGGCTCATAAAGATAAGTACAGTACTATGTGATAAGACATAAAACAATTGAAGAATCTGGGGTTGAAATAAGTGGGAGGAGAAAAGGATAAAATCAGAGGTGAGGTTAGTACCTACAAGACATATCAAAAGGAGTTCCCGTTGTGGCTCAGTGGTTAATGAACCCGACTAGTATCCATGCGGACGCAGGTTCAATCCCTGTCCTTGCCCAGTGGATTAACAATCCAGCGTTGCCATGAGCTGTGATGTAGGTTACAGACGCGGCTCAGATCTGGTGTTGCTGTGGCTGTGGTGTAGGCTGGCAGCTCTGATTGGACCCCTAGGCTGGAAACATCCATGTGCCATGGGTGTGGCCCTAAAAAGACAAAAAAAAAAAAAAAAATAGACACATCAAAAGATTCTACTGTCTGCTGGAGGAGATCCATAGTGTTGGTTCTCAACACCTTAGGGGCTAATGCGAAGAGGAAAATAATCATTTCTATACTTCATATAATGGGCATAAAATGGAAATTTTAAAAAACTTACAATGATACCTGAAGATCAAGCAATTTTGGAGTTCCCTGGTGGCCTAGCAGTTAAGGATCTGGTATTGTCACTGCCTATGGCTTGGGTCACTGCTGTGGCATGGGTTTGATCTCCAGCCTGCGAATTTCCACATGCTGTGGACATGGCCCCAAAGAGAAATTTCTCTTCGGGGACCTCACTGCAAGGGCTCTGTGTAATTTTATGCAAGAATCCCTGTTTAATTGGCCTCATGATTTTCGTAGGGCCGTTTCCGAGAATGTTCCTTTAGTATAGATATAGACTGGTATTTCTTCAGAGAGCCACCTCACAAAAGATCAGCTACCCATCTCATCAGCCAGGAGCCTTCAGTTAGTTTTCCTGTAGAATTGTGTTCCTTCATCTTTAAAAATTCATGGCCTTTTTTAAGAAACAAAAATTTCATACCTTGGAGTTCCCGTCGTGGCTCAGTGGTTAACGAATCCGACTAGGAACGATGAGGTTGCGGGTTCAATCCCTGGCCTTGCTCAGTGGGTTAAGGATCTGGCGTTGCCGTGAGCTGTGGTGTAGGTCGCAGACGCGGCTCGGATCCCGCGTGGCTGTGGCTGTGGCGAAGGCCGGCGGCTATAGCTCCTGTTAGACCCCTAGCCTGGGAACCTCCATATGCCGCGGGTGCGGCCCTAGAAAAAAGGCAAAAAGACAAAAAAAAATTTCATACCTTTTCTCCATTCTGATAAACCTCACTTCAGGTCTGTTCTATCCAGCTTCTTGTCCTCAAACCAGGCAAGAATATTTTATCTTGCTTTTTTTCTTAAGTATGTATTGTA
>PVHT021183629.1:1537487-1611200 GCA_004024745.2 Catagonus wagneri | reverse complement strand
CAGTGGTTAACGAATCCGACTAGGAACCATGAGTTTGCGGGTTCGATCCCTGGCCTTGTTCAGTGGGTTAAGGATCGTTGCCGTGAGCTGTGGTGTAGGTCGCAGATGCGGCTTGGATCACGTGTTGCTGTGGCTGTGGCGAAGGCCGGTGGCTACAGCTCCTGTTAGACCCCTAGCCTGGGAACCTCTACATGCCGCGGGTGTGGCCCTAGATATGGCAAAAAGACAAAAAAAAAAGAATCATTTCTGTAGAACTCTTGCTTTAATTGGCTGGTTGATTGAGATTGGTAAAGCTGGATCCCAGCTTTAATTCAGGGAATCATTCTAATTAAAATAATTGGTCAGGACCTAGGTTTGGCAAGTAAATCAAAGCGTATGAAGCTCTGATCAAGCTGTCAGCCTGACAACTTACTTAAGCAAGAATAGAGACAACACCGTACAGAATACCTTTCTTGGAACTGGCCAGAAGTTGGGGTAGATAGGCCAGCATTTTAGTTTAGCAACAAGTCACAACATAATAGGCTCTTTGCCAAAGCATATTTTGTTGACTTGTGTCAACACCGCAGCCTTCAGTGCTATCCAGAGAACGTTTCTTCCCAGTAATGGGCTTCAGGTTTAAAACAGGCTTTGCTTTTCCCAGGATCCAGCTAATGATATTATGTACTTAGCATTTTCCGTGCGCTCTAAGTGCTTTTGAATTTATAACAGATTTTTATTTTTTCTCCTTTAGTTCTCAGACCCCACTGTACAAAAGAGAAACCAGAAGCTAAGGGATTTGCCCAGGATCTTGTGGCCCATGGCTGGCAGAACTTGAAGTCTGGCGCAATGCTGGGTGACATAACCCAGTTCTTCTACCTTTATAAAACCGGAGGCGCTTTTGTGTGGCGTCACCCCCACAATTGCAAAGCCCTTGGGGATTCTTCTCTAGAAGCCGTAGGTTCTTGCCTAGATGTCCTCAGATTAGTAAATCTCCCTGGAAATAGATTCTCGGGCAGATTTCACGCATTTAAACCTCTTTGGAATTTAAAGAGTATTTATTTCAGCACCTGAAATGCCCCCTGAAATACATGACTATTACACCCAAATAATCTTATGGGCCTGGGCCTGGGCCTTGGTTAGGTTTTCATAACTCCCCTGAGGATCTGAGCCGTTCAGCTGCACGGCAGCCTCTCCTCTGGCTCTGCCTCTGCTGGGCTCATCTTCACTTTCTCATTTGATGTATCTTCTCTTTTTTTCAACGTTGCCTTTAAAATGTTTTGGCCATTTCGGTTTCTGAAATGGTTCCTTATAAGTGGCTGGCATTCTGATATCCCGGCTAATTCCCGTGTGTTCCCTCTGACTTTGGGAAATTGTGTCCTGATACCCCTCCTTTCTTCTTCTCTTAAAGATTCTGCTCTTGTGATTCTACAGCCCCTTCCCCATTCTGAAACTAAAGAGCAGGACCTGAGATAGCCCAGGGTGTTTCCCTTTCTGCAGCCCACGCAGACGGAGGTCTGTGCTCAGAGCTTTGCTTGAAGAGTGATCTTACACCATCCTGTTCTGAGCAGCTCTCTGGTCATCATCCTTCCTCTCCCTCAGGCTCATTTATGTCTAATTTGAGTTTACGCTTTTTTGCTTTCTCCTTTGTTCTCTGTACCTTTCGTGTGTTTGAAGTCCACACTCTGGTTTTCTCCATTTGTTTAGTTTCTCTGCAGCTAGCTTGCTTTTACTTGAGTCAGTTCATCTATTAAATGGGCATCAATACCAGTCGTCACTGCATCAGAATAGTGTGTTGGTGATCAGAGGAGCATGCATGAATGTGCTTTTGGAAAACAGTAACAGAAAAGACTGAGCCGTGGGAGTTCCCATCATGGCGCAGCAGTTAACGAATCCGACTAGGAACCATGAGGTTGCGGGTTCGATCCCTGGCCTTGCTCAGTGGGTTAACGATCCGGCGTTGCCGTGAGCTGTGCTGTGGTGTAGGTTGCAGACACGGCTCAGATCCTGCGTTGCTGTGGCTGTGGTGTAGCTCCGATTCGACCCTTAGCCTGGGAACCTCCATGTGTCGTATGTGCAGCCCTAAAATGCAAAAAAAGAAAAGACTGAGCTGTGAAAAGGTGTTATTTGTAATCCCAATTTAATGAACTATGGCCAATAATAATATATGTCTTTTATTTCAAGTAGTCTTTGACTAAAAACATGGTTGGAGTTCCCGTCATGGCTCAGTGGAAACAAATCTGGCTAGCATCCATGAGGACACAGGTTCGATCCCTGGCCTCATTCAGTGGGTTAAGAATCCAGTGTTGCTGTGAGCTGTGGTGTAGGTCACAGATGCAGCTTAGATCCAGCATTGCTGTGGCTGTGGTGTAGGCCGGCAGCTGTAGCTCCGATTCAACCCCTGGCCTGGGAACCTCCATGTGCTGCAGGTGCGGCTCTAAAAAGACAAAAGACAACAGTAACAAAAAACGTGGTGCCCTTTAAATGTCTCCTTAGTGTTGGTTGTAACAGGATATGCCATGTATCTTTCACCCCTTAATCATCTTTTGGGTTGCCCTTTTAATCTCCTCTGCATTTTCTCTGAATGTCCCTGAATGTTGTAGAAGCCTCAAAGGGTCAAGAGTGAGCTCTGAAGAGCTCCCCTGTGCACCTCCATAGAGTCACTGTCAGCCTTCCCAGCGGGACAGAGGACTTGGGGAACAGGAAGTCTGAGGCCCAGGTCCTCCTTCTGAACTCAGAGCCCAGCACTCCTTGGAAGTGTGATCTTGGGCACTCCTTGGAAGTGTGATCTTGGGCACACCCCGCTCTGTGCTGTGCCCAGTGCTTCACATTCCTGGGACTGGTTTACAACTGGCTGTGGAGCTTCTGCCCTGCTTCTTTCTCCAGGGTCTTTGGAGGCCCTTTTTCCTGTGCTAGGCTGACAGCTAAAACGATCGCTCAAGTGTCTGGGGTCATTTTCACCGCTGTGGTTGGAGCTGTGAACCCAGGCTATGTCAGAGGAGGCTTGCTTACATATAAATGAACCTGTCAGAGCAGAACCCAAGGCCCCAGGGTCACCTGCAGAGGAGAGGTGGGATTCTTCAATCAGTGCCTGCTCCCGCTCCCCCCTTGAGAAATCTAAACCAATTTGACATGGAAAAGGGCTGGGAAAGTGGGAGTTGGGTGTAGTTCAGGGGAAGCATCTGCCCCTGGTGACACGGGAGGCCTGATAGCGGTCTGAACAGACCTGAAGTCTGATTCCACTGTGACGTCTGGACAAATGACTCAACCTCTGAGCCCGTTTCCAGCTATAAAATGAGAAGAGATAAACCTACCAAATAAGCTTCCTTCAGGCGTTTAAGTGAGGCAGCACTCAATACCATCTCCTAATTTCTGTGTCTGAGGACCAAAGAAGATGGGATGGGCTTGTGACGGATGCGGAGGAGAGGGAGGGGTCAAAAAGGGAAGGTGATAAGAGCTATATCTGTACACCATGGCTGAGCAGTGACAAGAATACAGAGAGGTGTAAATGCCAAGGTGGGAGATGAGAAGAAGGAGATTGGGGAAAAAAGCCTGGGCTGGAAGTGGAGTGTCCTTGTCCTGTGTGTCGTGCTTCTGGGAGCTCAGCATGAGAACCAGCTTCTCTAACACGCTTTCTCTTTTAAGATGGTGATCCGTAGAGCTAGCAGGCCTTGCTGAGCTAGAAATGCAAGAGTAATAATAGCAAGTACCATTATTGAGCCCGACTGGGGAGTAGGTTCTGTCACTGCCAGGCTGTGCGCTGTTTCTGCGAAGAGTCCAGAGCCCAGGGGTTGGCCTGTCCCCTCTCCCTCCATCAGTCACTCCTTTTGTACTGTCTCTCCAGTGAGATGGTAAACTCTTGTCCCGCCTCCTCCGTGCCTAGCATAGTGCCCTGAACATTGGTGTTTAGTAATGATTCAAGCAAAAGCAAGTGCATTATTTTGGAACGTCAAGTGCATCTTCTCCTATCATTAGTGTTGCCACTGACCTGAAAGTTCTTTCCAAGATGAGTCTGGAGAGTGCCCTGGGAGGAGGAGGGTGCTGAATGTGAGAGTCCTATAGGTCTGTGGCTTCCTGCCGCAAAATAATCGGGCTACAAAATGTAAATTTATTAAAAGTGGGGCAGTGTGGCTATTCTCATTTTTCAGTTCAAGAAGGTGAGGGCAGAGAGCTCACAGATCTTTGTTATATGGACTCCTGGCCTAGTGCTCCTCACTCCCCTGACCCAGAAATCTGCCTCCTGGCCAACTGATAGGCCAGACTCCCCCGAGCTGGGCTTGGATCTAGAGGGAGGGCCCCGCCATCCGTCATTCTGCATGCTCATCCCGACACCTGCTGTGATGTGCAGGTTACCCGGGGAGTGCTGGCTGTGAGAAAGCCAAGACCCGGTGAACACGGTCAGGTTCCCCGAGAGGGAAAGCTGACAGGCATTTTATGGAGCTCCTCTGGTGCCTGGCACTTTGCTGGGCACTGTAAATCCTGTTACGTGGGAGGGGGCATCCTCGCCCCTATTTCTACCCTGAGAAAGGTAAAGTAACCGCTCTACTGGAAGCCCAAAGCCGTTGGGAGTAGCGAGGAAGGGCCGGGGGGGTGCTGGCTTTGCCCAGCTCGTCAGCTTAAGGTGGTGGGCTTGGGTCGGAACGCCTGAGGCAGCGGTGCGGACGGCTGCTGTGGAGGGACCCAAGGGCTTCGGGGACTTGACGGTCCGGGGAGGGCGGGGCAGGGGCGGCAGCCGCGCGCCGGGGGCGGGGTCCTCGGGGCAGGCTCCGCCTCCGGGGGCGCGGGTTTAAAAGGAGGGAAGGCGCGCCAGCGACTGGAGCTGCGGCCAAGTGCACCTGAGCGGAGGTGCGGCTGGGGCCCAGCCATGACCCTGCAGGCTGGGGGCGCTCGGCTGCTGGGCGGCCTCCTGCTCTTCACTCTGCTCGCTGCCGGCGCCGCGCCGCTCAGCTGGCATCTCCCGGAGCCCCTTAGCCGAGCCGGCAAGATCCGAGTGCACCCGAGAGGCAACCTCTGGGCCACCGGTAAGTCTTCGGGGCCCAGGCAAGCTCCTCCCACCCTGTTCTGACCCCATTTATCATCTCTGGCATATCCTCAGCCACGGACACTAGTGCCCAGGCTAGTGGGGACCCCGGAACTCATCTAGTTTAAGTGGGGAACTTGAACCTCAGACAGGTCAGTGACTTGGCTAAGATCACTCACTCCTCCAGTTCAAAGCAGAGCTGGGGCTGGATCCTGGATCTGCCTGCCAGCCTGTGCCCCTTCTCTTAGACAACGCTCTGCTGGATCTTCCAGCCTGTGGTGTGTCTTCCCTCTGCATCTCCACCTTCCAGACCCCTCTTGTTCTCCACTTTTGCTGTCTCCCTGTCTCTCTTCTGTGCAGGCAGCACATTTGGCAGAGTTTCTTCCTGGCCCTGGGCCATCCCACCCTCCTTCCAGCTGTGCCATCTCCTCCACACCCCCTCCACCTGTTGTCACCAGCCAGGGTCTCTGTGGCTTCTCGGTGTCATGGAGGAGGAAGGTTGTGTGTCTTCCTGCCATGAGAACTGAAGGGTGGGAGCGATGGGGAACTTTCCCACCGGGGAGGGATCCTCGTTCCATGACTTCGTTGTGCCTCAGTACCTCCTTTCTAGGTCACTTCATGGGCAAGAAGAGTCTGGAGCCCCCCAACCCATCCCTCTTGGGGACAACGCACCACATCTCTCTGAGGGACCAGAGACTGCAGCTGAGTCATGATCTGCTCAGGATCCTCCTGCAAAAGAAAGCTCTGGGCTTGAGCCCCAGCAGCCCAGCATCTCACACCACCCCGGTGAGCCAGGCCCCCACCTCAGGCCCAGGAAAGGCTCAGCCGCTCGCAGCCAGCATTGGGCTTAGGGTATGAGTGCCCAGCCTGGGTGTGACAGGTGCAAGAAAGTCAGGGATTCCAGGCTCTCCTCGTGATCCAGAGCTAAAAGGGAGAGGATTCCAGACAGGACGCCGACCTTCCCAGCAAACCCCAATGGAACAAAAAGTAGGGAAGACGTTTTCTCACTCATTGCTCAGTCTGAAGTCACAGCCTGGGGTTATCCAGCTTCTTTGCAGTGGGACTCATACCTCCCCCGCAACTGACGGACTTGCCTCACCCCACCTGTCTGCCTTTGCTGTGCCCTGCATGTGCTTGTTTGGGACCCTGAGGCCCAGAGAAGGGATGGAGAGAATTAGACAGCAGCCAAGACAGAGTCTAGACCTTGCTCACCTGCCCCGTCTCTCATCTGCCTCAGGGACCAATGGCAGGTCACTCAGCGCCTAGCACTCTTGACATTCTGGGCTGGACATTCAGTTCTACGTTGCGGGGGTTGTACTGTGCATTGCAGGAGGTTCAGCAGCATCCTTGGTCCCTATGCCTTAGAGCAGCCTCTTTCTCCCTCCCCAATTACGACAATGAAAAATGCCTCCAGACATTGCCAGAGGTTCTCTGATGAAGGGACAGGGGAGGGAGGCAAAAATCACCCTTGGTTGAAAACCACTGACCTATGGCGTTCAAGGCCGCAAAGCTGGAGCCAACCCAGCCTTAGTATCTATCCAAGCTCCTCCATTCTCTGCTTCTGGTTCTCTCCCCATCCCGCTCCACCTTCCCTGGTACTTTTTTTTTTTTTTGCCATGTGAAGAAGGCTGTCTTGTGGTAGAATGTGGGCTCTGGTGACAGAACGCTAGGCTCGTAATCTAGCTCCCTGGTAGCTGTCTAACGTTAGAAATACTTGGTCTTTCTAAACCTCATCATCCTCATCCATAAAATGGGAATAATAGTGCCCACATCCCTTTAAATGAGACCGTTTATGTCACATGCTCAGTGTGATGCCTAAGACATAGGAAGCGCTTAGTAAGCAGGAGCTGTTACCAGTCTGTGAGCTCCCTGGCAGCTCCTGTGACTGACTTAACGTTATGTTCCCTACTGTGCGCCTAGCATATAGTGTGTACATTTTGAAAGAAGGGAGGGGCATTCCCTAGAGAAGGTGCATCCCCAGCCCCGGTCAACCACCTTCACCTTCCCGATGGCCAGAACCACCAGCCCCTGGAGACCTCAGATGTAAGGGCCGGGAGCTCGGACTGACCGAGCCTGAAGGAAGATGATGTCCTCTCTGGGACCACTGGTTTTGAAGGCCTGAAATATGAAGACTAACTGGAGAATCTCAGAGGAAGCAGTACCTAAAAGACTTCAGGAGCAAGGTCTAAGGCAGAGCTGGAGGTGGGGGAGTCAAAACACTGAGACTGGCCCAGGGCCAGGCATGGTCCTTGGACTTCCCTGCTATGATCTTTGACTATCATGATCTTTGACTATCTTTGTGAGGTTGAGGTTCTTATGCTCAGAAAACCACTTCCCTGACCCTTCCTGGGGGCTTGTCTCAGCCAAGAGCCTGCCTCTGCCTACCTCTGTGGGTGCCTAGCATTTAGGAATGGCAGGTTGCCCCTATCATTTGCCCCCTCTGCCCAGGTCAATAACTCTGTGTGTTCCCCTTCAGAACAGGAAGCAGCTGGTGCAAATGCTGGAGAAGTGATGCCACGAATCAGGAAGACTCCACGACATGGCTGGGGCTGTGCAACCCAGGGAAGGCTCTGAATGGGACCCTGGTGGTCCCATCGGGATATAAATCATGGGCGCAAATATCTGTAACTCCATTACTGTGATTTCTGGTTGAGTTGCCAGGAATATCACCAATGCAGATGCAAATGATGTCCCTGCTGTATTTCCTGCTTCCCTGTGAAGTTATGAATAAAATCCTGCTCTTTACATAGACTGTCTAGTCCTCTCCTTCAGGGATCAGGAGGGGAAGGGGACTGGAGGACCCGGTGTTCAGTGAGATGCGGCTGGCCCCAAAGAGCCCAGAACACCCATGGCACCAGCCTAACACTGACTCTGCACTCCTCTTCATTCACTCATTCAGCAGATCCTCAAGGCCTGCTGTAAGCCAAGACCTGTGCCGTGCGCTTTTCTGTTCTCGCGTCTGCCACCTACTGGCAGAGCTTAAGTCTCCTGTTTCCCACCTGTGAAAGGGAGCTGCCTACACTACATGGTAGGGCTTTGCTTCCCCATCTGATTTCACTCTCATGCTACGCTTTGACGGGAGTGCCCAGCGCATACAAAGGAGAGCTGAGCTGGGATCCGGACTCCAATGTCCCCTCACTCTCTTCTTCGGCATTGTGGGGTTGCCAGTTAGTAATAAAAATACAGGACATCCAGTTATAGTCAAACTTCGTATAAAATATCCTAAATATTGCATGAACATACTTAAAATATTATTCGTTGTTTGCCTAAAATTCGCATTTAACCGGGCGCCCAGCATTTTATCTGGCCTTTTCCAACGATCTGCAAATACCCGGTCATAAAACGGGAGGGTATATGGTCCCTTAGGCCGCGCCTGGAACTGACATCTTGGAAATCCCTGACATTACGTCACTTTTCCGGGAGATTTTACGCGGACAACCGCGGACCTAGCCGGGTAAGGGTGCTACTGCAAGTGCGCAGCCGCTCTAAGTCGCGCCTAGGCCCCGCCCTCTGGCATGAGAGCCGCCCCCGGGACAGAGCAAGCCGCACCGACTTCTCGCGAGATGGCTGCGCCTGCCCGGGAAGGTTCGGAGGCGGAAGTGCGGTACCGGAAGCAACAGTTGCCATGGATCCCGCGGAGGACTGGCTGGTGGAATCCTTACGCTTGTAAATCGTGCGGGCCTGGGACGTGGATTTCGTGCCTGGAGTCGATCTAGGGGCGGACGGGCGCGGGGTGGGGCACGCAGGGAATCTTGGTGTGGGGCGGGACGGATGCGGAGAACTCAGCCCGGGCCTGGGCTCCCGCATCTCGGAAATGGCACCTTCTTGTGTATGCAAATTTTGTGAAGTACTAGCAGGAGCAGTGCGTGTGGAGGATAATAACAAAAGTGACCGTTTATTTTGCTGCAGCCTCTGAGTTAAATCTTAAACAAAGATTATCTCATAGGAGTCCCCGTTGTGGCGCAGCGGAAACGAACCCGACTAGTATCCATGAGGATGCAGGTTCAGTCCCTGGCCCGGTTCAGTGGGTTAAGGATCTGGCGTTCACTTGAGCTGCGGTGTAGGTCGCAGACAGGGCTCCGATCCCACGTCGCTGTGGCTGTGGCGCAGGCCGACATCTGTAGCTTCGATTTAACCCCTAGTCTGGGAACTTCCATATGCAGCCTTAAAAATAAGAAAAAAAATTATCTCATTGATTCTTCACATCAACCTTGGGAAGCCTGGGTTCTCTGGGAGTTGCATTTTACAGATGAGAACGAGGCCAGGGAGATTTGAAAAGTCTGGCCCCAGCCACACAGAGGTTAAAATGTGTAACAAGACTCCATCCAGTTCTGTCTGATTCCGGAGCTGGGGCCCCCAACCACCAAACCATGCTGCCATCCCAGAGTTCTTTAGCAGAAGGGCCACGCATCGTGTGACTTTGTGTCCATATCATGCAGGTACCAGGATTTCCATGAATTTGACCTCTCGGGAGCCACTCGAGTACTCGAATGGATTGGTGACAAAGGTGATAACGTCCTGCCTGGCCCTGAAAGAGAGAGAATCCCACTCCTCAAGTCTGGACCCAAGAGCTCAGCCCAGAAGGATCCAGTCACTCTTCTGGGAGCTTGAGGGCCTCTTGGTCATTTGTAGCAATTTCATGCCCCACCAGCACTTAATATTCCTCATATTAATATAAGATCTAGATCTCTTCCATCCCCCAATACAAGGCTTCATACCAATAGCAAAAGAGTTAATCTTTTCTGTGGAGAATTTGGCAGAGTGTCTAGACTCAGTCATGGTCCAGAATCTTTCCAACAGTTTGTCACAGCTACTTCTGCTTCTTTTTCCAGGAATCTTGGTTGCTGGCTATGAAAGCCTGAAAAAAAATGAGATTCTTCATCTGATATTACCTCTCAGACTTTCTGTAAAAGAAAACCAGGTAATTTGAAATATATATGGGCTGACTTGCGGCATATGGAAGATCCCAGGTTAGGGGTCGAATCGGAGCTACAGCTGCCAGCCTACACCACAGCCACGGCAACATCTGATCTGAGCCATGTCTGAGCTACACCACAGCTCACAGCAGCACCAGGCTAGGGTTCGAACCCTCAATCTCATGGTTCCTAGTTAGATTCGTTTCCACTGTGCTGTGATGGGAATTCCTACTTCTATTCATTTATTAAACTTTTATGTAGTTCCTGTTGTCTACTAAATGTTGTCCTGGATACTAGAGACAGACTAGAAGCACTGGACCTGCCCTTGTGATATAATACAGGGGGGGAAATATGCATAGAAATAAGTGCTCCTGTGATTTGCAGAGGGCTACTAGAGCAAGAAGTCCATATACTTTATCAAAAATAGACTTAGGGAGGAGTTCCCATCGTGGCTTTTTGGAAGTGAATCCAACTAAGAACCATGAGGTTGCAGGTTTGATCCCTGGCCTCGCTCAGTGTGTTAAGGATCTGGCATTGCCATGAGCTGTGGTGTAGGTTGCAGACGTGGCTCAGATCCTGCATTGTTGCAGCTATGGCCTAGGCCAGCAGCTGTAGCTCCAGTTTGACCCCTAGCCTGGGAACTTCCATATGTCGCAAAAAAAAAAAAAAAAAAAAAAGAGGAAGAAGAGAAGAGTTGCCTAATGTTGCCTGTAGTGGCGTAATGTTGCTATAAAGTCATTCAGACTCCTCAGCTAGGTCAGTTTGTTGCCCTTGGGTAAATTTCCTTCCTGGCGCTCTTATCTCCCTCAACGCCATCCTCAAACTTGACCCAGGAGCTCACCCAAATTGAGCCTAGTGAAAGGTTAGGAGAAAGGTTTTGGATGTGTAGGACAGAAAGGAAGCTGTCTGGACAGCTGAGACCAGCATTTACAAACAGCACCCTGAGGCCATCTGAGCGGCTTCTGCGGCTTCCTGCCGGGCTGGAGGGTCACTTCTTCCTTAGAACTCATCTGAAACCTTCCTTTCGAGAGCAGCCCCTCTCTGATTAGTCCCCCCCTTTGTATTTTAGGGTTTATTCCCTGAAAGAGATTTCAAGGTACGCCATGGAGGATTTTCAGACAGGTCGGTCTTTGATCTGAAGCACGTGCCAGACACCAGGTATGATCAGCTCTGTGACCCAGACCTTGCACTCGGGAGGGAGTGGCTGGAAATATCACGGGTACCCTCCTCTTTATCACCACCCCTCCCCCTACACCCTTGGCCCACGGCCACGTGGGAGCACACGCACGCACACACAGGCTGGAATGCAAGGACACCATTGCTCGGTGGCTTCACAGTCCCTCGTGGACCTTCTCATTTATTGCAACCTGCAGGTGGCTGAAGTTGCTCCTGGGAAGAGATGGAGAGTAGAAGGAATGCTTGTAGTTTCTCAAAGCGTTGGGTAGTTGCTTTGGGTAGTTGGGGCTAAGAGCTCAGCTGGCAGAGGCTGAGAGCCAGGTCAGGGCTTAGGGTTTCCTCTGGGTTCTCCGTCTAGCCCCTCTGTGAGCTGCTGGCCTGTCCCTAAAGGGGAGCGAGCTGCTAAATGAGGGTGCCTCGTCTTGGTGATCCCTCCCCGCGGAAGCTGTCCTAACATGGGGGGATTTGGAATCCCGAGCTGAGTGGGCTGGAAAGGGAGCAGCCGAGGGGAACGTGGGGTGAGATTTCTTCTCCATCCTGAGTAGGTTGCTGGTGACCAGTGGCCTTCCTGGTTGTTCCCTGCAGGTGTGGCAAGTCTCTGAGGACAGTGGTGAGTGACTTTGACCTGGTGGGGGTTGGGGTTGTAGGAAGGCCTATTACTCCCATACCCCGAGTCCTAATCCAAGCTGGTTAAGATGTAGACTCGGAGCCACAAGGGAATTAAATTGCAGTATCTACTTTTTTTTTTAGGGCCACACCCGCGCCTTATGGAGGTTCCCAGGCTAGGGGTCGAATCAGAGCTACAGCTGCCGGCCTGCGCCACAGCCACAGCAATGCCAGATCTGAGCCGAGTCTGTGACCTACACCGCAGCTCAGAGCAACGCCGGATCCTTAACCCGTTGAGCGAAGCCAGGTATCGAACCCACATCCTCATGGATACTAGTCAGGTTTGTTACCACTGAACCACAATGGGAAATCCTCACTATAAATCAGTTTTAGAACATTTTTATGACCCAGTAAGATCCCTCATGCCAGTTACTATTAATTCTCATGCCCACACCCTGCCCTAATCTACTTTCTGTCCTATAATAGATTTGCCTTTTCTGGATATTTCGTGTCATTGAAGTCATACAACATGTGGTCTCTTGTATCTGGCTGCTTTCACTGAGCATAAAATTTATGAGTCCCCCATGTCATACGATGTCCTAACATGTCTCAGCACTTTGTTCCTTTTTATGGCTGAATAGTTTTCATTCCATTGTGTGGATGTACCACATTTGTCCATCTGTTCACCAGTTGATGGATCTCATTTTGGTTATTATGAATAATGCAGCTAAGAGCACATGTGACCCTCTCTTGGAGCAAGAAAATACAAAGTGGAAAATATGCATCTCCTTTAAGTTGTTTATTCAGCAGACTACTTGAACTATGTTATAAATGTAGAATGCAGGGATGAGAACCTGCCTTCTGTCCAAGCAGGCTGAGGCAGACAAGGCTAGAACTTAGTCAACTACATTCCAATAAAATTTATTTTGAAAAAAATAGGATAGGAGTTCCCCTCGTGGCTCAGTGGTAACTAATCTGACTAGTAACCATGAGGATTCGATCCCTGGCCTCACTCAGTGGGTTAGGATCCGGTGTTGCTGTGAGCTGTGGTATAGGCTGCAGATGAGGCTCGGATCCTGCATTACTGTGGCTGTGGTGTAGGCCCACAGCTGCAGCTCCAATTTGACCCCTCACCTGGGAACTTCCATATGCCTTGGGTACGGCCCTAGAAAGAAAAAAAAAGAGAGAAAGACACAATGGCAGATGCAGGAAAATGCTGATGTGTTAAGTAAGATAAAATAATAAAAAAATTGAAAAGTAAAGTGAATATATAATTGCAAAAATAAGATATTTGATTTAACTCGAGGTCAAGTATCTGTAACATTCAGTATAAAAAAGACGTGGCCTTTCTTGCCCAGTTTATGTTCAGAGACAAAGACATCTGTGTTGTAACCCTTACCTGTGAGGCTTCAGCAAATTGCTTTGAGGTCGTGGAGCATGTTTTTGAAGAAATAATATTCGTTCGTGACCTCTGTTCCTGTTATTTTCACTTAAGGTGTAAACAACATCATCAGCGTGTTCTTAACCTTTTTCTCTTCCTTTATTTGTTCTCCATCAAACTGTAAAAAGCCAGGACTGCTTTGGGGTGTTTTGAAATGGCTGCAGTGATTCATCTTCTCCCATTTGCAAGATAGTTCGTAAGACAAATTGTAAAGAAATTATAGCGCTTCTGACAGTTTCACAAATGTGAACGTAACGCAGAGTGTTTGTGTCCCCACGTCCTCTCCTGCCCGCTGTCAGCTCCCTTCCTCCCCGGACTTCTGGCCGGCCCTCCCTGGGTCAGGCTGCAAACCTGCATCAACATTCTGGACTTCAGCCTCTTCCACTCGCCCCGCAGATGTCATTAAAGCCGTCGGCACCATCGATGTGCATGAGAAGGAGGGACACGCCTGGCCCAGGCTGGCCACCTTCTCGTCTCCGGCGCCCAGGGCCCTCCACGGGGCGAGGCTCAGCAGCCTGAAGGTGGTGGACCTGGAGTCGCACCAGAGCACGTACTGCTCAGGTACTGCGGCCCCTGCTGGCCGTCTGGCCGACGTCCGCCTCCCAGTGCCGCTCAGCCACGGAACCCCAGCCTGCGTGCCGGCGGCTGGGGAAACCAGACGAGGGAGGGCTGGGCCTGGGGTCCAGGGGCTCCTGTTCTGGGCTTGGGGAGGCCGGTCCTGGGACCAGCACGCAGCCAGCTGAGTGCTTCGTTCTGCCCGGGGCTGGAGAGGAGCTCAGAGGAAGGGTCTTGGGACCGGCCAGCCCCACCAAATCCCCAGCCCCATGGTGACTGCAGTGGCTTTTCTCTTTTGCCCTGCCATCCAGGTACCAGTGACGACGAGTTGGTGAGTAGCCTGCAGGTCCTGGACGCAGACACCTTTGCCTTCTGCTGCACCTCCGGCCGCCTGGGCCTCGTTGACACCCGCCAGAAGTGGGCGCCGTCAGAGAACCTTGGGCCCAGCCCTGGGTCGGCTGGAGGGAGGTGGTGTGCGGAAGTCGGGGGCCGGGGCCCTGGGCCCCGCATCGCCAGCCTCGGCTCAGACGGGCAGCTCTGTCTTCTCGACCCCCGGGACCTCAGCCAGCCTGTGAGCTCAGTCCGGTGCCCGGTGTCCACACCCAGTCCTGACCCAGAGCTGCTGCGAGTGACTTGGGCCCCAGGCCTAGACAGCTGCTTGGCCATTTCAGGTACTGCTGAGCAGGACCTTGTCTTTGGCTCTGTCTCTCCCAGGGGATTCTGGGGTGCTCAGGAAGCAGCCTGTAGCCCCATGAGAAGTCTGGCCTCAGAGGTTCAAGTCGCTCACAGAAAAGATCCAGTGCAGCTGTCCAGGTTTTTCAGTGGTGGCCCTTCCCCACCCGGCTACCAGACTGCCACACGGTGGTGGCAGGCCTTTCCTGTCCCAGCAGGAATTCAGTTCTGAGGTTGGTCCAGAGGCCTAGGACAGCCGTGGGGTGTAGCAGGCAGGGGCGATAGGACCTCAGGCATGCGTCTCAGTCCTCTCTCTTTTAGAGTCAGAGCAAGCCAGCTAGGTCAGCAGGCTTCTGGGTCTGGCCTGGCAGCATCTAGTGAATAAGGGTGTTTAATGAGGTTATCACCAAGCCAACGGAAGGATCCTTTGAGAGGGGAAGAGGTTTATTATTATTATGATCATTATTATTACTATTATTGGCCACCCTGAGGCATATGGAGTTCCAGGCCAGGGATCAGACCCGAGCCGCAGTTGCACCCTACACCACAGCTGTGGCATGCACTGTGCCAGGCCTGGAGTCGAACCTGTGTCGCAGCACTCCCAAGACACTGTCAATCCCGTTGCGCCACAGCGGGGGAGAGGTGGAAAGAATAGTTGAGAGAGCAGGAAAGATCATTAGTCACGGCAAGATCCAGAAGAGAAGAACCAAGCTTGGGCGTTCCTCTTTAAAGGCTCCTATTTCCCCATCAAATAGGAGACACAGCCATCTGTCGAGAGGGTCTCGGAACAGAGGGATTAGAAATTTGGGGGCAAGTGGGAAGGGTTTGAAAAGTCCCTTAGGGGAGTTTCTGTTGTGGCACAGCAGGCTAAGAACCCAGCTAGTATTTGTGAGGATGCAGGTTCCACCCCTGGCCTCACTCAGTAGGTTAAGGATCCCGCAGTGCCGTGAGCTCGAGTGCAGGCCAGCAGCTCTGATCCCGCGTTGCTGTGGCTGTGGTGTAGGCCAGCGGCTGCAGCTCTGATTCGATCCCTAGCCTGGGAACCTCTATATGCCAGAAGTGTGGCCCTTAAGGAAAAAAATCTCTTAAGCCTCAGTTTCTTGGGGAAAATAACAGTTCCTGCTTCATGCAGTCACGAGGACTGAAAGAGAGAATGCAGGATTCGCCTCGGGCCTGGCTCGTAGCAGGTGGATGACAGGTGCCGGCTGTTCCTCGTCCCACAGAGGCGTCAGCTGCCGACACCGAGGGCAGATGTTACCTGCCCTTCAGTTGGCCTTTAAGGATCGTGTTCCTATTTGATTTTTCATCCTGTAGATGGTTTGGGTTCCATAGAGCAAATTATGAAAATTCCTTCAAGGATTCATTGTCAGTGCTCCCTTTTCTTGTTTTTCCTCAGGTTTTTTGTTTTGTTTTGTTTCTTGAATGATTTTTATTTTTTCCTTCCTCAGGTTTTGATGGGACGGTCCAGGTCTATGATGTCGCGTCTTGGAATGGAGTGGGGGGCCGAGTGGAGCCTCTCTTCACTCACAGAGGCCACATCTTCCTAGACGACAGTGGCATAGACCCGGCTCCGCTGGTCACCACCCATACCTGGCACCCCTGCAAACCAAGGACTTTGTTGTCGGCGGCGAGCGATGCCTCATTGCACGTGTGGGACTGGGTGGACCCCCGTGCTTCCCACTGACACGAGCATCTTCCAGCCCAGGCCCTGGCAGGAGGAGGCGCCGCTGGATCCTAAGGGTACCGACTCCGGATTCAGGTGACCACGGGGCCCTGCTCCAGCGGAGCGGCCGTGGGCGACTCAGCCGGCCTCTCGGCCCCACTTTCTTTCTTTGTAAAACGAGACTGGTAATTAACCGTCTGGCAGGGTTGTTGGGAACGTTAGAAGTGACATATTTACAAGTAGCTGGTAGTCCGCACGGCACAGTGTGTGTTTGGTAGCTGCTTTTAGATCTGGGAGCCACTCTCCCAGGTGTGGAATGGCAGTGTGCTACCCTTGCCTGTGTTCACAGTATCACGGAACCTGAAGAGTTAGTGAACGTAAACAGGTCCTGGGAATTTTTTAAAGAACTAAAAATGGGCAGATGAACATGAAAGAGTCAACCCCAGTGGCAATTAAAACAAGATTATGCCATTTTTGCCTATTAAATGTCAAATTTTAAAGCATTTTTGGGAGAGCACTGGTGGTGCATCGGTTAAGATCTGACATTGTCACTGCTGTGGTGCAGGTTTGATCCCTGGCCCAGGAACTTCTGCATGCCGCAAGCATGGCCAAAAAGAGAAAAATAAATAAAACATTTTTGCTTTGAACAGCTGATAGAGGTTTACGAGGTACACAGTTCAGAAGGCACAAAGGAACAATGTGGTTCTTTATCCCAGATGTGTGAGGACCTGTTGTTCAGTTGAACCGTAATTTATACATCTAGGCTCCTGTTAAATGTCAATTAAAATTTTCTAATCTTTTGCAATAATGCGTACAACATTTGTATCTATGATGTTTCTCAAAATAAAATTGCTGGGAGTTCCCCTTGTGGCTCAATGATAATAAACTCCACTAGTATCTGTGAGGACGCAGGTTCAATCTCTGGCCTCTCTCAGTGGGTTAAGGATCCGGCATTGCTCCAAGGTGCAGCATAGGTAGCAGAAGCGGCTTGGATCCCAGGTTGCTGTGGCTGTTGCTGTGGCGTAGGCTGGGAGCTGTAGCTCTGATTCGACCCTTAGCCTGGGAACTTCTATATGCCGTAGGTGGGACCCAAAGAAAATCTATATATATATTCTCGCTCTCTCTCTCTCTGTATATATATATACAGAATATATATATTAAAATATGCATATATATGTGTGTGTGTGTGCATATATATATTAAAATAAAATAAAATTTCTGAGGCAGAGGATGTGTGCATTTTCAGGTTTTATAAATGCTGTCCAAATGCCTTCCGTGGAGACTGCCACGTTATGACAGCAGCAGTAATGCACTGTTTCTCTTGCCCCACAGCAGTCTCCTAGTGGCTCTTGACCTTTGCCCGTCTAATAAACGAAAAGTTATTAATTGTGCTTTTAGTCTGCATTCCTTTTATGTGTGAAGTTGAGACTCTTCATGTATTTAAAAGTTTGGGGTGGCTCTTTTCAAAGGTGATAACAGCCGGGGTGGGAACACAGGCATCTTGGTCAGTAACACCGGCAGTGCTGGGCCTTCGCCTGGCCACCCTCCCCGGGGTTCTCACTGGAACCCCGCCTTCCCCAGGGTGGTGCTT
Source organism: Catagonus wagneri (assembly GCA_004024745.2). NCBI lineage: Eukaryota > Metazoa > Chordata > Mammalia > Artiodactyla > Tayassuidae > Catagonus > Catagonus wagneri. The sequence continues at coordinate 1,593,584 of PVHT021183629.1, read as the reverse complement.
TCCCACCCCTGCCCTCAGGGGAGTAAGCCCAAGGGTCATTTCTTTTGGGTGGCCTGTACCAAATATGAAAGTGTATCTGCATCCTGCTGCATATAATTTCTTTTCTTCTCTTTTTGCATTTTAGGGCCACATTCGCGGTGTATGGAGGGTCCCAGGCTAGGAGTCGAAATCTGAGCTACAGCCGTTCTATGCCACAGCCACAGCAACACAGGATCCGACGTCTGTGACCTACATCACAGCTCATGGCAACGGTAGATCCTCAACCCACTGAGCGAGGCCAGGGATCGAACCCGTGTCCTCATGGTTCCTAGTCGGGTTTGTTAACCACGGGCCACGAAGGGAACTCCCAGCATATAATTTCTCACTGTCACATTTGTTAAAGGATTTTCAGTGATTCTGCTGAAATTGTTTACTAGTCACTAGTCATTACCTCTGATTTTTCTTTTTTTAATTTTTATTTTTGGCCCTACCCATGGCATGCAGAAGTTCCTGGACTAAGTAGGGATTCAACCTGTATCACAGCTGTAACCAGAGCCATAGCAGTGACAATGCTGGATTTTTAAACTGCTAAGCCACAGAGGAACTCGAGGGCTCTGATATTTATTGAGATATAGTTCACATAACATAAAATTCACCCATTTAAACTATACAGCGTAATAGGTTTGGTATATTACTTTATTAGTTCTTAAAGATTGTGCTAAGATATATATATAAACAATTTACCATTTTTACCTTTTTTTTAAAGGGCCGCACCTGCGGCATATGGAGGTTCCCGGGCTAGGGATCAAATCGGAGCTGTAGCCATGGGTCTACACCACAGCTCACGGCAATGCCGGATCCTTAACCCACTGAGCGAGGCCAGGATGGAACCTGCATCCTCATGGATACTAGCCAGGTTCTTAAACTGCTGAGCCACAGTGGAAATTCCCATTTTTCCCATTTGTAAGTGCACAAGTCAGTGGCATTAATTCCACTGGTTGCATGACCAGTGCCACTATTTATTTCCAAAGCTTTTTCATCACCCCAAACTGACCATTATGGGCTCTGGCCTCTTGGCTGTCAGTTAGGTATACTTGGTGTATTTGTCAGCTTGGCTCCCATAACAAAACACCGCAGACTGGGGTCTTAACAGAGATTTATTTCTCACAGTTCTGGAGGCTGGGGGGCCACTGGCCAGGTGCCTGGTGGCTGGGTTCCATTCTGAGGCCTCTTGGCTTATAGGTGGCCACTGCCTTGCTATGTGTTCACATGACCTCTGTGCTCGCGCAGAGAGAATTCTGGTCTCTGTTCCTCTTCTTATGAGGACCACAGTCCTTTCAGATTAGGGCCTCCCCCTTAGTTATGACCTCACTTAACCTTCATTATCTCTTTTCTTTTCCTTTTTTTTTATTTTGTCTTTTTGCCTTATCTAGAGCCGCACCCGCGGCATATGGAGGTTCCCAGGCTAGGGGTCTAACAGGAGCTGTAGCCACCGGCCTTCACCACAGCCACAGCAACGCGGGATCCGAGCCGCGTCTGCAACCTACACCACAGCTCACGGCAACGCCAGATCCTTAACCCGCTGAGCGAGGCCAGGGATCGAACCCACAACCTCATAGTTCTTAGTCGGATTCGTTAACCACTGAGCCACGAAGGGAACTCCTAGGAATGATTTTGAGGTGAGAAAAACCTAACATAAATTTTCCAATGAAATGAATGTTTTTATTACTTAATTTAACAGCGATGTTGAGGGAGCATTACATTTTGGAGAAGTTTAAAAATTTCAGTTTCAAGATGTGCTCTTTCTTACCATTCTCTGAAGTCTTCTTTCTACTCCTTTCCTTCCCCTCCCTCCCCCCAAGAGCTAATTCTGTAGATCTCTTCCCAGCTCCGCTCTATGATGTCATATCGGTAGTTTGAATTGGGCTGTAATGAAAATATTCACACCGAAGAAACTGGCAAATACAGGTCGTACCCCCTACTTTTTGAAAGTTCACTTCGTGCTACTTCCCTTTTACAAAAGACCTATGTTAGTACCTGTTTTTGCAAACCAAAAGAAATCCATTTACAGAAAAAGTAATCACTTCATTTTGTTGTTGTTTTGCTTTGTTTCGTTGCTTTTTAGGGCCGCATCTGCAGCATATGGAAGTTCCCAGGCTAGGGGTGGAATCAGAGCTGTAGCTGCCGGCCTGCACCACAGTCACAGCAACGCAGGATCCTTAACCCACTGAGCGAGGCCAGGGATGGAACCTACATCCTCAAGGATACTAGTCGGATTCTTAAACCACTGAACCACAACAGCAACTCCCAGTAATTGCTTCTTTGCTTTGTAGCATTTAGGCTTACTAAAAGTTTCACAGCAGTGTGCTGCTTTCCACTAGAGGAAACCTATACCGCAAATGAGGGCATTTTTTTTTTTCCAGGAGCACTGGATGACTAGCATACCACTAGCTAAACTGTATTATTTTACCAAGTAAAAGAAATGTGTAATTTAGAAAAGAGCAGGATTGACACATGACTTCCAAAGCTATATTTCTGAAAAACACTGATAAAACCTGTATCAGTCAGTCATAGTGCAGCCAGGCAGACTGAACCCACACCAGGTACTTCAGCGGAGGGCAGGTCATTGGCCGCGCGGTATCTGAAAGAGGAGGCAGGGGAAGGAAAGACCCCCAAGGAGGTGGCGGCTGGGTGTGACCAGAGCCCAGGAGTGGCCTCCCAGTGGGCACTGAGCACAGTAACCCTTTCCGGCTGGGGCTGGGCCGTGGGCAGGGGCTGCCTAGCGGGTGCCGAGACAGTAGAGGAGCCGGCCGCAGGCTGCAAGCCCGGGCTCCTCTCCTTCAGCCCTGCGACACCCTGCCTGTGCCACAGACCAAACCTGGCAGGAGCTTGTCAGCAAGAGAGCCTGGGAGATGCAGTGAGCAGGGGGCGGACCTGGCTTGGCTCTGGGGACACACAGGCAAATGACAGCCCAACTTCTACAAATGAAGCAGGCAAAAGGAAAAGAAGTGAATAAAATAGAACAAGGCTATCACAACAGATCCGGAAAACGAGAATTAGAATAGTGTGCACAGGAGTTTCCTTGTGGTGCAGTGGGCTAAGGATTTGTCACTGCAGTGGCTTGGGTTGCTGCTGTGGGGGTTCCACCCCGGGCCTGGGAACTTCTGCATGCTGCAGGTGCAAACCAAAAAAAAAGGAATAGTGAGCACAATGATGTTAATTTGAAAATCTTAAGATAACAGTTAATTTTCTTGAAAATACACACTTGTGACTGAACCTGCATTCTCAGGGATACTAGTCGGGCTCTTAACCCACTGAGCCACAATGGGAATGCCACAAAGTGCTTCTCTGAGAACTGACACCTTCCACAGGAGGGAACCCTCGGGGTTCTTTCAGCAATTCTAGGAAGATGTCCCAGAGAGTCCCTAAAGGGACCCAAAGAAAATGAGCTATTCACGCTGACACCTGCACAGGAGCCGCTCTGGTTTAGCTGTGGGCCGGGAAAGAGGAGACTGCACCACGGAAGCAGAGAAAGTTCAGGAACTGTTTTGGCCTCACAAAAATTCAAGAGAAAGTCAAAGCAGCTCTTTGGAGAGGAGGAAGCAAGAAACCTAGCAAATACCAACGTAGAAAACATAAGTAATTTCATTTTCTTTTTTTATTTTGGCTGCACCTGCTGCACACGGAACTTTCTGGGCCAGGGACCGAACCTGCATCACAGCAGCAACTCAAGCTGCTGTAGTGACGACACTGGATCCTTAACCCTCTGTGCTACAGTGGGAACTCCCAAGAACATGAATGACTCAATTTGGGGCAGCTCTTGCATGTGTGTTCCAGAACAGGCTGTGTCAAGGTGAGAAGGGAGTCACCGGGCCAGAGGAGACGTGTGGGATCTGCGTAAAGGCCGTGTCCTCGGGAGCTGGCCCTGCCCTTCTCTGCAACTGCCTGTCACTCTTCAGTTCCTCTGAAAGGGTGAGCCAGCCGCCCCCACCTGGCCACAGAGGGCTGGCCCAGGGACACACATGTGACCCAGGTGAACCCACACAACTCCATTTGGGACTCGAACCCGCTGTCTTTTAATTAAAAGACACGCCTGGTCTCGGGACGTAACGAAGCTCAGGGCCTTTATTCAGTGAGAGACACAGTGCTGAGAAGCGGAATTATTTAGAGAGACACACACTCCACAGACACAATGCGGTCTGTCACAAAAGGCAAGAGTGGCCCTGAGCTATGGGGTGGTTAGTTTTTAGCAGCTAATCTCACAGGCTAACAAGCGAGATTATTCCAACTCTTAGGGGGAAGAAGCGGGATTTCCAGGACTTGGGCCACTGCCCCCTCTTGCCCTTTTATGGGCCACCTCGGGACTGTCATGGCGCTGGCGGGCATCTCAGCTAATTTGGTACAACGAGCCTATAATGAGGCTCAAGATCCACTGGAAGCCAGGTCTTCTGCCATCTTGGGCGAATTGGTTCTAACCGGTTTCTCTCATGTCCTCACCTGCCTGCTCCCTTCCCTTGCGTTTCACAGGGACCCCAGTCCCTTCCCTGGGATGAGCCAGTCGGAACTTCTCTCGGAGAATCTGAACCACAGTCCAGCAGGGAGAACGGAGTCAGTGCCAAGGTCAGCTCCGTGCGGTAAGGCTGGGTTCCCGGAGAGCAGGAACGAGGGTCTGGGAGGAGTCATGCCACAGAGACTGGGGCACGAGTGGGAAGAAGCAGAGATGCGAAAGAAACCGGGCGGCCAGAAAGGGCTCGGCCCAGGCGGCCGCGAGCACAGCACAGGCGGAGTGAGGCCTGAAGCGAGAGCAGCCCTTCCGTGCGTCTTTGCGGTTTGTGCGCCGTTCCGGATTCACTTCAGTGTAACCAGTCAGTGAGTGGTTGAGACCTTCTCTGCCTAGTGCCGCCCTCAGACCTGGGCAAAGCGGATGCCAAGAAGTAAACCAGGCTCAAAGGGCAAACACGTGATTCCATCTAAAACAAGCCCATTCACAGAGACAGAAAACAAAATGGCGGTTGCCAGGCGGGGATGGAACCGGAGGTTAGTTTAATGGGTACAGAGCTTCAGTTGGGATGATTAAAAAAAAAAAAGGTTTTGGGAGTTCCTGCTGAGGCTCAGAGGTAACAAATCCAATTAGTATCCATGAGGATGTGGGTTTGATCCCTGGCCTCACTCAGTGGGTTAAGGATCCAGCTGTGAGCTGTGGTGTAGGTCACAGACGCGGCTCAGATCTGGCCTTGCTGTGGCTGTGGTGAAGGCCGGCAGCACAGAGTGTAAGTGTACTTAATGTCTCTAAATTAGAACACTTAAAAATGGTTAAAATGCTAAATAAACTTTTTTCTTTGGCAGCGCCTGAGGCATGCTGACATTCCCGGGCCAGGGACTGAACCCGTGCTTCAGCTGTAACCAGAGGCACAGCAGCAACACTCTGGGTCCGTTAACCCCTGAGTCACAAGGAAACTCCCTAAAATGGTAAATTTTATGTAATGTATATTTTATCACAACTTTTTTTGTTTGTTTGTCTTTTTGCCTTATCTAGGGCCGCACCCGCGGCATATGGAGGTTCCCAGGCTAGAGGTCTAACAGGAGCTGTAGCCGCCCACCTGCACCGCAGCCACAGCAACGCGGGATCCGAGCCACGTCTGTGACCTACACCACAGCTCATGGCAACGCCGGATCCTTAACCCACTGAGCAAGGCCAGGGATCGAACCCGCAACCTCATGGTTCCTAGTTGGGTTGGTTAACCACTGAGCCACGACGGGAACTCCACACGTTTTTTTAAAGCGGATGCCAGGGCTCTGTGCTAAGAGGACCCGCCACACTCTAACCCTCCTCCTGCTGTGTGAGGAGAGGTACAGGGAGCAGGTCCCGCTGAGGGTGGAGCAAAGTTATTCAGGCGGGTGAGTGGCTCTGCTCTGGGCTGGGGCAGCTGGGCGGCCTGGGCCATGCTCACCAGGCAGGGGCGTTTGCAAGTCCCATCCAGCCAGTTACACTCTTTGCAGACATCGGTCTCATGTGTCTCCAGCCTGGGGCTTAGCATCTACTGATAAATTTGATTAAAATGTCTCTCCCTTTGACCATTTCTGCTCACAGGACTCACTTAGGATACATTTATTTAATGGCATAATATATTGCATCAGCTTTGGCTAAGCAGGATTGATGCCCTGAAGCCCAGCTCAGGTGTTTCTTGCTGTTTGTAAAAGAATAAGGGCCAGTATTTTTGCTTGAGTTTCTCTAATAAAAATTTTGCAGTGCATAGTGTATGTCATCACACACATGAATTTCAGGCCTCCCCACTTATCAATTCCGGTATTATTTTTTCTTGAGGGATTTCCAAGTAAACAGCTTCCAAAAGTCACCCTGCTTGTCTGGTTCAGACACTTTGAAGCCATAACTGTGAGTCTGAATTGAGTTAAAAATAAGAGCCTCCAGAGCTTAGTTCTTGCTGAGTACAGTGGCAGACAAAAAGGTACATAAAACCACTTTTGAGGAGTTCCCACTGTGGTGCCCCAGGATTGGTGGCTCGGGAGTTCTGGGATGCAGGTTTGATTCCCAGCCCGGCACAGCGGGTGAAGGATCCAGCACTGCCACAGCTGTGGCTTAGGTCGCAGTTATGGCTTAGATCTGAACCTGGCCTGGGAATTCCATACGCCAAGGGGTGGCCAAAAACTGGGGGGGAAAAAAAAAAAAACACTTTTGAGCAAGAGAACAGAAGACTCCAATTTCAAATCCAAGGTTAGGACACTGTAAAGATCATCATAATACATTTTGTTCACAGGGGAGCCTCTCCATGTCACGTCTCACCATGTCTGACTCACTGCTGTGCGTGTTCCTTGCAGGTATACTGCCAGCAAACACTACTTAGAGCAGCCGTCTGGCGTGTCACGTCTAAGGATGGTAAAAGCCACAGGAAGTATCTTCAATCTCCAGCTCAATTTCCTGTTACTTTGCTAAGAGGAAAAATACACGTGAGATGAAGTCACATGGATCTTATATTTGAATCTCTGGGTTCCTCCCAAAGAAGGTATGTGGTGAATTGTCTAAAAGCGAATCTGGTTCTTTCTCAAGTCCTTTTATAATGCAGCACTGCATCACATTTTAGTGGATGAACTTTCACACTGAAAAAAGTGAAATGATTGAAAACAATCCATATCAGATTTATTTCCTGGCTCTGCAGAGAATTCTAAACTCAGATTTCTGGGCTATCTCTTTGAAAACCATTCCTAAAAATGGCTCTTTGAAAAGTCTCGTCAGTGGCGGCAGACTGACATCCTTTGGCAGGATTCTATTTGGGGAAAGTAGCTGATGGGCAAAGCCACCTCCCTGTGGACAAGAGGGGCCTTCGGGCCAGGTAATAAGCAGCCAGCCTTTTCTGTCAGCGTTTATCAAGCTTCCCCACAGGCAAGACACTGCTCTGTGTGCTGGAGCTGCACCGACCTGAGGCTGGCCGCGCTGGCTTGACAGCAGTTCTTGAAGGAAAATGCAAAGAATGTCATAACCAATGGCCACCATATATAAAGTCCACACTCCAGTGAAATGACTACTTTTGACAGACTTATTTTGATAAGTTCTTTCATGTTTTTTTTAAAGACTCATTACTTCGTATTTTATTTATCTACTTAGATAAAACTGTACTATGTGCAGACAGCGCTTTGTTTTATAATTGATGAGTTTCTGGAAAGTTGTGAGAAATACTTTAAATCAGTCACACAAAGGAAATTATTTCAAGAGGACGAGACTGTGCTCTGTTTATTTCCCAGCACCATCTGCTCTGTATTTTCACAGCACCTTCAGGGACTCTGCTCCTGTAGAGACGCTGCCCGTGGCCTCGCCCGTAGCCTCTGGACCCCTGCGCACAGACGGGAGCCAGCGCGCTCGGCAGAGGCAGGTCACACAGAGGTGAGCCTTCCACCTGGAGCTGTCTCAGCCAGCGCCGTGGCTCTCAGCCACCGCACTGGACAGTCACAGAGAAGACTTTACCCACTTCTTGGTTCATGACCTTCTAGACCCAGTCTCACATTTTCAGGATACAGTAGGAGCTTTGAGGCTCTGCAGCATTTGGGCTGGAATCCGGAGAAATTCAGCCATGCAAAAATTCACATTCTCTTGAATCATAAGATTGCTAATTTGTTTGTTTCTTTTGTGGCCGCACCCTTGGCAGGTGGAAGTTCCGGGGCCAGGGACTGAATCCGAGCTGTGACCTACACCGCAGCTGCAGCTGTGCCGGATTCTTTTTTTTTTTTGTCCTTTTGCCTTTTATGTAGAGCCGCACCCGCGGCATATGGAGGTTCCCAGGCTAGGGGTCTAACAGGAGCTGTAGCCGCCGGCCTTCGCCACAGTCACAGCAACGCGGGATCCGAGCCGCGTCTGCAGCCTACACCACAGCTCACAGCAACGCCGGATCCTTAACCCACTGAGCAAGGCCAGGGATCGAACCCGCAACCTCATGGTTCTTAGTCGGATTCGTTAACCACTGAGCCACGAAGGGAACTCCCTGTGCCGGATTCTTAACCTACTGAGCCTGGCCAGGGATTGAAGAGAGACAAGCCGGATCGTTAATCTACTGTGTCACAGTGGGAACTCCTGAGCTTGCTAGTTTTACAGACCGAAAAACAGCAGTCTCACATGGCTCGGCCTATGTGTGGAGAGGAAGGGAGGGTTATGGCTTAGAGTCAACTGCTAACACTCATCTTTCCTCCTTTTCTCTCTTCCAAATCACACAGTGGAACGTGAGTTCCTCTCAGGTAACTGTCTTAAGTCTTAAGAAAGGGAAGATGATGGAGTTCCTGTCGTGGCTTAGTGGTTAACGAATCCGACTAGGAACCATGAGGTTGCGGGTTCAATCCCTGGCCTTGCTCAGTGGGTTAAGGATCCGGCGTTGCCGTGAGCTGTGGTGTAGGTCGCAGACGCGGCTCAGATCCTGCGTTGCTGTGGCTGTGGTGAAGGCCAGCGGCTACAGCTCCTGTTAGACCCCTAGCCTGGGAACCTCCATATGCCGCGGGTGCGGCCCTAGATAAACGCAAAAAAAAAGGACAAAAAAAAAGGGAAGATGGGATGTGGGGAAATGCAGACGGCTTCTGGGCTCCAGTCCTCCCATATGGAGAACAGGAAAGACCTTTGAAGATGTATTAGTGAATAAATCCATCCCTGGCTAGCTGCACAGAGGACGCGGCAGCAACTGCTGGGTCTACAGCTGACCTGAGCCACCATTAACGCCATTAGCACGGGCGGGCAGAGCTGCCAAGCTGTGAAAACTAAGGCACAGAATCACAGCGAACACACACTGAGATGGTGACACAGTCAAATTTAGAAGTCGTCTCTGGGGAGTTCCCATCCTGGCTCAGTGGGTTAAGAACCTTACTAGGATCCAGGAGGACGCAGGTTCGGTCCCTGCCTCACTCAGTGGGTTAAGAATCCGGTAGGCCGGCAGCTCTGATTCGATCCCTAGCCCGTTCCTTTTTTTTTGGTCTTTTGTCATTTTTAGGGCCGCACCTGCGGCATATGGAGGTTCCCAGGCTAGGGGTCTAATTGGAGCTATGGCTGCCGGCCTTCGCCACAGCCACAGCAGTGCGGGATCCGAGCCGCGTCTGCAACCTACACCACAGGGCACGGCAATGCCGGATCCTTAACTTACTGAGCAAGGTCAGGGATTGAACCCGCAACCTCATGGTTCTTAGTCGGATTCGTTAACCATTCAGCCACGACAGGAACTCCGAGAGCTTTGTGCTCTGACACTTCTTGAGTGATTTTTTTTTTTTTTTTGCCTTATCTAAGAGCCGCACCCGCGGCATATGGAGGTTCCCAGGCTAGGGGTCTAACAGGAGCTGTAGCCATGGGCCTTCGCCACAGCCACGGCAACTCAGGATCCAAGCTGCGCTGCAACCTACACCACAGCTCACGACAACGCCGGATCTTTAACCCACTGAGCGAGGCCAGGGATCGAACCTGCGACCTCATGGTTCCTAGTTGGATTCATTAACCACTGAGCCATGATGGGAACTCCTAGCCCGAACTTTCATATGCTGTGGGTGCGGCCCTAAAAAACAACAACAAAAAAAAACCAGCAAAGAAGTCTCTGAATCCCCTGGAAATTAGCTTCCATTTTAACAGTCTGGCTAAGAAAGCCCTGAGTAGTATTTCACAGGTCAAATGTATATTTAGTGAGAGAAATAAAGCAGCCTGTGGGGCTCGTGGTATGGAACACAAACCCCAATTTCAGACCTGATGCTTTCAAAACACGCGTGTTCTCCGAAGTGCACTAAATGTGAGCTAGTGCTGAACCGCCTCCCACACGCGGCACACTCAGCATTTCTCCCGTGTGGCTTCTCTGGTGAACAGTAAGGCCCGAGCCCTGACGGGGGCCTCTCCCACACTCCTGCGCCCGCACGGTCTCCAGCGGGCATTCGCCGGTGGGTCTGCGGTTTGAGCGGTCACTGGAACTTTCCCACGCTCCGGACATTCACAGGGTTTCTCTCGTGCGTAGACCCTCTGTGAGCTTCGGCCACAGCTTTTCCCACAACGGCCACTTTTACGGGGTTTCTTTTCTTCGATATGGGCTCATCTGCGGACAGCTAAGTGTGAGCTCTGGCTGAAATGTCTTCCACGTGCACAGCAGACGCGGGGTTTTCTCCGGCATAGGTTCCCTTAGGACCCATGCATTTACCTCTCTTTCTGGAAGAGAGAGGACTCTTGTCCATCTTCTAAGGACACTCCCCATCGCTTCTCTGCCCCACATTCACTTTCCCCGTCTTTCCTCTAGCGAAGGTACCGGGAAAGGTCCATTCTCAATCTTCCTAATAAAGCTCCAGGTGGCTCTGCTTCCTCCGAAATCTCCTGGCTTGAATTCTTCTCATTCTCTGGCCTTGCTTCAAGATCTGAAAGAATGAAGTGAAACTGCAAATGGACCTTTTTTTTTTTTTTTTGTCTTTTTAAGGCCACACCCAAGGCATACGGAAGTTTCAGGGTAGGGGTTGAATTGGAGCTGCAGCCGGCCTTTGCCACAGCCAGAGCAACGCCAGATCCAAGCAGCGTCTGCAACCTATGCTATAGCTTGTGGCAGCGCCGGATCCTTAACCCACTGAGCGGGGCCAGGGATCAAACCTGCATCCTCAGGGATACTAGTTGTGTTCGTAACCTGCTGAGCCACAACAGAAACTCCCCCTATTTTCCGGTTGCAGAAGAATGGACACAAAGTGAAAGAGATCCTCACTGGACACTTAAAAACAAGCTACTGACAGAACACAGTGAACTTTCATTAACCAGGAGCAAGTGAGCGGGAACATGACCGAGCCACGGTTAAGACCAGCAGACGCCCAGCCTCGCTCACTCCGCCAGCTTCTAAGCGGGAAGGTCGTGTGGAGAAAACCCACAGACAGGATCCAGGTCCTCGCCTCCCTCTTCAATCCGAGCAGCTCCCCCTCCTCAGAGGCTCTGCCTCCACGCTTGGCTGCCCGTCTCCTGCCGTCACCTAGGCCCTGGCAGTCAGTACTAAAGAGCCCCCTTTCTCCTCCTGGTCCTGCCCGCTGGGCGGAGGGACACGCCTTAGGATAAGTCCGCAGGGCCTTCTCCATCGCCTTCCTCACAAGTGGGAAGGACGACTGATTAACACAGAGCTGGCCCACACGGCTCAGGAGATCAGCCGTTGAGGCGCTGTCCCTGCGGGACGAGGCTGCGGTTGTCCAGGGCTGCTGGGGACTCGGCCCTGGAGGCTGTTGTTAGGAAGCTTACTGCAGCCACGCAGCCAGACACGTCCTCCAACAGCACCAGCAAGTAGCTGCCATTTCCATCTCAGCGTCTTTCTGTCTCTCTCCGTTGGTCTAGAACCTGAACGGGAGAAGAACAATACTATTCATCAAACCTCCTGAAATTCCAACAAAAGGACCGAGCCCTGACTTGGAGGCGAGCTCATCTTAACCATGAGAAAATTCGCCCTTCCAATAATCTAAGGTTGACTGCAGTTCTAATTTGGGGTCATCCATGCTCCCTTTTTCTAATAACATGTTCAGTGATGGCTAATGATAATTACAGTTCAGATAGAAATTTAAGAAGGGGGAGTTCCTGTCGTGGCTCAGTGGGTAATGAACCTGACCAGGCTCCATGAGGACACGGGTTAGATCCCCGGCCTTGCTCAGCGGGTTAAGGATCGATTATTACTGTGAGCTGTGGTGTAGGTCGCAGACGCGGCTTGGATCCTGCGCTGCTATGGCTGTGGTGTAGGCCAGCAACTACAGCTCCAATTCAACCCGTAACCTGGGAACCTCCATGTGCCATGGGTACACCCCTAGAAAGCAAAAATAAAAATTTTTAAAAAAAGAGAAAAAAAGAAATTTAAGAAGGGAATCATAAGCACTAGTACTCTATGTGATCCAAGGTAACGAAGGGGCCCAGGCCTGCCTGGGTGCTGCCTGCTTCCCTGTTCTCTCGGCTGCTGTGGTTTCAGCACCACAGAGCAATAACCCCGGCAGGCCACGTGCCCGGGTTCCTCACCTGACCTTGCTCAGTGCTCATCCACGTCCAGAATCCCAGGTCTGACTTCTCCACTGGGGGCATATCGGCTTTCACTTGCTTCCATTCAGTTCCCACCTGCACAGGAAGTTTTCCAAATTTCCTCAAAATGCTGGAGACTGCTGTTCCAGCGTTCTTCACTTCTCCCCAGGCTTGAAAGCCCGTCTGGCAGGAGAACTGTAAGTCCTGCTCAAGGAAGAGCGAGGAGGGGCACGGGGTCCTTATGTAATTCGCCTCCTGTCCTCATATCTGGAAGTGGGATGAGAATGGAAAGTCCCAGAAAGGTCTGGTTTTCAGAGGAAAAAGCTTAGTTATTGACTCTGGAAATTTGCCCCTTTAGAGAAGAGGGCAATGTGCTTCTGTATTTTAACAATAACTGCAAACACTCTAACAGCCCAGGGAGCTAGACACGGTCGCTGTGTGCATTATGCGGATGAGAAAGTAGAAGCTCAGGGTGTTTAACCAAAGTACCCAGGAAAGGACAAGTCTTCGAAGTGACAGACGGTGGTATGTAATACGCCCAAGAGTTCGCATCTATGAGGGACTTCTTTTTTTTGCCACAACATGTGGCAGCTTGATGTGGACTCTCAGTTCCTAGACCAGGGATTGAACCCCGGGCCACAGTGGTGAAAACGCCAAATCCTAATCACTAGGAGTTCCTGTTGTGGCTCAGCAGAAACGAATCTGACTAGCATCCATTAGAACGAGGGTTCGATCCCTGACTGTGCTCAGTGGGTTAAGGATCCGGTGCTGCCGTGAGCTGTGGTGTAGGTCAAGGACATGGTTCGGATCCTGTGTTGCTGTGGCTGTGGTGTAGGCCAGCAGCTGCAGCTCCAATTCAACCCCTAACCTGGGAACCTCCCTATACTGCACATACGGCCCTAAAAAGCAAAACATTAAATAAATAAAGTGGGCCGGGAGATTGCTTTGCTATCAAGCAGAGAAAAACCCTCAAAAAGTTGCCTTGGTTTGCTGGTTTCTAGCAGTACTCGAGGACAGGACATAGCGTTCCTCCACAGCAATCAGCAATTTCCCCCCGACGAGGCCACTTCAAGTACAGACCAGTGATAGCAGGGTGACAGTAAGCCTGTCTCCTGCTTCCTGGTCCCTCATCTTCCCACGGTCTGCCTCCCGCTGTTCTGGGGTGCATGTGGGGAGGGGAGCTTACCTCTGGGACTGCTCCCCAAGCCTGGGGGCCGACACTCCTGGGCTCCCTTGGGGCTCCGTCCTTTCATCACCATCCCCGTCCCTGCTTTCTGCTTCTCTCCGGAGACTCCTCTATTCCACAGAATGCCTCCTGCCACCTCCAGGGCCTCGAAGGTGTTGGCAAGGGTCCAAGGACCCATCAGGGCATCCACTCGTCACAGAAGGGGCAGGTGCTGGGGTGTGGGTGCTCCTGACTTTGTGGTACTTGATCGGATGTTTTTGAACTGGTAGAGACTCTGTTCCAGGGTCTGCAGGAAACCACGGTCCCACGGCCACTCAGCCACAGTCCGGTACACCTGGCAGTTCCAATGGCAGGTGCAGAGCTTTTTGTGAATCCGGGAATCACTAAGAATTCCCAGGAAAGTCTTGGTTTCCTCAAGGCCCGTGCACCCCTGCCACCTCTCAGCCTCCAGGCCCTGCCACTCCAGCTCGTCCTAGGTCTTGGCCTTTCTCAGGACAGGCCCCTGGCCAGGCTCGACTCTCCCTGCCCCTGGGGAGTCTCTCACACCGTCCTCTCCGGAGCACTGAAGATCTGGGCTCTGCGGTTTTGCCTCCTGCTCCATGGGGAAGTTCACATCTGGTCTGTGGGTTGGAAAATCTGTTTGCAGGGAGATAAGACATAATGTTGGGTGAATCAAATCCCAACCACTCCATATACCGGAAGAGGAGATACTAATTTTTTTTTTTAAAGTCTAAAAGGGGAGTTCCCATTGTGGCTCAGTGGCTCGGTGGTAATGAACCCGACTAGTATCCATGAGGATGCGCGTCTGATCTCTGGCCTCGCTCAGTGGGTTAAGGATCCAGTGTTGCCGTGAGCTGTGGTGTAGGTCACAGACATGGCTTGAATCACATGTTGCTGTGGTGTAGGCCGGCAGCTGCAGCTCTGATTCCACCCCTAGCCCGGGAACCTCCATATGCTGTGGGAATGGCCCTAAAAATAAAAATTAAATTAAAAAAACAAAAAGTCTAAGGGGATTCTTGGGAAGGCTCAGTGAAAGTAATATTAAGGACTATGAGCGAACAAAATGAAAAAAATCGGGAGTTCCTGTTGTGGCTCAGCAGTAATGGACCCAACTAGTATCCATAAGGATGCAGGTTCAATCCCTGGCCTTGCTCAGTGGATTAAGGATCCTGCATTACTGTGACACAGCTTAGCAGCTGCAGCTCTGATTCAACCCCTAGCCTGGGAACTTCCATATGTTGCAGGAGTGGCCCTTTAAAAAAAAGACAGAAGAAAAAATTCAGGCCTAAATTCATCTATCCATGTTCATTCATCCTGTAACAGGTCAAGTTCACACAGCTGCAAAAGCCTTTACTGACCATCTTCCTCGGATGAGCTTGAATACACTCTCCTTTCTGGACTCCAGTAACTCAGCCTCGACAGCACTGACTATGCTATTAGGTCTCCGCGTGGGATTTAAGGAAGTAATGGATCTGAAAAGTTAAACCCCAAAGGACCTGGAGTGGTGAAAACTATAGAAACCCAACAGCAAATTTTGATTGTAAAAGAAGGCCATTCTCACCTAGCGAGGCCCCAGCTGCGGATCTCTCCCAACTTATTTCCAGGTGCTTCCTCTGTCCAGGTTCCAGGTGCCTCTGTGCCTCCTGGGGGACATGCACAGCCACACTGCCAAGGGTCACCAAGTCCTGCGAGAACATGCCCCCCCCCCCGGCCCCAAAAGCACAGTGCCTTAGGGCAAAACACTGCGGGGCACGCGACAGACCACACTCAGAAGAAACTACAAAGTAAGTCTCCTTTGGCTTTTAAACGCAAGAAGCAAGGAAGAGGCAGGGAAGAGAAAGCAAAGGAAGCACCAACCTACCGGCTCCGGAAACCCGGGCAGAGCACTGGAGGCCTCACACTTGCTCACGGTCACAGTTACTATATGGAAGCGCTGGGATTTGAACCCAGAACTCTGAGTCTGAAGCTTTTGTTTTTCTCACACTACACAGTCCTGCGTACCACGAGGACAAGATCCAGAGACAGAAAAAGGAGTTCCCACTGTGGCTCAGCAGCAAATAGCATCCATGAAGATGGGGGTTAAATCCCTGGCCTTGCTCAGTGGGTTAAGGATCTGGTGTGGCCGTGAGCTGTGGTGTAGGTCGCAGACGTGGCTCAGATCTGGTGTTGCTGTGGCTATGGTGTAGGCCAGTGGCTACAGCACCAATTCAACCCCGAGAAGAGTTCCAGATTTTTCTCTTCCATATCCATCCAAGTTACCGCCTGCCAGTGTTATATTATTTTATTCTGCAGTTTTTTGGGGAGAGGGTTTTTTTTTTTTGGCTGCTCCACAGCATATGGAGTTCCTGGAGCCAGGAATCAGATCTGAGCCACAGTTGTGACCTTCGCTGCAGCTGCAGCAATGCTGGATCCTTTGACTCACTGTGCCAGGCCAGGGATTGAACCTGCGTCCTGGTGCTGCAGAGATGCTGCCAATCCTGTTGTGCCACAGCAGAAACTCCTCTTCAGTTTTTTGGGATTTTTTTTTTTGGCTTTTTAGGGCCACACCCGTGGCATATGGAGGTTCCCAGGCTAGGGGTCAAATCAGCTACAGCCACCGGCCTACACCACAGTAACAAGAACATAGGATCTGAGCTATGTCTGCGGCGTATACCACAGCTCACAGCAACACCGGATCCTTAACCCACTGAATGAGGCCAGGAATTGAACACGCATCCTCATAGATACTAGTAGGGTTCATTTCCACTGCACCACAATGGGAACTCCCCAGTTTTTTTGTTTGCTTGTTTTTGTGGCTCTTTAGGGCCACACCCACAGCATACAGAGGTTCCCAGGCTAGGGGTCTAATCGGAGCCACAGCTGCCAGCCTATACCACAGCCACAGCCACAGAAACGCCAGTTCCGAGCCGCGTCTGCAACCTACACCACAACTCACGGCAATGCCGGATCCTTAACCCACTAAGTGAGGCCAGGGATTGAACCCGCAACCTCATGGTTCCTAGTCAGATTCGTTTCCGCTGAGCCACAATGGGAACTCCCCCCAGTTTTGATAACACATGTGAATCATCTGAACTGGTCTGGGGACACCCACCTGCCTTGAGAATTCCTCTACTCCAGTTTAGCCCTACCTGTTCCCTTCCTACCAACCAGGCCTAAAATTGTTATCCACACCTTCTGTACTAGGACCAGCAGTGTCTCACTCACAAGAGGAGAGGAGCCACAGGCTCTGCTGTGTAGTTTTACAAAACATGCCAACCAAAGCCCTTCTTCCTTTTGGAGGTGCCTGTTAAAGACCCACAGATTCATGAGGTCCACCTCGATTCATCAGCACATCCTCCGAGGGGAAGGCGCTGTACCCTCTACCCCACTTCCTGCCGTCGGAGGGGGTTTCACACTCTCCCCACAGAGTCCCCTCTCTCCCCACAGAGTCCCCGACACTGCTGCTGCTTACTGACCTTGTGGAAGGATCCAGGTTCCTCTGTGGGGCTGGGGATCATTTGGTCTTCTGGTTCTGGCTGTGAGACCTCCGCCCCTGCCTGGAACAGACACGCAGAAGAGATGCATGCTTCAGATGAAGGCTTAAGGGAGCAGTACTGATCCTGAGGGTTCTTCCTCCTGCGACAGTACCTCCCACCCCTGTTCAAGGGCTGGAAATGGTCAGAATTCTGTAGGCACTAAAAGTTAATTTCAAGACACAAAGACGCAAAAAGGGAACTCAGCCTTAGGTGAACCACAGCCTTAGGTGAAGCACAGCAGGGGCAGTAAGGAGTGTGGGTGTGGAGGCCCCACTACGCTAAGATCTGAGAATCCAGGCCACTCAGCTCTCCTGGGGCTGCTTCTGGGAAACTTATAATAAAGAGAAAGCAAACAACAAAGCAGCTATTTTGCAACAGAACCCAAAGGTTTGACAATGTCAGTAAAGACCAGTGAAGCCCCGTGCTTCAGGCTGGCTGCTGCTGCTGAATGAGAGCTGCTCTCCAACGAGAAAACAGTTTGTATGTGCTCCCCCTGGATCGGAGTAGTGCTCAAGCTATTTTAAGCAATTCTCCTGTTTAATAATGGGGACCAACACTCACAGCGACCAATGCTGCAGATTCTCTAAAGAGTCAGTCTGAAAAATGTAAGGAAAGTTGCAGCTACCAGGCCCAGGGAATAAACAAACTCCATTTAGACTCAAACAGCGGTCTGCACATCACCCGCTCTGCTGGCGCCCAGGCAGCTCCGTCTCTCACATTCCTCTATTTCAACTACTCACAACTCAGAACCCACGTCTCACCTGCAGCCTCTGTCTCCCAGGTTCTTTCTGCAAATCTTCCACCAGGGCCCCTGCCTCCTCGCCACTCTCTGGATGCTTTTGTCTAACCCAGATCTGCATGTCCTGAGGAAGAACAGGAACTGTTCCAGGACCAGCAGCTCCAGATCTGCTCTTTCATACACTTCTCTGGTCTCAGCCACGGAGGACAGAGCTCCAGGCGTTGGAAGAGGGCCTCCCAGGGTCCAGGTGCTTCTTGATAGTGAAAATACCAAAAGCGCTGGCAGGAGGTCTCAGGTCCAGGGTCATGCTCTTGAAGGAAAACTTTCTGCTCCCAGTGCGGATCTTCCGGCCTCGCTATTTGAAACTCTGCTTGTACTTGAAGAATCTGGACTTGGGGAGCCACAGCTACTGCCGTTGTTCAGACCAGAAAAGAACTCTGCATTGTGCTCTGAAGTCCAAACCTCTTCATTTACCTCACTGGGAAGCCAGCTTCAGATAGGAGTCTAAGTAGAACTTGAAATTCTAGAGCCAGAAACATACGATACAGAGTGAACTCTAGTGAATGTCCCAAGTGTTAGCCCAGTGGGACTGAGGCGAAGAAAAAGCCTTCCTGTTCCTCCCTGCCCGTGTCCTGATGCCCATGGAGTCTGGCCCTCTGTCACTAGGGAGGCAGCTCCAAAAGTGTGACAGGAAGGGTCTAGGACTGGTGGTCTGGTTGGAAAGTAGAAGAGCTTGGAGGTGTGTTTGCCTATCAATTTCCTTAACGCCGAGAAAATGCCAATTATGCACACTGAAGAATGAGGATGGGCTGATGGAGATAATAAGGACAATAAACCTCCCACTCCCCCAAGCCCCTGGTCTTCAGAGTTGCAAAGTATGCACAGGACAAGAACGAGAGCGCGCACAAGGTAGCAGCACCTTGGAGAGCAGCGCCTGGGTGGGTGCCCCGCCCTAAGGCTCAGAGATTCAATTGCTCCAACTCTTCTCTGTCTGGGTTCTCAGATTTGGGCGGGCGCTCTCAGGATTCCTCAGTCCTGGCATCAAAACTCTCTCCCAGACACGGAGATTTACTCAGGTTTAGGTTACAAGATTTAAGTACAAGGATAGTAAGATCACAGACTCACAGGATGTTACAGTTGGAAGGAAAGTCAAGAGATACTCAGGCTTCACTTCCCTCAAGGCTGAGGCATTAACGGCTCAGAGACCCTCCACGACCTTACCCGAGGTCACAAAGCTGGCAGGAAAGGGGCAGTGGCTCAGCCTGGTGACAGAGGACTGGGTGACTGGCACGCAGAGCGTGACTTACACTGAAATGCTACTCCGCTCCGCGGGCGACCTTCTCTGGAAGCTTTATGGGGTAAACGCGGGCCCTGGGGACGGGGTCGTCCCCGCCGGGCCCGGTGGGCAGTGAGATGGGCTCAACAAGCAGGAAGGGCGCATCCTGTCCCGGGGTCCGCTCGCGGGGAGGCGGAGCCTGGCTAGAAGCGGCCGGACCCTAGTCTCCTCCGGGTCACACCCACCTGGCGAGGGCGGCCCGGGCCCGAGGTGAGATGCACTCCCGCCCGCCGAAGCCCTCTGACCACTGGAGGCCCGACTCCGCGGTACCTTTTCTGTGGCCACGCAAGGTCCCCGCACCGCACTCCCACCCGGAACCCAGACCCCCGGTCTGAGCACTCAAACAGTCACTAAACACCGGAACCGGAAACGCAAGCCCCAGAAGGACGTTGTCTTGGCCGGACTACATTTCCCATGGGCCTCCGCGAGCACCTGCTGACTGACAGCGGCACTAACCAATAATTTATGGGGCGGCTTGGGCGCCTGTTTCAGACAAACCACTGACGACGGACGGGACTTTCGCACAAGCTGGTTGAGGGGGGGCGGGGCCAAACCTACAATAGACCCTGGTGGAGTGACTGTAGGTGGTCCTGCCTCGCCTCTCCCAACCCTTTGGGAATTAAGAGGAGGCGGCGGCCTCTCGCCCTATATGGCCCCGGGGACCACTGAGAGAGAGGGCCCTTTCCCAAAGCGTTATCCCTTGCAGCTAAAAGAGGGTGTTTAACCCTGTTAAGCCCTGTTTATCCCTATTATACAGGTGAATAAACCCAGGCAGCTTGGACCTCAGGTCTTTCTTACAGTGACACTGAGACTCCAGTTCAGATATTTTGCCACTTAAAGTACTTTTCTGGCATAGTTGCCCTCTCTGGTAATACTTCACCACTGTCCTTCCCCTCATTTCCTGCGCGCCCAGTCCTGGGTGACTCAAGATGAATGTCATTGACTCTTATTCATTTAAAAATCAATTGTGGAGCATCTACTTTAGGCCAAGCAGGACATTGTCTCCTCTGAAGGAGTGTAATCTCTCAGAGGATGCATTTTCTAAAATGAGAGGACGAACAACTCACATAATTCCAGTGCAGGGTGGTAAGTGCTAAATGGAGGTGCAGGGTGGTAAGTGCTAAATGGAGGTGCTTTCGCAGTAAATGTCAGGAAGGAAGTACTGGAGAGCAGCTGGGAGAGCCCAGGAGGGAAGAAGGTGAACCCTCGGGGAAAGGGAGCAGGAAACCACACTTTACCTTTGCATATTTTATCTGGCTTGGTTCTGACAACAGATTTTGCATAGAAGGTCTCACTCACTCCCTATTTAACAGATAAAAGATCTAAAATTCATTGGAAGGTGGATTAAGCTGCCATCTCCTTCCCAGGTGCTCCCTACAAAGGCCTAAATCCAATTGGCAAGTCTGAGCCATGGAGATTTCTTCCAGCGTATTGTTCTTAAGGAGAGTTCGGAGAGGGTTAATGAGGAAATCTCGGGTCAGCACTTTAAGCATGCACAAAACATCTAGCTTTCAAACCAGCCCAGCCCAGAGGTTCCACAGAGCTGCCGCAAAAACCAGCGAAGCAGGGCAAAGACCAAGCTCAGGAGAGAGCTTTGGGTTCTCACCACTGAGTCACCAGAGCACCTCTGTTTTTACATGTTTTCTATTGTAAGATTTCACTTGAAAAAGCAGTTCCACTGTTAAAAAAAATTGCAAAGTACTAATCCCAGCCCATGCTCCATTCCCTGAACTCGGGGATCTCCTGGGCCAATGGAACTTGCACTGGAAGCAAAATCAAGCCTGGAAAGGGTAGCCCCAACACAGCCCACGTCACTTTCGCCACCAACACCACATCCAGTACTCCAAAGGAGCAGACCTGCACACGTTCCCCTGCGCTGTGAGCCGCACTCCCCAGGGACTGGGACTACAGTGTACGAAGATGAGATGTTTTCTCAGTTGCAGCTTCCTGGGCCCTCAGAAGACAGTTGGTCTCAGAAACCTAGAAAGGCCCATTTTTTGGTGAAAGTGAAGCAGGAGATAGATGGGTCCCAGGCAACTGTAATCTGTTCCCTGTGGACAGATAACTTCTAGATAAATGCTGCATCCTGCTTGAATACAATATAGAGAACTTCTATCACTCTGGGAGACCTCTGGAAATACACGCTCGCAAAAAGTTTCCTCGGGGTCAGAGAAAGGAGGGGCACCGGATCATAGCACGTCCTGTCAACTTTTTTTTTCCTCCATTATAGCTGGTTTATAGATTTCTGTCAATTTTACAATTGCACAGCATGGTGACCTGGTTACACATACATATACAGATTCGTCCTGTCAACTTTATTTATTTATTTTATTTATTTATTTTGAGGGCCACACCTACCACAAATGGAGGTTCCCAGGCTACGAGATCTGAGCCTCCGTCTGCGACCTACACCACAGCTCACTGCAACGCTGGATCCTTAACCCACTGAATGAGGCCAGGGATCGAAACTGCGTCCTCATGGATGCTGGTCGGGTTCGTTTCTGCTGAGCCACAAGGGGAACTCCCCCCACAGGGATGATTTAAAGGACCCCTAAAGCACATGTTGCTCTCTTCCTCTTTTGCTCTTTTTCTCTCTTTCTCTCTCCCTCCCACCCCACCCCCCATGCCTGTGCCTGGTTTTTCTCCACACCTATCCTCTCTTTCTTCTCTCTTTAAATAAACATGTACTTGCCGCACTACCTGTGGGACTTCAAGGCTTCTCCCAGGAGATAAAGCTCAAAAAGCCTCTGGCCGAGATTAGAACTGCAGACTGCTTATCAGCCCACCTGTCTCACTGTTACAATGTCCCTAAGGACCTCCGCACCCCAGCAACCTGGCCACCCCTACCTGCCCCCCACTAGGAAAGGTATGTGGCCACTCCTTACCGGCCCTATAGGGGTAACATATGCCCCCAACCAACCAGCAAGAGTATCCAAAGACCCCATCCTTCCCCAGCCAACCAGCGGGTGAACAGGTGTATGGCCAGACCACACCTCGCACGCCTTTGTCTTCGGGCTGTAAAAACAGACACAACCACGTGCCCAGGGTCGGCTCTCCCTGCTTATCAGGTAGTCGGCCCATCATTTAACTGTGTCTCCTGCCTCAGTAAACTTGTCTTTCTTACACCTTGGATTAAATCCTGAAAACTCTTTTTCCACCTGCGTGCAGAGACCACAACACTAGCCTGTCTCTTCACCAAATTCTTTCTCCAAAGGGGCAAAGTTCTGGGGACCTACATGAAGTGATTAGAGTTCAGTATTCTCAGCCAAGAACAAAAGCAGGTTCCATCTAGGACCAAGTTATCAACATTACCACCGAGAACGGAATTTCAATGTCCACTGCCAGCAATTTCAATGTCCTCTTCCCGGCAGCCTCTGGAATGGGCAGAGCAAGCGGTTCGACGCTGGGCCTCATTAAGTGGGTTAATGATCTGGCTTGGTCCTGGTTGCTGTGGCTGTGGTGTAGGTCGCAGAGGTGGCTCGGATACGGCGTTGCTGTGGCTGTGGCTCAGGCCAGCAGCTGCAGCTCTGATTCGACCTCTTGCCTGGGAGCTTCCATGTGCTGTGGGTGTGGCCCTAAAAAGCCAAAAAAAAAAAAAAAGGAAGTAGACGCTGGGGGCTTCTTGATGTTTCCTAGGGGAACAAAGCAGTGTCCTTCCACCCAACCATATCCGGCGTGAAGACCCCTCCTCGCCTCTGCAGACCCACTCTAGGTGCAAGTGGACCAGGAAGTGATCGATTCTCAACCTTTCTAGAACCACCATGTGTTATTTTCCCAACCTGGTTCCAGTCTAATTCTTCAAATTCAGCTAATCTTGTTTTCTTTTTTTTTTCCAGGACATTTTGTGTTTTCACCAGGTGGGGAAGAATGAAAAAAAATTTAGTTAGAAAGGTTTTAAGAGTTTAATATCAAATCCCTTTTCTTTCTTTTTTTTTGTTTTTTTTTTTGTTTTTTTGTTTTTTCAGGGCTGCACCCTCAGCATATGGAGGTTCTCAGGCTAGGGGTTAAATCGAAGCTGCAGCTGCCGGCCTACGCCACAGCCACAGCAATGCAGGATCCTTAACCCACTGAACAAGGCCAGGGATGGAACCTGCATCCTCATGGTTCTAATCAGATTCGTTTCCACTGAGCCACAACGGGAACTCCTTGACTCCCTTTTCAAGTTGAGACTTAGACGGGGCCAGTATCCTCTACAACCCAAGTTCCAGAATTGACTGTCACCTATGAAACCACCCCATCTACTCTTCCCTCACAGGCAGGACAGCTCCTGTATCTTCTCAGACAGATGGGAATCTGCCTCCTAGTAAAAAGGCATGAAGTTGGGTAATGGAACTTCTTGTTCACAGCCCTTCCCCAGTGCCCGGCACAGTGATGGTACACAGGTCCTTGGCACACGGCTTGCCAGGAAGCGAAGGAATACAACCAGTGATGGGGATTTCGTAGCCTGTGTGGTTTGGTGTCACTTCCTTGTGTCAGTTGATTTTGGATAGAGACGATCACCCTTGGCAGACCATTCAGCACCTCAGCCGAAGCTGCCGCTCCAAGCGTTGGTTGACAGATCGGATGCAGAGCTAGCAAAGGGCAGTGGAAAGGCATGTACACTGGTCACGCACCCAAGACTGCGTTCACCCAAGGGTGTGCTCTTTGAAGCAAGTGATTTTCTTTCCCAGTATGTCTTGGATCACTTCCAGTCTGGGGCAGGAGGTGGGTGGGGTGGGGAATTGAACTGTGGGTTGACTAATAGCCAAGTTCAAGTTTTGCTTGGTTTTTGTGTGTGTGGTGTGTGTTTTGTTTGTTTTGCTTTTAAGGGCTGCACCCACAGCATATGGAAGTTCCAGGGCTAGGGACTGAATCCAAGTGGCAGCTGCAGTCTACACTGCAGCTGTAGCAATGCCAGATCCTTTAATCCACCGTGCTGGGTGGGGGATCAAACCCACGCCTCTGCAGCCACCCGAGCCACTGCAGTTGGCTTCTTAACCCACTGTGCCACAGCGGGAACTCCAAGTTCAGTTTTTTGTTTTTTGTTTTTTTTGTTATTTTGTTATTTTAGGGCCACACCCGCAGCATATGGAGGTTTCCAGGCTAGGGGTCCAATCGGAGCTGTAGCTGCCAGCCTACGCCACAACAACGCAGGATCCAAGCAGCGCCTGCAACCTACACCACAGCTCACGGCAGCACAGGATTCTTAACCCACTGAGCGAGGCCGGGGATCGAACTCGCAGCCTCATGGTTCCTAGTTGTATTCATTAACCGCTGCGCCACGATGGGAACTCCCAAGTTCAGGTTTTTAACGCATGTGAAAAGACAGGACTGAAGAGAAGAATGGGACTCTACTTTATTAGGCAAAATAGAGCATCCACCTGTAAGAACCAAGGTGCCTTCTGAGTGCAGGCCCTGTGCATAGGACAGAAAAGCCTTATTTACCCTCCTCTTCCCTCCTAACAAACCCCTGCGCCTGCTATCATCCCCCGTCTTTACTGTTTCACGGCTCAAGGACCCAAGAGCAAAGCCCTGGCAGCGTCACCAAGATCAAGGGCCACATGTGTAGGATCACTCTCAAGCCCAAACCTCTCCAGGGCACAGATAATGTGTCCTCCTTAAAAATAACGTTCTTTATATACAAAAGCTACCAGACAGTATTCTAGATCTGCACACAGAAGATAAGAATCCAAGAACAGGGGAATGACAAGTGCACAAAATGATGACTACGGGCCGTGTATGCATAGGGGTGGGGGGTAAAGACATAAGGCCGCCCTGCAGAGTGCAGAACTGTTTCAGCTTTGATGAGACAGACACACAGTCCACCGGGGGAGGCAGCTTGGGGGAGGGGCTCTGACTTCATCTGACACTCACAACAGGAAACCCCACAAGAATAAGTGGGGACCACCCCCGCCCCCGCAGCCAACTTACCCCAGGACGGGAAGCGGAGGCAAAATCAATCACAGACGGTTCCTCCCTTTCTGCCTTTCCTGGCAGGCCCCGCACAGCCCACGCGGATGGAAAGGTTCTGGGACACCGGTTCCGGGCCGGGCTCCCTCGTGTGTCTCGGCGCTCCTGATGCGTTCTAGAACTAGAAAAAGGGCTTTGCCGGCATGTGGATGACTCAGAACTGGAGAAGGCCCTCCACTTTCACCCGAAATCGAAGCCCAGGACAGGAAGGCAGGGACGGCCGGCTCTGCCGTGGCGGGGGCCAGGGGAGGCAGCGACTCCGGTAAAGGCACATTAGCCCAGTCACACCAGTGGATTTCTGGGACTTCTCAGAAACGTGGGCCATGCTGTCTTCCATTCCACGCGAGGAAATAGTTCCCTCGTGGTGTCTACCAAAGAGGAAACAAGGCACAGAGGATCAGGAGAGAAGGAGCCAGCTGGCTTGAGAAACGTGAACGGTGAAAGCCCCGGCTTTCCCACCTCCCACTCCTACGCGCTGTCCTCCGGGCCCGGCTCTGCCCACGGCGACGGCGGGGTCCTGGAAGTGAGGATAAGCAGGGGTATGATTCTGGCAAAAATCCCCAACGAGCCTTTGGGAAGAATGGGGCGGGCGGTGCTGCAGGTCCGTCTCCCTGGCCAGTCCCCTCGCTGTCCCTCCCTGCCCCTTCAGTAAGGCTTCTCCTTCATGTGAGTTCTCTGATGTGTAATGAAATTGGAGCTGTTGCTGAAGCCTTTGCCGCACTCGGGGCATTTGTAGGGCTTCTCGCCCGTGTGGATCCGCTGGTGTATGATGAGGACCGAGTTCCAGCTGAAGCCTTTGCCGCACTCGGGACAGCGGTACGGCTTGTCGCCCAAGTGGGCCCGCTGGTGCATGACCAGGATGGAGCCCCGGCTGAAGCTCTTGCCGCACATGAGGCATTTGTAGGGCTTCTCGCCCGTGTGCGTCCGCTGGTGCACCACCAGCTGGGAGCGCTGGCTGAAGCCTTTGCCGCACTCGCCGCACTTGTAGGGCTTCTCGCCCGTGTGGATCCGCTGGTGCTTGAGGAGGTTGGAGCTCCAGCTGAAGCTCTCCCCGCACGTCAGGCACTCGTAGGGCTTCTCCCCCGTGTGCATCCCCTGGTGCGCGATCAGGCTGGAGCTCTGGCTGAAGCTCTTGCCGCACTCGCCGCACTTGTACGGCTTCTCCACCAGGTGCGTCCGCCGGTGCGTGGCCAGGTTGGAGCTGCGGCTGAAGCTCTTGCCGCACTCGCCGCACTGGTAGGGTTTTTCTCCCGTGTGGGTCCTCCGGTGGGTGATGAGGGCCGAGCTCTGGCTGAACCGCTGCCCGCAGTCGGGACACTTGTAGGGCTTCTCTCCCGTGTGGATCCTCTGGTGCCTGATCAGGTTGGAGTTGTAGCTGAAGCTTTCGCCGCACTCTTTGCACGCGTAGGGCTTGGCGCCCGTGTGGATGCCCTGATGCGTGTTGAGGCTGGACCGGTTGCCGAAGCTCTTCCCGCACTCGGGGCACGAGTAGGGCTTCTCCCCCGTGTGGGTCCGCTGGTGGGCGATGAGGTTGGGGCTGCGGCTGAAGCTCTTGCCGCACTCCGTGCACTGAAAGGGCTTCTCCCCCGTGTGGATCCGCTGGTGGGTGACGAGGTTGGCGCTGCGGCTGAAGCTCTTGCCGCAGTCCCTGCACTTGTAAGGTTTCTCGCCCGTGTGGGTGGTTTGGTGTCTGCTGAAGTTGGAACCGTCGCTGAAGCTCTTCCCGCACTCGTCGCACTTGTAGTACTTCTCGCCCGTGTGGGTCCGCTCGTGCGTGATGAGGTGGGACTTCCGGCTGAAGGTTTTCCCACACTGGGGACATTCATAGGGCTTCTCACCCAGGTAGGTGCCCTGAAGGCCTATGAGCTGTCCGGCCTCCCTGCCCTGGGGTGGCACCTCCCCACGGGCCCCCCGGGGGGCGCAGCCCCGGGCCCCCCTGGGGCCACAGTCTCTCTCAAGGTCACTTTCGCAGTCAGACTGTGGGATGCCTCCCCCATCAGGCAATTCTGAGAACACCTCATGTGATTCCACGTCCTCAAATATATCTTGGTTAGAGTTCTCCCCATTTTCACTCTGGATCTCAAAATCTGAAACAATGAAGAAAACGTACAATTTTTTTTTTTTGCCTTTTGTCATTTTTAGGGCCACACCCGCGGCATATGGAGGTTCCCAGGCTAGGGGTCTAACAGGAGCTGTAGCCGCCGGCCTTCGCCACAGACACAGCAACGCGGGATCCGAGCCGCGTCTGCAACCTACACCACAGCTCACGGCAACGCCGGATCCTTAACCCACTGAGCAAGGCCAGCGATCGAACCCGCAACCCCATGGTTCCTAGTCGGATTCGTTAACCACTGCGCCACGACAGGAACTCCGAAAACGTACAATTTATACTCAACTTCCTGTAATGACGAGAAAAGAAAACCAAAGGGGAAATTAAAAAAAAAAAAATTAAACTTCTAGGGAAAATTAAGAGGCTAGAGAACCCTCAAAACTTTTTCTTAAAAAAGATAGGTTTATTTCCTTCTAATTGGTTATCCAACTGATTAGGCCTCCCCTCTTTGGGGTTATCACCCAGAATTTCTAAGTCTTAGAGATGTGAGTTCTGTGTCTCTGTTTCTCTACTGGGAAATGAGGTCAAGTGGAAATCTGAAAATCCTAATCAATGGAAAGCCTATACAATCTCTAATATTCACCAAGGTGCCTGATACCTAGTAGGTGCTCAGTTAAAATTTTTTTAAATTGAAGTGTAGTTAATTTATAATGTGTCAGTTTCAGGTGCACTGAATGGTGATTCGTTTTTTTTTTTTTTTAATTCTGCACATAAGCGATTATCATATACTTGTCTTTGGCTGGCATCTCTTAGTATGATAATCTCTAGATCCATCCATGTTGCTGGGAATGGCATTATTTCATTCTTTTTTATGGCTGGATAATATTTTATCGCATGTGTGTGTGTGTGTGTGTGCGTGTGCACGTATCTCACATCTTTATCCATGACCTGTCAGTGGACATTTAGGTTGCTTCCATGTTTTGGATATTTGTAGACAGTGCTGTGATGAATGCTAGGGTGCATGTATCTTTTCAGATTACAGTTTTTTCTGGTGCTCAACTAAATTTGATGAATGAACGAATGAGTTTCTTATTAGTGCCACTGAATTTTCCCTAAAGCTTGGTCTCCTTTCAAATGGAGCTTATGCAATAATTCTGTGCATTAAAATACGTCTTGGAGCTCCCACTGTGGCACAGCAGGTTGACAGTCTGACTGCAGCGGCTCAGATTGCTACAGAGACAAGAGTTCGATACCTGGTCTTGTGCAGGGAGTTAAAGGGTGGTATTGCTGCAGCTGTGATGTACGTCGCAACTGTGGCTCGAATTCAATCCCTGGCCCGGGAACTTCCATGTGCCTTGAGTATGGCCATAAAAAAAAAGTCTAGTAATAATAATCTTATTTGCATTTAAGTAAGACACTGACAAGGCGACAAGGCACCTGCCATAAGGACTCCATCTGCAGTGGGAGCCTACAGGTAGATCTTCTGTCTGAAAGACAAAATACCTACCTTCCAGAAACTCGTCAGACTTTCTACTTAGTAAACATCTGGGTGAAACAAATCACAGGAGGGCTACTGGAAGAATAGCATTCCCTTCCTTAGATGAGAGACTCTAAAGTCTATCCCAGGGGGTTCCCACTGTGGCTCAACGGTAACGAACCTGACTAGGATCCATGAGGATGCGGGTTCCATCCCTGGCCTCACTCAGTGGGTTAAGGATTGCCATGAGCTGTGGCGCAGGCCAGCAGCTGTAGCTCTGATTTGACCCCTAGCCTGGGAACTTCCATATGCTGTGGGTTTGGCCCTAAAAAAATAAAAATAAAAAAGTAAAGTCTATCCCAGGATTAAGCCAGAAGAGTGGAGAGCTGTGACGCCTGGGTCACGCTATTCTGATGACAGCAGAACTGTGTTCACTGAACTGCCTGTTGGTTTAATGGCTCTGGCTGACACTGATGAACATCTAAGAAGTGTCATTAGAAATGAATGGCTGTCAGGAACATTAACGCCCAGGAAGTTGTTGACGACACTGTTGACACCATGTACTGTCCTCTTGATCAGCCAGAGGAGGGCATATCGCTCTGATGGAAATACCAAAAGGAACTGCTCTCCTGAGTAATCTGTGTCTATCTCAGGCCCCGATATTGCCTTGCCTGCTTGGAAGCTTGGAGTTGAAAGCTCAGAGCAGGAATACCAGATGTTTTCACAGCATATAATTTGTGGGGTTTTTTTCAGTTTTTTTTTTTTTGTTTTTGCTTTTTAGGGCCACACTCATGGCATCTGGAGGTTCCCAGGCTAGGGGTCAAACTGGATATACAGCTGCCAGCCTACACCACAGGCACAGCAACACAGGATCTGAACTATGTTTGAGAACTACACTGCAGCTCACAGCAATGCCAGATCCTTAACCCACTGAGCGAGGCCAGGGATCGAACCGCAACCTCATGGTTCCTAGTTGAATTAGTTTCTGCTGCACCACAACGGGAACTCCAATTTGTGTTCTTTCACTCATTTTTTTTTCCTTCCAATATTTTCTTCTTTCCTATAATTTCCTTGTGTTCTATTTCTGTAAGGTATCTTCAACCCTTTTTTTTTTTTTTTTTTGGCATTTTGTCATTTTAGGGCCGCACCCGCAGCATGTGGAGGTTCCCAGGCTAGGGGTCTAATCGGAGCTGTTAGCCGCTGGCCTACACCACAGCCACAGCAACGCAGGATCCGAGCCGCGTCTGCAACCTACACCACAGCTCAAGGCAACGCCGGATCATTAACCCACTGAGCAAGGCCAGGGATCGAACCCGCAACCTCATGGTTCTCAGTCAGATTCGTTAACCACTGTGCCACGACGGGAACTCCCAACCCTTTTTTTAAAACTGTAGCGCAGACAGAGGTCAATGCTTTTATGGATAAAGATAATAGCCTTATTATTATAAGACCTAACATCAGACATTAGACCTCCTGAGAAAGTGGTTCCCTCCATAATAATAATTAGAGTTATTACACAAAGCCCTAGGGACATTTCCATGGTTAATGCTGATTAACTGCTGGAGGTTAGGTGCTCAATTCGCTGATTATTAGTCTCTATAAGTTAGAGTAAATTTCCAGGTATGCGCATGATAAGATGTGGCATGAGGCTCTCAGGTAGGACCTAGGTTCTGCTCAGGCCCTTAATCAATATCAGATCGTATTTAAACTTGCAAACAAGCAAATTTACATTTCACGCTCACACTAACATATATGCTGCTGGCCATCTGTGGCCCTCCGGCCCCCTTCCTTGGGATCTCCAGGCGATGCATGGCATGAGGGGCACCTGCAAGCCCCAGCTTGGCTACGGTCAGGATTCTGTGCTTCCTTCATGTCCTGCAAAGGCTGTTCTGGCAAGTTTCTAGCACAGAGCTCTGCTGTCGTATCTCTTCTATAAGGACCTCCAGGCTGAGGCCCTGACTCATTTTCTTCAGGCTAACATGATGCCTCCAAACCCTTTTGTGATGACTTCAACAGTTGCTCTCTTCTGAATAGGGACAACAGTTCGAGAGGTTTTTCACCTTAAATCAGAAGAACTGGTATGTTCCTGGCTGGGCTCCGAAGCAACAGGGAGAAAACAACAACGAAAAGTCAAACTTTGTTTTCCGTAAGATTAGGAGGGAGATTAATTTGCAGGCAACGAAATACACATAAGGACTTCCAAAACCAGCAGGCACTGGCAGAAGCCAATGAGAGAAAAAGGGAAGAGAACAAGCTTGGAAAGGAGGAGCGGGTGCTGCCGGGGCTGGGGGGATGCCGGCAGTGCAGCTCAAAAAGCTCAGGCAGAAAATAAGTTCCTGCGGGTCGGGGACTCACCCTCAAGTGCACGGGGGCGCTTGGGGACTTGGCTAAGAGGTCTGGCTTCTGCGGATCAGAGAAGCAGGGAGGTAAAGCCACAATTAGAATCACGAGAATGAGCCACGTACACGGGAAGCTTTCTGTTTCTGGAAAGCAGAGGAAAGACCCTTGTCGCCTATACTCGAATCACAGGAGGTATCGTTATTGAGAACAGTGACCGCTTCCTATCCCTACAAAATGTCAGCTGAAGCCACCACCTCTATGAAGGAAAGACCCAAGTAGCTGAGGAAGAGACGAGAGGAAGAGAGGAAATGCGAGTTGGGAAGAAGGGAAAAAATCCAAAAGACGAGGACAAGAAGGGGAGGGACGCAAAGGAAGACAGGCGCCCTGGAAAGCACAGGAAGAGGAAAGGAGAACGTGAGAAAAGCAATGACAGGAGACGGAGACAAAGAAGGACGAATGGAGTTTCCGCTGTGGCTCAGCAGGTTAAGAACCTGACATGGTCTCCGTGAGGATGCAGGTTTGATTCCACGCCGCACTCAGGGCCACCAAGGGAAAAAGATGTCACCACTTATATGAGGGAGGAGAAGCAAATGGTTTCAGATTTCTCTCCAGTCCCATGCAATGCCCGCACACAGCACAGCAGGAGCTACAAGACATGCAAGAAGAGAAGAGCATGCCAAGGGTTTTATGTTCAGCATAGCTGTCCTTCAAGTATAAAGCTTACAGGCCAAGAGCTCTGAATATACACAACTTTGCAAAATACTGTCCCTATGGTCCTTCTCGAGGAAACTACTGGGAGATGAACTTCAGTAAACCACGAGATAAAGCAAATTCTAGAACAAAAGGATTAGGGCTGAACGCTTGATAAATTCAATTTTAGAACAACATCTAAAACTGCGGTGATGAACAGACGACAGCGAAGAATCTGAAAAAGGATACATCTATAAAGAATATATATTTATATATAAAAAGCCGAATCACTATTTGTCCACCTGAAACTAGCACAACATTGTAAATCAACTATACTTCAATCAAACATAAAATAAAAAATAGAACTACTGCGGCGATTTGGGTGATAAAAGAATGTTAAATGTAGAATTTCTACAGCGGTGTAGAAATGGCCCTCTAACCGAGACTGCGGTCGCAGGGAAGAGGGTGGGACGTAAGATATACTTGCTGACTGCCTCATCTGTGTACCTGGGGGTTCAAAGAACTGCCATTCAAAATTGGCAGTTCCCGTCATGGCTCAGGGGGTTAAAAACCCAACACAGTGTCTGTGAGGATGAGAGTTTGATCCCTGGCCTTGCTCAGTGGGTTAAGGATCCGGCGTTGCCGTGAGCTGTGGTGTAGGTTGCAGACGCGGCTCGGATCCCGCGTTGCTGTGGCTGTGGCGAAGGCCGGCAGCTACAGCTCCTGTTAGACCCCTAGCCTGGGAACCTCCATATGCCGCGGGTGCGGCTCTAGATAAAAGGCAAAAAGACAAAATAAAAAAAAAAGAGTACAGAGTACATTCAACCACAGCCAATTTCCTCCTTTTTTGGTGGTCAATCAAGAAAGTGAAAACTCAGAAGCTAGTTTGGCCAGATACAAGAATATCTTCATCAGTGTGCAATGAGTGGAGATGGGATAAGACGGTAAGAGCTGGGAATTTTCTTTAGAAAGGAGCTTCACCAGGAGTTCCCTGGTGGCTCAGTGGTTTAAGGACCCAGTGTGGTCAATGCTGTGGCATGGGTTTGATCCCTGGCCTGGGAACTACTACACACCGAGGGTGTGCTCCCTCTCCCCAAAAAAAGGAACTTCATCTGTAGAAATAGTGTTCGCTACTTCAAGATAAGTATGTTTTGTCACTGAACGCAGGGAGACAGGCTTCTGAGGAAGCAGGATTGTGCAAGAGGTTAGCAGGCTCAGATCTCTACCAGAGTAGAGGAAACTCAGAGATGAGTCAGGCACTGAGGACATATGGAAAGATGGGGTCTCATTTTCTAAATGTTTTGATCACCACCAAGACGACCGAGGCAGGGAAAAAGTCCTCTTATCTACACAGAGACTTTTATCTCTCTCTCTTTTTTTTTCCCCAGGGCCACACCCACAGCGTATGGAAGTTCCCAGGCTAGGGGTCAAACCAGAGCTACAGCTGCCAACTACACCACAGCCGCAGGAACTCGGGATCTGAGCTGCAACTGTGACCTACACCACAGCTCACGGCAACACCAGATCCTTAACCCACTGAGATGGAGGCCAGGGATCGAACCCGTGTCCTCGTGGATACTAGTCAGTTTTGTTATCATTTAGCCACAGGGGAACTCCTACACTGAGACTTTAAGTCAAGGGTTTTGGACTGTGCAGTATATTTTCAAAGATGATGATACATACTCATAAATATATTATGAATATACATAATATATACTCTATTCAGATTGTCTATTTTCAGATAGTTAAGTACTATGAAGGAAATAAAGTAGGGTGAAAAGCAAGCAAGTGGAGGGTAACATCAGAGTCTATAGTTTTCAGAAGGTAACATGGGATGAAGACGGGAATGCTGTTCTAACTGATCTTAATAGTTACCTATACAACACTGATCTGCTTTATTCACTCGCATGCTTCACTGTAAGCACAATTAACAAGCTCGTTCCTCTTGGGTATAAGACTTAAGTACCCACTTATTCATAGAAAAAACCATCTATACTTGTCTGAGATTAACTTCAGGTTTTAGAAAGTATAAACAGATTATCAAAAACTTGTCTCTGAAACGGACTTAAAAAAAAACATGTTTGGAGTTCCCATCATGCTGCTGCAGAAACGAATCTGACTAGGAACCATGAGGTTTCAGGTTTGACCCCTGGCCTCACCCCTGGTTTAGGATCTGGCTTTGCCGTGAGCTGTCGGTGTAGGTCGCAGATGAGGTTCAGATCTGATGTGGCTGTGGCGTAGGCCGGCAGCTGTAGCTCTGACTGGACCCTTAGCCTGGGAACCTCCATATGCCTTGAGTGCAGCCCTAAAAAGACAAATGTTTTCCCCTTGGCATTGTTGGTGGGAATGTAAAATGGTGCAGCCACTGTGGCAAACAAAAATGTAAACACTAAATTGCCATATGATCCAATAACTCCACTTCTGGGTATAAATCCAGAAGAACTGAAAGCAGGGATGTCAAATATCATACAGATATCTGTATATTCATGTCTGTGCATTGCCCATAAGGACTAGAAGTTGAAAAGAAAGCAAGTGACCGAGCAACAGATGAATGCATAAATAAAATGTGGTACACACACAGAATGGAGTATTATTCAGCCTTTAAAGAGAATGCAATTTTACATATACACAATGGAATATTACTCAGCCATTAAAACGAATGAAATAACATTTATAGCAGCATGGATGGACCTAGAACTTATCATGCGAAGTGAAACCAGTCAGACAATTAGAAACCAACATCAAATGCTACCACTTACACGTGGAAACTAAAAAAAGGACACAATGAACTTCTTTGCAGAACTGATACTGACTCACAGACTTTGGAGAACTTACAGTTTCCAGATGAGACAGGTTGGGGGGTGGGGGGATGCACTGAGGGTTTGGGATGGAACTGCTATAAAATTGAGTTGGGATGATTTCTGTACACCTATAATCGTAATAAAATTCATTAGGTAATGGGGGGTGAAAGAATGCAATTCTGACTCATGCTTCAACATGAACCCCGAAGACAATAACGCCAAGTGAAACAAGCCAGACGTGAAAGGACAAATATTGTCTAATTCCTCTTACATAAGGTACCAAGAGCAAATTCAGAGACAGAAGGTAGAATGGTGGGTGCCAGGGGTCGTGAGGAGAGAGGAGTGGGGAGTTAGTGTTCAATGGGAATAGAGTTTCACTTTGGGAAGACGAAGAAGTTCTGGAGTTGGATGGTGGTGATGGTTGTACAATAAGATGAATATACTTAATGCCACAAAACTGTACACCTAAAAATAGTTTAAATGACAATTTTATGTTAGTATATGCTTTACCACAACAAGAAAAAAGAATTTCTGGCTCATAGATTATGTACTCCATCAAACTTAAAACAGTTGATAAATTACTTACTAGAAAAATTCTGGAATTAATTGTAAAAGACGAAATAAATACTCCAAAAGGCAGATAATTCTTAGAAACGCTATTCAATTTCTCATGATCTAACAGGCAAAAGAACAGTATTTTGCTTTAATGTATTTGCCTGGTAATTTGTAAGGTTGAACATCTTTTTGTGTTATAATTTGGTTCTCTTCGCTTCTAAATTGCCTGGTCATATCTTTTCCTTTTTATTCCACTGAGCTGACTTTCTTAAGAACTGCAGATGCTCTTATAAAGATTTTGACTCTTCTGGAATTCCCGTCGTGACTCAGTGGAAACGAATCTGACTAGCATCCATGAGGACTCAGGTTCAAACTCTGGCCTCGCTCAGTGGGTTAAGGATCCGGCGTTGCCATGAGCTGTGGTGTAGGTCGCAGACGCGGCTCAGATCTTGAGTTGCTGTGGCTGTGGTGTAGGCTGGCAGCTACAGCTCTGATTCAGCCCCAAGCCTGGGAACCTCCATGTGCTGCATACGCAGCCTTAAAAAAAATAAACTAAAATGCAGAAATGATTCTGTAATTCTGATATAGCTGATGCCCAGGTGGGATTCTCCCCATCTGGCCGCTGCCCTCGAGAAGCCTGCTGGGAACCTGAGAGCACCTGAGTGACTGGTACCGTCGCTCCCTATGAACTCTGACTGCTTGAAAGATGCACTGGTGATGAAAACAGCAAGGAGCCGTTGTCACTTTAAATGAATGACTGCCAGACATTTTAGTTATAATGCTACATCTCAGAGTTCCGTATGGTATACACTACAGATATGTGAGTGAATTAAAAGGGACTGTTTTGAACCTGAGAGCTGTAGCTTTAAAAGACATGCCTTTGCAAGCCTGCAATACTCTCCAATCCCCTTCTCATTAAGAAAAAGCAATGTTATTTGTTATCTGTCTGTTATTCGTTAACCGCTGAGCCACGAAGGGAACTCCCGGCCACAGTTTCCTTCTCAAGTGATGGGGCTTCTATGAGATAACATCAGTCTGTTAGGAGAGCAGCATTTCCCTTTCACCCTGATGCCGCAACCACACTGATCTGGGCTTATCTGGCAGAGGCCGCTGTGCCACGAGTCCCCTGGTCTTGGGGCTGTGAGGGTATTTTTCTGCTTGCTTCTTACAGAAAGTTAGATGAGGGTGGGGAGAGCAGTTAGGGAACAGTTTGGGGAAAAAAAAGCTGTCTCAACTCTAGAGACTGCACTTTCTGAACCCAAAATTGGGCCACATAATTTGAGAAATGACTCTTGTGTCCCAGGGCCCAGGCCTCTTACAGAAAAGATATGAGACATTCTGAGAGGTATGGCTTGTGCCAGCTATTGGCATTTGAGACACTTTGATGCTTTACAAGGACAAAGTTTTCTTTTTTCTTTTTTTTTCTTTTTAAGTATGATTGAGATTCCTTTGATAATTCAAATCCTGCTTACTTTTTTGTATTTTTTGGCCATGCCCACAGCATTCAGAAGTTCCCAGGCCAGGGATTGAACCCACGCCACAGCAATGACAACACTGAATCCTCAACGCACTGAGCCACCAGAGAATTCCCAAAGTTTTTTTGGGGGGGGCACACCTGCAGCATATTGAGGGTCCCAGGTCAAATCGGAGCTGCAGCTGCTGGCCTATACACCACAGCCACAGGCATATGGGATGCAAGCCGCATCTTCGACCTACACCACAGCTCACGGCAACACTGGATCCTTAACCCACTGAGCAAGGCCAGGGATGGAACCCGAGTCCTCATGGATGCTAGTCAGGTTCGTTACAGCTGAGCCACGCCAGGAACTCCCAGGACAAAGATTTTTATAGCCAGGATTGCCCTGGAAAATCTGGGCTGTCATTTCCCAAATCACCAGAAAAAAAAGTGGAAGTGTATGGGGTTTTCCATCAGTAATTTGTAACAAGAAATAGAGATAACCAGTGCTTTTCATGAATGGTCTCTCAACAGGCCTTTGAGACGCAGGCTGAAAACACAGTTGCCAGACGTGAACTCTGCAGGCTCATCTCACCTGAACGAAAGAGCACACGGCTGGACAGATGGTCTCCCCAGAGCCAGTAATGCCCTGCTGAGGGGTCCAAGTCCAGCCCGCCACAGACCCATTTTCCCGGGCATGTGTGCGCTGGGGGTGCGTCCAAGGCCAGCTCCTCGGGGCCACAGACTTTCAGACAAACGTGCTCCCGGGGTGTGGATTCACCATAGGTTTCCAAGTCCAAAGTTTGTCCATTCAGGCAAATGCTCTCAGTCCCATGGATCACTCTCCTGCCAGTTTGGCCGGACAATACCAGGTCAAAGAGGCCACCTACTGGTTTATTCTCAGGCCAGGTAGGGAGATAGCCTTAAGCTTCTGGAAGCTGAGAAACAGGAATAGCACCCACCTCCAGAGTCAGAATTATATTCTCTACGTTTAAAAATATCATTATTGGGAGTTCCCATAGTGGCTCAGTGGGTTAAGAACCTGACTAGGATCCATGAGGATGTGGGTTCGATCCCTGGATTCACTCAGTGGGCTAAGGATCCAGTGTTGCCATGAACTATGGTATAAGTCCCAGATGCAGCTTGGATCTGGTGTGGCTGTGGCTGTGGTGTAGGCTGGCGGCTACAGCTCTGATTCCACCCTGAGCTTGGGAACTTCCATATGCCGGGACTAGGGGGCTAAAAAGACAAAAAAAGATACCATTATTAAAAGCATAAATATGATAATATTCATCGAGTTTGCTAAATATAAGCAAAGGATTAACACGGAGCTTCCAAGAGTGGAAAACCTAGGAGTAGGTGCTCTTTTGCTGGACTGCGCTGCCTGGCTCACCTACCGGCCTGAGATTCTCCCAGGTCTAGGCTGCAGTCTTATCTCTTCTTCCTTTCTAGACTTGGAAGTACCGCTGGCTGTATTCTGCCAAATTTGCGCTTAACCCTACTCTTTGAAAACAGCAGCTTAGGAGTTCCTGCTGTGGCACACGGGGATTGGCAGCGTCTCTGCAGCGCCAGGACGCACGTTTGATCCCTAGCCCGGCACAATGGGTTAAAGAATCTGGCGCCGACACCGCTTTAGCGTAGGTCACAATGGTGGCGTGGATCTGATCCCTGGCCCGGGAACTCCAGATGCTGCGGGGTGGCCAAAAAAAAAAGGTGGGGGGGGGGTTAGCTTGGCTTTCTCAAGAGAAGGGAGATAAAGCTGGCATGAAGCAGCTGTCTGCCTCCTTCATGTCCCCAGCAGATGAACCGCTCCACACCTGCAGGGAGGCAGAAAGGATTCATTTCCTCATCCCAGTACTTACTGAGTCCCCGCCATGTGCAGGGCATTGTGCCAAGTGCTGTGAGAGTTCTAAAAAGAAGAAAGAATAAAAAAAAAAAAAAAAGGACAGGTTCCTTGACTTTGGGGATGTTACAGAAGAAAGAAGACAAGTATTCAAATAAATAGAAAACAAGATGCAATATGATAAAACGTCAAAACAAGGAGGAGAATCCGAATGTTCTCGGGGAGATTTCTAGCAGAGGTGCTGAGAGATGCTCTCAGGTGGAAGTGGGGACCGGAAAGAGGAGACGGCAGTAAGGACAGCTTCATGAAGCAGGACTCCAAAGGCAGGCACTCAAAGACAACCAAGATTTTATCACACCTGGATGGACAAGGCCATTCCACATCAAAATTCAGGAGCACAGGGGACCGCTAGAAAGTGCAGGCTGTGCTCAAGAAACAGCAAGATCTGGTCTGAATGGAACAAAGAGCCGCGGCAAGTGGTGGGTCAGGGGAGGAATGGCCAGGAGCCGTCTGGGCCACGGGTTGCAAGCAGAGCAAAGAGCTCCTGCTTGATTTGGAGACCCTGGGAAACTCAAGAAGACTCTTGAGCAGGACACTGCCTGACCACTAGGGGAGCAGTGGAGCTGCCATGAAGGGGAAGGGGCTGAAGGCAGGTTCCCTTCCCAGGCGGGGGCAAGACTGCAGGTGAAATATGGAGAGCCTGAGTAAGGGCGGGATACGGGGATGAAAATGTCCCCGGGAAATGCACGTAACTCATTAATTCAGATCCCATCTCAACTGGGAGGACAAGATATTTTAACTGTGAGCACCTGCTATGGTGCCTGCTAGTCAAATATTAAACAAACGCTGTCTAACCAGGCCTTGAAATGCCCTGTGGTGGAAAAATGTGGCCAAAGGTTCTGGGCTGGACAAACAGACTAGAGATCAAGTGGTCTTGGGTTGAGTGAACGTTTTTGAGAAGGGACGGAGTTAACTACAGCGGTTTCTCTGAGCAGTCACCAGGAAGGTCGGGGGCATGGGTTAAACAAATGCAAACCAACAAAGAGAGCAATCAGGGCACCCACAAACCCACTCAGTCTGCGAAAGTCCTCATCTGAGATGTCCCATGAAAGATGAACGGTACAAGGCCCCTCCAGCAAGCCAGGCAGGGAGGGCCGGCACGGTGGGAGCCTGTCATTGCCTCAGACACACCTGATGAGACCTGAAGCCCTCCGGGCCTCTGCCCTCTCTCTGGCATCTGATCCTAAGGTTTGCTACAAGCTTGCTACATCCGTCACGAGAAAAGTCAAAGTTTTTTAATAGGATGAGAGGTTTTTGCTTTCTGAAGTAGGAAGAGTAAAATTAAAAGTTATTTTTCAGGGCTAAGAAAATCGGGTACTTTGCTTAAAACAAGACCTGGGATCTTACCAAACACATACTCAGCAAACAGGCTGAGTCCGAACCCTGAGTTCTATCGCTAACCATCTGTGTGACCTCAAGGAGGAGCCTGAACTTCCATTTCCGCACCTGTAAAATGATGAATCCTCGCCCAGCTCATGGCATTGTCAGTGAGATGGGCATGCAGGTGCTCAGGGCAGTGCTGGGCTCATAGGAGGCCCCCCAAGACCCTTTTCTCACATCTCCCAAGTCCCTGGGCATTGTCACAATCCTGCCCCCAAACCACCTTCCCTTTCCAGCCTTCTGAAACCTCCAGACTAGATGCCTCTGAGTTTGTCACCTCAGTCCTCATCCGCATCCCCTTTCTCTTCTTTTTCTTTCTTTGCTTTTTAGGCCTGCACCCACGGCACACAGAAGTTCCGAGCCTAAGGGTCGAATGGGAGCTGTAGCCGCTGGCCTTTGCCACAGCCACAGCAATGCGGGATCCGAGCCGTGTCTGCAACCTACACCACAGCTCACGGCAACGCCGGATCCTTAACCCACTGAGCAAGGCCAGGGATCAAACCCGTGTCCTCATGGATACTAGTTGGGTTCATTACCACTGAGCCAC
This sequence comes from Catagonus wagneri, assembly GCA_004024745.2. Taxonomy (NCBI): domain Eukaryota; kingdom Metazoa; phylum Chordata; class Mammalia; order Artiodactyla; family Tayassuidae; genus Catagonus; species Catagonus wagneri. The sequence goes on along the minus strand of PVHT021183629.1, from coordinate 1,553,197 downwards.
GATGGGAACTCCAGTATTAGTCCTTTATCCCATGTGTCCAATCTCCTCCCCCGCCGTCCCCACCTCAGCCCCACCCCATCACTGCACGCCCAGCGAACAGGCGCATCTTCCTGGCTGCTCTCCTACCTCCAGCCTCTCCCTGCTCTAATCAAACCTGCATCCTGTTGCTAAACCCAGCTTCCTCCCATGCCCTTCGGGTTCTAGTTTAGAACCTGCTGAGGCCAAAGACATTCAGTCCAAGCCTCCACTCCCTCTTTCCCCCAGACTTTACTTCTACCGCCTCCTAAAGACACGCTTTCCTGGAGTGCCCTGGTGGCCTCGTAGTTAAGAATCCAGTGTTGTCACTGCTATGGTTCGGGTCACTGCTGCAAGCATGGGTTCAGTCCCTGGCCCAGGGACTTCCCCATGCTGTAGGCACAGCCCAAAAAAAAAAAAAAAAAAAAAGCCAAACCAAAACAAAAAACACTTTCCACTCCCATCAGCTAGCCTCCCTACTATTTGTTTCCCAAACCATCCCATGCTGGTCCACCCTTCCGAGGCTCTGCTTAGCACGGCTCCTCTGAGGCGGCACAACCTCCACCTGCCCTCCACCCTCCCAAAACCTGCTCCAGCCGCCACACCTGCTCAGGCTTCACATCCTCCACGGAGCCTTCTCTGACTTCTCCTCTCCTCTCCCCACTCCTTTCCCTGATCTTCACGGTTCTCATCCGCACAAAGGCAGTCATCACTTCCCACGAGTCCTCAAACAGTCCTAAGGACCCAGGTAGGTCTGAATATCTGGTGATAGGGAGTCCAACCGACAACTGAAGACCAGAATGGAGGCAGAGTGGTTAAATGGCATGCGTGGACCCCACAACGTATTCATAACACAAGAGAGAAATACATATATGTGTGTGTGTATATATATATATGTATATATATTATAGGGATGCACCCTCGACATACGGAGGTTCCCAGGCTAGGGGTCAAATCAGAGCTACAGCTGCCGGCCTACGCCACAGCCACAGCAACATGGGATCCGAGCCGTGTCCGGGACCTACACTGCAGCTTACAGCAATGCCAGATCCTTAACCCACTGAGTAAGGCCAGGAATTGAACCTGCGTCCTCATGGCTACTAGTCAGGTTCCTTTCCACTGCACCACAACGGGAATTCCAAGAGACAAATACATCAACTGTTGCAAAAAGCTCAAGTTTGGAATTACTCTTTTAAGAACCCAGGATGACTTTACTCCACAGAAAGTCCCTACTTACCAGATGGTCTACTCATCATTTATCTTGATTTCACAAAAATAATCACTTTTTAAAAAGAGGATCTGGGATTTTTTTAATTGCTGGAACATAAATATTTAGATGTTTATTGTACAACAGGGTGAAAGTGCCAAGGAGTGGTCTGGGGGCTCTTGCCAACACAAGGTCCTGCCCCTACAACCTCCATCACCTTCCCAACCGTTCTAAAGAAACACAGAAGTAAAAAACACGCTAACTAAATGAACTCCATGAGTAGACCTCTAAGCCACTCTTATCCTGAAATTCTGGGACTGTCACTGCACACTGCCAGGGCACCTTGGGGTGACAATGTGCTGACTGCCTGCAGACCGAGTAGAGGGATGAGGCCGACCCGAACTCAGTTCTGGTACCACCTTCTCCGCCTCGGCAAACACCACACTCCTCCGTCTCGGAGGGGCGCTCCCCGCCCCCCCGTGAGGTTCTGCATCTCACCACTGTCCCGAAGAGTCTGGGTCAAGTCTTCCACCAGGGCCACCGCCTCCTCGCTGCTTTCGGGGCGATGCTCTTGCAGCCAGGCCTGAATCTCCCTCGGCAGCATGGTCAGCATTTGCTCCTTGGTGTGGACCTCTGGCCTCAGCCAGCGCTGACAGAGCTCTCGAAGACGGCCAAGTGCACCCTGGGGCCCTCCGGCCACCTCCTCGGGGGAGCTGCCCTTGCCAGCACCCTGGGCAAAGGGCTCGGAATCAGGGCCATCCTCCTGCAGCACAGCTTCCTGCACCCAGGAGTCATCCTCCAGGATCAAGGTATCAGCTTCCTCCTCCTGCTCGTCGTCTTCTTGAGGCACCTGGACTAAGGGGCCCAGGGGCGTGGCTACTCTCGGCACCTCTGAGGCCATCATCCACGTTCTCCGGGGAACCACGGCGGGCTTCTCACCTTGACCTTCAGTCTTCTCCAGCCAGGCTCTCTGAGAAGACAGATCCCTCCTCCAATTTCAATAAGTTGTCTGGCTAAGGATGAGAAAGAGAACTAGAATCAATAAGTAAACCGTCCTACAGCAACCTAACCGATAGCAGCCCAGAACAGGCCACCGAGTGATTCTTACATCCGCAAATCAACAGAAGTTTCCTGTCCCTCTTAAAGGAAAAATGGCTTATTCCTGAGAATACCTCGATAACACAGGAAGCTAAGAAGTATCACAAGCACAAAAAATACCCTATTTTTCTTTCCAAAAGATGAAAGCACAAGAGTCAGAAATTTGATGTCCTCCCAAGAACTCAGGACTGAGTTATCTTGCCCCAACTCAGTTCAGACTTGCTAAGCAGGGAGGGTGACCTTGACCTAACATACAACTCGGTCACACAACCTCACTGACCACCTAGTAAGTTGAGATAATAACACCCAGCCTTCTTATCTGAAGGGGTCATCTGAAGGGTTAGCAATGGTTCAAATGTCACGGCACTTTGAGCCTCACTGGAAGGAAGGCAATATCTCAATTGCTTTATTACCATATTTTAAAATATGAAGTTTTAAAATGTTCATACTCTTAGATCCTGCCTTGGCCCTTCAGGAATTTATTTTTTAAAATAATCATCTTTGTAAACAGAAATTTATTTGTAAGGACACACAACCATAATATTGTTTCTAACTGCCAAAAAAAAAAAAAGACACCTTGAGAATCCAGCAGCAGGGGAATAGTTAATAAATTATGACATATCCATTCAGTAAAATGTATTAAAAACTATGTTGATGTAGTAACAGCTACCTTTAGGACTTTGGGGGAGTAACTGACTGAGAGGGGGCTCAGAGAAGCTGGAAATGTTCTAGATCTTGATTTGATGATGGTTGCATAAGAGCATACATATGAAATTTAAGATTTGTGCACTCTGCTGTATGCATTTCAAAATATTTTTAAATTACGCTGACAAGAATTATTAATCATTAATGATTTAAGATAATCCTCATCATATAAAATTAATGGATTAAAAACAAACCTGGCAAGGCAGAAAAACCATAGACATGGTATGACCCCAATTCCTTTTAAAAAAAGAACACATACACAAGGGGAAAAAAATTTGTATGGAAATTCTACAAAACGTTGAGAGCAGTGAAATTACAAATTATTAAAAATAAAGACTAGGAGTTCCCGTCATGGCTCAGTGGTTAAGGAATCCGACTAGGAACCATGAGGTTGCGGGTTCGATCCCTGGCCTTGCTCAGTGGGTTAAGGATCCGGCGTTGCCGTGAGCTGTGGTGTAGGTTGCAGATTCGGCTCGGATCCACGTTGCTGTGGCTGTGGTGTAGGCCGGCAGCTACAGCTGTTAGACCCCTAGCCTGGGAACCTCCATATGCCGTGGGTGCGGCCCTAGATAAGGCAAAAAGACCAAAATAAATGAATAAAAATGGAAAGCGGAGAGGCTGGTGGTAATGGAAAGATTACAAAAGATCTTTAAAAGAAATAAAATAAAATAAAAATAAAGACTAAAAAGCAAAAGTCATTTTTAAAAATCATCACATCAGAAAGACTCAGATAACGCTCCCCTCCCCCCAAAAAAAGAAAATATGGAAGGAAAAAGTTTTTAAAAGAACAGCTAGTGGAAACACCAAAGCTCTCAACGTGCATTTACCAAATGGCTAGAAGAAACACGGGTATAACACCACTCTTTAATCTGGGAGCCCGGGAAACCGTTTTTAGTCAGTTTAATTCGCTGTCCGACCCGGGTCAAGACACGCCCCCTCTGAAGCTCAGTTTCCCCACCCGTAAAATGAGGAGCTGCGCGGGATCGCGCCCAAGGTGACTTCCAAACCCTGCGCCCCTGGCTGGATGTTCAAAGAGCTCACTGATAGGGAGGAGAGTCCACATCTCGTCGGCCGCTCAGCGAACCCGGCGCCTAAACCGGGACAGCGGGGCGCGCGGAACGCGGACAGCGCCCCCAACGCCCCTCCCCCAGCAGGGCTGCCCGCACTGGCTCCAGGCCCGTTATTCCCTCGCCTCAGGCTACTCCCTCGGCCCGCGTGGCTCCAGCTCTGTCTCTCCCGGCTCACCTCTCCGGAGACCAGATCCCGCTCCGGCGGTCGCTCCGCGAGCAAAAGCGCCCCCGGGCACTGCCCGGCCCCTGCGGAGTTGCGGCGGCTCAAGCCCGAGGGGCACCGAGAACAATGGACAGGAGAGGCCCGCCCCCCTCCGCGCTCATTGGCCACCGAGAACGGCCCCTGGAAACTCTCCTTTTCTACTGGCCGATCCGAGCCCAGCCAGCCGGCGGAGGGAGGCTGGGCCGAAGGCATTGTGGGAGATGTAGTCCGCCAGGCCGACTTGGACGCCCGCCAAGGAGCTGAGTTCGGGGTTGATAGCCCGCTCAGTGCCGAAGGGCCGGTGGCACGACAAGCCATTGGCTGGGAGTCAGGCAACCCATTGCGGGCCAGAGCTCTGACCTGGGACAAGTCATTTCACTTCTTGAAGTCCTCCATATGGTTGTCTGTAAAAAAGGAAAGTTGGATGGAAGGTCCCTTTCAGCTGTGAACTGTGTGACAAGTAATATTGTTAGGCCCCTCGACGGCCGAAAGCAGTCCTTGCGCTGGAAAGCAAGCCTCAGCAGAGAAGTCCCTTCAGGTGAGGCCGGCGCCCCTCCCCCAACTTGCAGGTCTACACTCGCACCTGGCTGTCGCACACCCCTTTGTTCCTGGGTCTGAGGAAAACCCTGTCCCGCCTCTTCTGTTGTGCACCTCCGGTTCTGCCTTTATCTCCTTTTGTGTGGAACCCGCCGCATCCTCACCTCCCTTAGGGAGAGACACCGCCCGCAGCACACCTGCTCCACGTCTCCATTTTAGCACCTATCCCAGTGTTACTTATGGTTAATCTCAGCACTGGGAGGTGAGAGCGGGAGGCTGGACTCTATTGTGATGTTCCCTCGGTTGGTGCTCTTGAAGAAATGGCTGCTCCATCACCATGTGACAACAGGTGAGTAACCGCCTGGAAACCCAAGGGGAGAATATAAGAATGGAGAGAAAGGCATCAATGGTTTGTGATAGAACAATCCGGGATTTTTGTACAGAACAGTTATTGGGGGCACCCACGATCAAGTGACTGCATTTAATTTTCATTTGAATTTCACTTTCATGAAAATTGAATTTTCATTTCATGAGTGAGAGATGTTTCATGATTATTGGTGATTTTAATCTCCAGTGAACTGTTTTATCTTCCCATTTTTTGAAATGGAATTTACTCATAAAAGCTCTTAGTATATTAAGAAAATGGTTCTTTTGTCACAGACGTTGCTATCATTTTTCTCCGTGTGCTGTTCGCTTTTTGCTGTTTTTTTTTTTTAATGTAGATGTTTGACGTGTTCATGCTCTCAAAATTGTCAGTCTTGTCTTTTCATAGCTTCTGAGTTTTGTGTCACCCTTGGAAAGTTTTTTTGCATTACTCCAAAGATTATTTGAATTCCACCCATTTTTCACTAAACTCTTGAACTCATTTAAGCACAAAGATGCAAAGTCAGGTTCAGCTGTTGAATGTTGCATACTTGGTAGGACAGCTTCTTAATTAGCCCAAAGTGACCGCATGCAAACAGCACCACCTCCAGGCTGGCCTGAGAAGTCTGCGCTAAGTGCCTGGACGCAGAATTCCCAGCCACCACCTCTGCAGTGGCCAGCATTCCTAAGAGGAAGACCTCCAAGATGATTGAGGATGATAATTCTTGGACATGATCCTGTATTAACAAAAGTTTGTTTTTTCACTTTTCCATCCTCACTGGGAATGGAAATTTACACAAAAGGGAAAATATATGTTTGGTTGGAATGGGAGGTTAGGGGGTCGCATATAGCTGAAACCTCCCAGCAGCCTAAGAGTTCCTTTTCCTCTGCTCCTATCCCAAGCCAACCCACGACCACAAGAAACTGGCACTGTCTTGTCACAGGAGAATCCTGGAGCCAACCATCTCTGTCCTCTGCCTGATTCTCTGAGAAGCTGGCCCTGGCCAAGGCCAGCTTCCCCCATGTTGAGATAGAGGGCAAATCACATTTAAAACCAATTCCTTGTTTCCATTGTTGCTCAGAGGGTTAAGGACCTGACGTTGTCTCTGTGAGGTTGCGGGTTTGACTCCCAGCCTCGCTCAGTGGGTTAAGGATCCAGCATTGCCATAAACTGTGGCATAGGTCACAGATGCGGCTTGGATCCCCTGTTTCTGTGGCTGTGCTGTAGGCCAGCAACTGCAGCTCCAATTCTGCCCCTAGCCTGGGAACTTCCATATGCCTCAGGTTTGGCCCTAAAAAGGAGAAAAAGAAAAAAAAAAGAACAATCCCTGGCATAATGGTCCTGGTACCCAAGCCAGTGCCCTAAGACCAGCTTGGGACAGTGAGCAAGCCCAGACACAGCCCTGTTCAGTGGCCCTGTTTACTCCCCCAAATGATTCCTTTCTCCATCCTCCAGACCATAGCGCTGACGGAGGCTCTTTTCTACTAGTGGGCACTCTTGGTTCAAAGCTTCAAAGGACTATTCCGGCTAATGAAAAAGAACGTATTGAAAGAATGTCAGGGAACTTACAGGGTACTTGGGAGCTGAACTGTCAAGCTTGAAAATAGTTAAGGGCTGGAGTTCCCTGGTGGCTCAGCACATTAAGAATCGGCATTGTCACTGCCGTGGCTCAGATTGCTGCTGTGGCTCGGGTTTGATCCCTGGCCCAGGAACTTCCATGTGCTGTGGATGTGGCCAAAAAAAAAAAAAAAAAAGAGAGAGAGAGAGAGAAAGTAGTTAAGGACCAAGGAAAAGAGAGTAAGGCCCCCTAAAACCACAGCCACAGTCTCGTAGCAGAAACAACCCCATCTGCCCACCCCAGGAGCCCTGGCGATGCTCCAACCATTTCTGTTTGTCTGCCTTCTTCTCAAGTTTCCAAGACAAGGGAAAATGATTTTGTCTAAATCACATGTCTGCTCCCTGGACCCGCGAGGATGAGGGGGGATTGGATCGAGCTCCTAGATTTCCTTACTAATACCCCCCACAAAGGTGAATTCTCTAATCTGGAGATTGAAGGCCTCTGGGAAAAACTGGACAGAAACACTGTGTGTCACTACTTGTCTTTAGATGCTGAGCAAGAAGGAAACGCCCCCAAGGAATGCTCAGCCTGAGGCCTTTGGGGAGCTCCCAGCTCATGTCAAGTTGATGGGGATGATAGAGTTGGGGACGCGCAGATCCTGCTTTCCATTCGTACACCTCATCACAGTCGGGGCCCACAGCATCTGAGCAGATGAGGCCCCACATTGAGGCAGGGGGGCCTTTGGGCCTTGAGGATGCAGGAAGTAACTCCTCCTCTCCAAGGCCCCCATCGTTGCTTAATCCAACCTACTTCCTCGATGACAGAACCAGAATGAAGCTCCTCTGATTGTATGGGAAGTGTGTCCCATTTTTGCTAATTACACCGCAGAGCCTGGCCATTGAGTGAGACTGCGAAAAGGCAGTTTAAAGGGACAGTGTTGTAGGAGTTCCCATCGTTGCTCAGTGGTTAACGAATCCAACTAGGAACCATGAGGTTGCGAGTTCGATCCCTGGCCTTGCTCAGTGGGATCCGGCAGTAAGCTGTGGTGTAGGTCGCAGATGCAGCTCGGATCCTGCGTGGCTGTGGCTGTGGCATAGGCTGGCAGCTACGGCTCTAATTAGACCCCTAGCCTGGGAACCTCCACATGCCACAGGTGTGGCCCTAAAAAAAAATGAAAAAATAAAAAAGGGACAGTGTTGTAGGATGCTGTGAGACTGGCCTAAAGAGGAGGAAAGGGCTAAAGAGGGACTTCATCATAGGAATGACCAGACAGCAAGAGAAACTAGAGAACAGGGTCGGGAAAATGTCTGTTTTACAGAGGGAAGAGTGATCTGGCTCAGGAAGTGTCACTGAACAACTGTGAAATGAAGCAAGCACGTGACACATACCCATGTGAAAAGAAGCGCTAGACTGAGATTTTTTTCTTTTTAGAACGGAATTTTTTTTTTTACCCCCCAAAACCAGTATCTTTTCCTGTTTTTTTTCTTTCTTTTTCTTTTTTATGAATAGCTTGCATTTAGTGTGGCAGAGGGACACCCTTTGGCCCTCGTGCTGTCCCTTGGGGATTCGGGCTTTTCTCCTCCTCAGCTGGCCTGGGCTGGTCTGGGCTCCTCCAGCCTGCTTCGTGCCAAGGAGGAAAATGGATTTACAAGCTCCGGCCAGTTCCCGTTCTGAACTGCTCTATTCAAGGATACTTCTGGGAAGACACAAGGGTGCTCTGGGCTGGGTGCTCTGAAGGCAGCCTTAGTGTGGGGAGGTGCTTGCCAAGACACAGACGCAAGGAAGTGCCAGGGGTGGCTTGAGAGGGAGGGGTGTTTTCGAGGAGATCTAGCTCCATAGTCTTCAGTGTCTCCCCAGCTAAAATGAGTAAAAACTAATTATAAAAATAGGAAGAGGAGGAGTTCCCATCATAGCTCAGCGGAAACGAATCCGACTAGGAACCTTGAGGTTGCGGGTTCGATCCCTGGCCTTGCTCAGTGGGTTAAGGATCCGCCGTTGCCGTGAGCTGTGGTGTAGATTGCAGACGTGGCTCGGATCCCACATGGCTGTGGCGAAGGCTGGCGGCTACAGCTCCTGTTAGACCCCTAGCCTGGGAACCTCCATATGCCACAGTGCAGCTCTAAATAAAAGGCAAAAAGACAAAAAAAAAATTGTCTTCAAAGACAAAAATAATTTAAAATTTAAAAAGTCATACTAGTATACCATTTTATACCCTTTAGGAGAAAAAGAAGTATTTCTGTCAGAACAAAGCGAAACAAAAAACAGTAAAGCTATAGATGCTTCCTGTTGAAATTTTGGAAAATACAGAAATTTTTAAAAAGGTAATAAAAAACATGTATAATCTCAACTCAAATATAACCTGTTATTATTGCGGGGAATTTCCTTTCATTCTTTTTTCTATGCGTATAGATGTAGCCAATAAGAAGTGTCCCACAAAATCAGGATGCCTTTAAATTTTTCCTAAGTAAACGAAACTAAAACTAGCTCTAGCGTCTAACTACCGAATTAACCAATCCCCTCCTTCTTGGAGCTCCCCCTTCTCCTGGACTGCCCAGGACCCTGGGGCTTTTGTAACCCATGAAGGAGTCCTGTGGACACTCTGCGAAAAGCCCACAGAGCCCAAACTCCGGATGGTGGCTGTTTCTGCAATTGCTCTTCACCACCACAAGGTGTCACTCTCTGATGCCCTTGCACGGTTTCAACGTGGTGATACTGTAGGCCAGTCCTTCAGACCTAGGCCTCTTAGGCCACTCCCTTAGCACCAGGGTGCTTTTACCAGTTCCCAAGGCCTCATGCTTGGTGCCCAACCTTTTCAGACCCCACCAGTCTCAGTGTATTGCTTAATTTTTAATTTTATTCATAATATTTTTAATGTCCACAAGTTTTCTGAAATTGTAAATTTTTTAAGATTAAAAGAATATTTTTTGGAGTTCCCGTGGCACAGTGGAGACAAATCTGACTAGGAAGCATGAGGTTGTGAGTTCGATCATGACCTCGCTCAGTGGGTTAAGGATCCAGTGTTGCCGTGGCTGTGCACAGGCCTGCAGCTACAGCTCTGATTCGACCCCTAGCCCAGGAACTTCCATATGCCACATGTGCAGCCCTAAAAAGGAAAAAAAAATCAGGAGTTCCCATCGTGACTCAGTGGTTAACGAACCCAACTAGTATCCATGAGGACGTGGGTTCGATCCCTGGCCTTGCTCACTGGGTTAAGGATCCAGTGTTGCCACAAGCTGTGGTATAGGTCGCAGACATGGCTAGGATCCCACATTGCTGAGGCTGTGGTGCAGGCTGGCAGCTGCAGCTCCGATTCAACCCCTAGCCTGGGAACCTCCACATGCCGCCTATGCAGCCCTAAAAAGACAAAAGACAAAAATAAAAATAAAAAAATAAAAAGGCTAGTGGGAGTTCCCATTGTGGTCCAACAGGTTAAGGACCTGCTGTCTCTGTGAGGATGCAGGTTCAATCCCTGGCCTTGCTCAGTGGGTTAAGGATCCGGCATTGCCGCGAGCTGTGGTGTACGTAGTGCACGGATGCTGCTTGGATCCAGTGGTACCATAGCTATGGCGTAGGCCAGTAGCTGCAGCTCCAAATAATAAAATAAACATAAAAAGGCTAAGACAATACCTAACATTTCGTAACCGTGCATTATGAAGAAAAGCTAGTATTCCTTTTTGCGCTTAGAAACAAAGAAATGTATTCATGAACATTTCCAAATTTCCAGTAAAACAAGATGGAGTCCATACCCTGTAGTCTTTCAGGTTTTTTGGTTCTCATTTTGTTTTTCCCCTCTCAGCTTCTTCTCAGGGTCTTAAAACTTGAGGAGCCAGTGAAGTTTTGGGAGTTCCTGAAGGGCAAGCGCTATTTTAATTCTTTTCCAGGTATAAGTTTACCGGTTGACCCAAAGCATTTGTGCAGTTGTGCAATTTCCCTGGTGTTGTGAAAGTTTTTATTCATATGTAAGTGAATCAGACAGACCACAAGGAGGAACAGGAGAAAGAAGAATCCCCCCAGGCGGGGAAGCCCGGGGCCCTGAGGCCTGGATGTTCCTGTCCCTTGCGGATCTCTTTGTCACTCTCCAGGCCAGTCAGATGGCAGGACCCAGGAGGAAAGAGAATGGCGATGGAGCTGGGGTGGGGGCCGTGCTGGCTGGTCAGGTCCCTCTGACTGCACTTCTACCATTCTGAGAGCCTCACGGGCACACACCGGGAACCCCCTGCGTGTGGGTGGATTAGAAAAGTGAAAAACGGGAATTCTAGGGCGCAAGCAAGAACATGAGTACAGGCGAACCACGGGGTCTAGACTGTGTGGGAGGCAGAAAAGGAATAGAAAGCAAGGAGGCAAAAGAGGCAGTGGTCAGGATAAAGGGCAATCCCAGTTATCCTATGGGGGAGAGATGGGAAAAGGAGGATGGAGCTGAGGTCCTGAAGTGGAAGCCGGTTCCAGCGAGGCCAGGCCTTTGGAGGTTGAGTAGGGGGAGATGGAAGTCTCCGGGGCAGAGGAGGCGAAGGCGCCGTGAGCACAGATGGGGGAAATGTAATTGGGGTGCATCTGAAGTCACTGAGGGTGAGGGCGAGACCCTGGGATGACCGAAGCCTGGTGGCCAGGTCCCAAAGCCATCACCGAAGACCGCAGAGTGGCCTGGAGCAGAGGGCCTCAGCTAAGGGGCAGTGTCCGTGGATGGTGCGATCATTTCAGAAGCATGCTGGACGCTCCCGCAACCAGCATTGGGAACTATGCTTTTCCTGAGTTGTGCCACCAGCAGTGGAAACCCTGCACCCCCAAATCTAGATGGCGGTGCTCGTGGGGGGGCGGGCAAAGATTGGTAGGGTGTCGATGGAGAGGCCGGGTAGCTGTCCTGCTGATAATGTCGCTGTTGTTGGAATTCGGGGGAGGCCACCGAACTACCACCCCCTTCTTCCCCTCGCCTGAGTTTAGAACTCATCGCGTAATGGATTCAGGCAGAATTCGTTTCAGATGAATTACTTATCCAACAAATATTTATTGTGTTATTTACATGTGCCAGGATGTAACTCAGCAGTGAATAAAATAGCAAAATCCTCACCTTCATTGAGCTTACATTCTGGTTGAGAGATGGGTAGTAAATTTTTTTTCGAGTTTTTTTTTTTTAATTAAAGTATAGGAGTGCCTATACTTAAGTTTAAATTTAATTTAATTTAATTTAATTTAATTTAATTTACAAATCCAACTAGGAACCAGGAAGTTGTGGGTTCAGTCCCTGGCCTTCCTTGCTCCTGGTTAAGGATCCGGCATTGCCATGAGCTGTGGTGTAGGTTGCAGATGCAGCTCAGATCCTGCATTGCTGTGTCTGTGGCGAAGGCCGGCTGCTACAGCTCCAACTGAACCCCTAACCTGGGAACCTCCATGTACCTCGGGTGTGGCCCTAAAAAGCAAAATATATGCATACATACATACATATATAAATGTATAGTTGATTTACAATATTGTGCCAATTTCTGCTGTACAGCAGAGTAACTGAGTCATGGAGTCCCCGTCATGGTGCAGCAGAAACGAATCTGACTACCATGAAGTTGCAGGTTCGATCCCTGTCCTTGCTCAGTAGGTTAAGGATCTGGCGTTGCCGTGAGCTGTGGTATAGGTTGCAGATGTGGCTCGGATCCCGCGTTGCTGTGGTTGTGGTGTAGGCCAGCAGGAACAGCCCCGATTAGACCCCTAGCCTGGGAACATCCATATGCCTCGGGTGTGGCCCTAAAAAGCAAAGTTAACTAATTAAAGTCTAGTTGATTTACAAAGTTGTGCCAATTTCTGCTATACGGCAGAGTAACTCAGTCATATATATATATGTATATATATGTATATATTCTTAAAAAAATTTTATTATACTCGATTTACTGTTTCTTTCTTTTTTTTGCTTTTTTTTTTTTTTTTTTTTTTTTTTTTTTTTTTTTTTTTTTTTTTTTTTTTTTTTTTTTTTGCTTTTTAGGGCTGCACTTGCAACATATGAAAGTTCCCATGCTAAAGGTTGAATTGGAGCTGCAACTATCAGCCTATGCCATAGCCACAGCAATGCCAAATCCAGGCAGCGTCTGCGACCTACACCACAGCTCACGGCAACGCCGGATCCTTAACCCACTGAGCAAGGCCAGGGATCGAACTCACATCCTCATGATTATTAGTCAGGTTTGTTTCTGCTGAGCCACAGTGGGAACTCCCTAACTATCAATAGTTTAAGTGGGCTTACCCCTTTGAATCAGCTTGGATTTCTGGGTATCTGATGTAGAAAAACATTCAGGTATACAGAGACATGTACAAACTGAATGTAATATTAAAAAATTGGAATCCACCTAAATATTGTTCAGTAATGGAACCATTAGGAGTTCCCTTGTGGCTCAGCGGGTTAAGATCCAGTGTTGTCACTGCAGCGGCCCAGGTCACTATTGCGGCACAGGTTCAGCCCCTGGCCTGGGAACTTCCACATGCCACAGGCATGCCCCCCCAAAAAAGAGTGGTTAAGTTCATTATGATGGAGGCATATTGTTTATTCTAAGTACAGTCCATTCTCATTATTTACAGTATTTAAAAAAGAGACTATAGGAGTTCCCATCGTGGCGCAGTGGAAACAATCCGACTAGGAACCATGGGTTACGGGTTCGATCCCTGGCCTTGCTCAGTGGGTTAAGGATCCGGCGTTGCCATAGGCTGTGGTGTAGGTTGCAGACGGCTCGGATCCCTCATTGCTGCGGCTGTGGCGAAGGCCGGCAGCTACAGCTCCTGTTAGACCCCTAGCCTGGGAACCTCCATATGCCGCGGGTGCGGCCCTAGATAAGGCAAAAAGACAAAAAAAAGAGACTATAGGATCTCCATGGTGGTTCAACGGGTTAAGCATGCAGTGTTGTCATTGCAGCAGCTCAGGTCACTGCTGTGGCATGGCCTCCATCCCTGGCCCAGGAACTTCCAAGGCCCATGGGTGCGGCCAAAGACAAAAAAGAAAAAGAGAGAGAGAGAGACCTTAGGCCCAAAAGTGAGTCACTTCTGCTAAGCCCACATCACCAAACTAAAACTTAATACCTAACCTAATTGCAATTTCAGTCTCCCACAGGAATGTCAGCTTAACCAGTCAGTCTTAAGAATTTCATTAATTCTTGGAATTTCCTGGTCCACAGTAGTGAGCTAATCTGCCTGATAGACCTTTTTCCATGCCCCAAAGAAAGATGCCTTCATCCACTTTCTTTCCTTGTCTCGGCCCCCCTTTTGTCGATAAAAACCTTTCTTTTTCTGCAACGCTTTGGAGCTCTTTTCTCGCTGCAGTATCGGGATGCTGCTGGATTCACAAAATGTTAAATAAAACCAATGTGATCGTCTCTTAACAACATTCATTGTGTTCTGTAAAGTCATCGCAAACACTGAATTAGCGAATGCAGAACCATTACTCTGAGAGGAAATACAGGGTTAGGTTCCTAGCAGCCTCTAGTCACATTTTCAACAACCAGTCAGCATTTAATTTGTTTTACGTGTGTTTCTATTTATTTTATTTTTAATTTTTTTAATTTGTCTTTTTGCCTTTATCTAGAGCTGCACCCGTGGCATATGGAGGTTCCCAGGCCAGGGGTCTAACAGGAGCTGTAGCCGCCGGCCTTCGCCACAGCCACGCGGGATCCGAGCCGCGTCTGTGACCTACACCACAGCTCACGGCAACGCCGGATCCTTAACCCGCTGAGCAAGGCCAGGGATCGCACCCGCAACCTCATGGTTCCAAGTCGGATTTGTTAACCACTGAGCCACAACGGGAACTCCTACGTGTTCTCTATTTAAAGACACTTTGTTTAACATGTATTTCTTACAAATAAATTGATTACATGGTCTTTCAGTGATTTAAAGGCAGGGCCTTGGAAGCTATTTGTCTAATACGTGTTCATTTGCCACTGTCCTTATAAAACAGGAAAGCTTCATCAGCATTGCAAACTTGTTCTTCCACATAACCCTTTTCCTGTATAACATTTAGGAGGTATTTTTAAAATTCTTCCATAGCCTCTTGATCTGCAAAACCAAGCTTGCCAGGAAATTTAACATTTTTCATGCCCTTATTGCTTTTTGAAATGTTTGAGCCAGTCAGCGCTCACTGACAGGATTTTTTTCTAGACTCAGTGTCACTGTAAATTTCTTTGTCTTTCGAGCCTCACACCAGTGCTGTCAACTGTGCCTGTCATCTCACGAATCTACAAATTTAGCCACTTATCTATCTTTCCCATAGCTTCATCACGCACCATAATTGTTATTTTAGCACTTTCCGGGGCAGCCTCAGTACAGATCAGCCAATTTCCTCTTCCTTTTTCTAGGTGCTAGGCATTGTTGATTCATTAACACAGAACTCACAGCCAAGGGCGCCATGACTCATGCCTGAAGGAGGTTTACCTAACACACATATTTTCTCTCTAAGGCACGTCCCAGCCTTCTTGACCCTATGAACACTATCAAGCACTACCGCACTACACTTGGGGGCCACTTAAAAAGCGAAATCAACAAGAAGCACAAAAATACAGAAAGCGAGGCATTGAATAGACCTCACAGACACCCATGTGCAATATGAGAGCTAAAGCAGGAAGACAGAGACTGGCCTTGTTCAACCTCAGCTGGGAACGTGCTGGTTAAGCACGTTGCGCGTGTTAAGCACCGGCCTTGTTAAGCGACTCAGATTTTTTGTGTACGTGTCCACAAATGACCCTGGAAGTGCCGTGACTATTGATTTGGGGGTTAGAAATAAATTTTCAAGAGGAGGCAAATTCACAAATACGGCATCTGCACCTGAGGATGGACCATTCCTAGTTAAAGGAATATGACAGGAAGGAGTTCCCATCGTGGCTCAGTGGTTAGCGAATCTGACTAGAAACCATGAGGTTGCGGGTTCGATCCCTGGCCTTGCTCAGTGGGTTGAGGATCCGGCGTTGCCGTGAGCTGTGGTGTAGGTTGCAGAC
>PVHT021183629.1:1514496-1536487 GCA_004024745.2 Catagonus wagneri | reverse complement strand
AGCTGCAGCTATAGCCCTACGCCACAGCCACAGCAACGTGGGATCCGAGCCATGTCTGTGACCTACACCACAGCTCACGGCAATGTTGGATCCTTTCTTAACCCCCTGAGCAAGGCCAGGGATGGAACCTGCGTCCTCATGGTTGCTAGTCAGGTTCGTTAACCACTGAGCCACAATAGGAACTCCTGAAGACATAAATAAATAACATTTATTTCTAGGGGCCCCAAGGTTGGGCAGTGTTAGTGTCCTCTGCCATGAATTGCAAAGATTGTATTTCTAACTTGTTTTTTCAGTTACCATTGTTTTGCTTTTGTTGTTGTTGTTGTTGTCATCTTTTTAGGGCTACACCCATGGCATATGAAAGTTCCCAGGCTAGGGGTTGAATCCAAGCCACAGCTGCCGGCCTTCGCCACAGCCACAGCAATGCCAGATCCAAGCCACGTCTGCAACCTACACCACAGCTCACAGCAACGCCGGATCCTTAAGGCACTGAGTGAGGCCAAGTATTGAACCTGAGTCCTCATGGATACTAGTCTGGTTCATTACTGCTGAGCCATGACAGGAACGTCCAGAGTAGTTTTTAAGGGTTTTCCAGGATGTGGGATATTCACTGCTAAAACTGGGAAAATTCCAGGCAAATCAGGATGAGTTGTGCCCCGCAGATTCTAGAGTT
Organism: Catagonus wagneri; assembly: GCA_004024745.2. Taxonomy (NCBI): domain Eukaryota; kingdom Metazoa; phylum Chordata; class Mammalia; order Artiodactyla; family Tayassuidae; genus Catagonus; species Catagonus wagneri. Next base: position 1,535,814 of record PVHT021183629.1, on the reverse strand, counting down.
AGATTTGGTTTTTAATCCTAGGCTCAGCTGCTATAGTTGTGTGACACTGGGCAAGTCACTTTATCTCTTACACTTCAGTTTCCTCCTTGTAAAATGGGAATAATAAGGAATTCCCGTCCTGGCTCAGTGGTTAACGAATCTGACTAGGAACCATGAGGTTGTGGGTTCGATCCCTGGCCTCGCTCAGTGGTTTAAGGATCCGGTGTTGCCGTGAGCTGTGGTGTAGGTCACAGACGTGGCTCAGATCCCGCGTTGCTGTGGCTGTGGCGCAGGCCGGCGGCTACAGCTCCTGTTAGACCCCTAGCCTGGGAACCTCCATATGCCGCGGGTGCAGCCCTAGATAAGGCAAAAAGACTAAAAAAAAAGGGAATAATAATAGTTCTCACCTCATAGACTGAGATAACTACTTAGAACTCAGAGAATTAGGCAATTAGGTGATAATACAGAGGGTTAAGAAATAGAAATAAAATGAACGGTGAAAAGTTGTCTCATTCCTCCCTCTGTCCCTCAGGGCACAGGCCCCCAGTTCTCCCCAGAAGTAACCACTCGTCAGTTCCCTGGGTATCAATCCAGAGATAGTCTGTGAATTATACAAATATGTACACAGATCCTGTGTACATATTTGTATAAGATATGTACACATATAAAAAGATCCTTTTTTAAAAATATAAATATTAGTAGACTACACATTCCACTAACTCTTTTTTTCTTTTATATGGTTTTTTTTTTGTCTTTTTAGGGCCACACCTAAAAAGGGATCAAACCTGCATCCTCATGGATACTAGTCATGTTCATTAACTACTGAGCCACGATAGGAATTCCTTTCTCCTTTTTTTTTTAAATCTTTTTGCCTTATCTAGGGCCGCACCCACGGCATATGGAGGTTCCCAGGCTAGGGGTCTAACAGGAGCTGTAGCTGCCGGCCTACACCACAGCCACAGCAACGCGGGATCTGAGCCACGTCTGCAACCTACACCACAGCTCATGGCAACACCGGATCCTTAACCCACTGAGCAAGGCCAGGGATCGAACCCATAACGTCATGGTTCCTAGTCGGATTCGTTAACCACTGAGCCACGACGGGAACTCCATCCTTTTTTTTTTCATGTAATACTATTTCTCGGAAGACGTTCTACATCAGGACATTGAGATCTACCTTGTCATTTTTAATTATTACGTAGTATTTCCTGGCCCAGGGATTGATTGATTTTTGCTTTTTTTTTAGGGCTGTACCCACGGCATATGGAGGTTCCCAGGCTAGGGGTCCAATCGGAGCTACAGCTGCCAGCCTAGACCACAGCCACAGCACCGTGGGATCCGAGCTGTGTGTGTGACCTACACCACAGCTCACGGCAAGGCCAGATCCTTAACCTACTGAGCGAGGCCAGGGATCGAACCCACATCCTCGTGATCCTGGTTGGGTTCGTTAACCACTGAACCACGAAGGGAACTCCCAGGGGGGATTTATAATTCATTTAGCTGGTCTTCTATTGATTAAATAGAAGGGTTGTTTCTGGTCTTTTGTTAGTATAAACATTATGACAAACAATATAATGTTATCTTATATACACATCTGTGTGCACGTTCATAAGGGTGTCTCTAGGATAAATTCCTGGATATAGAAGTGCTGGGTCAACAGAGCCATTATCATTATTATTATTGCCATTATTAATTTCTAAGTCAGATGTTGAATCCATTCTTCCTTTTCTAAAGGCAGATAATAGCTGTACCTAAGCACAGAGGTCTATGTCTAGTGCCCTTTGTAAGAAGTCATTAAGTCCTTGAAGTTCCCATGTGGTGCAGCAGAAACAAATCTGCCCAGGAACCGTGAGGTTGCGAGTTCGATCCCTGGCATCGCCCAGTGGGTTAAGAATACAGCATCGCCATGAGCTGTGGTGTAGTTCGCAGACGCAGCTGGGATCCCGTGGTGCTGTGGCTGTGGCGTAGGCCTGCAGGTGTAGCTCCAGTTGGACCCCTAGCCTGAGAACCTCCATATGTGGCAGAAGTCATTAAGTCCTGGTGCTGACGCCTTGGAAAATTCTAGAATGCCTCTGCTACTTCTCCTCTCCTTTCCCACCCCCCTTCTTTCCCTGTTCACATGGGCACATGACTCCACTCCCACAGAATTCCTCAGCTCCATTAGTCAATTCGTGTTGAGATTGTGTCTCAGCCTGGGTTCCTTAGAAAAACAGAGCTCGAGGCAAAGTTTATACGCTAGCACTTTATGGGCGTCTATATGCCAAAGAAGCAGGAGTGAAGGAAAAAGGGAGCAAAGGAATGGGAAGAGCAAACATAAGACCACACGTTACTGTGCTGGCTACTGCTTTTACTTTCTGGGACTCACAGGACATCTCTGAGAAGCCAGATAAAGTGTCCGCGTCTCTGAGCGGGTCGGTGGGAGGGGGGCAGGGGGCCCAGTGTGGGGGAGGGGCAAGGACGAGGGGTAAATTTATCTACAGGCTGCCATCATCCACTGGTCAAAGTCTGCCCCTCATTGTATCAGTTCCTCCTCTCTTATGAGTTTAGCAGCCCTACTCAGGCAGCCACAGAGAAAGCTAGGACCCAAGACAGCAGTTGCAGCCTCTGCAGTCAATGCCAGGCTGCGGGGCGAGTCAGCGTGCATCCATGGACTTGGCAGTGGTCCACTGAGTCCCTTACGTGAGCAGCAATAGGGAACTCACATGGCAGAGGATGGAAGCACCGATGCTGGTATGAGGCCAGGGCCCTGTTGCTTTATGACCTCGTGTCACATGAGGGAACTTGGATCTGCCGCCACAGAGGAGTTCATTGCTAGCCTTCTGGCCAGAAACCAAGGCAAGTGCAGGACCCGTGACGGCATGTAAACTGAGTGTGCTACCCATGGTCACATGGCCATATTTCACCGACTCTGAGATGTACATTTATGACATTTCAGCATCATTGAAATCAGGATGCATCTTACAATTGACCACATGTCAGAGTATAATTTGCAGGTGTTTGCTTGTTTACTTGGTTGTGTGTTTGTTTGTTTGTTTTGGCTGCACCCGTGGCATGTATAATTTCCCAGGCCAGGGAGCAAACCAACACCCCAGTTGTGGTCTGCGACACAGCTGCGGCAACACCAGATCCTTAGCCCACTGCACCACAAGGGAATTTCCTGTAATTGGCAGTTTTATTCCCTTTCTGGGTGGCACATAAGTGTCAGATTAGATGAAATATATTAAGTTCTTTAGGCTGATGTGTAGCAACATGTCCCTTGAGACCTTGGGCCCAGAAATGTTCTCGAAAAAGAGGCATTCTCATCTCCTATGGGAAAGACCCATAACAAGGAAGAGCAATTAGCAAATTCATAAATCAGGGCTCTCATATTTCCATTGTCGCTAATAAACATGCCTTATGGTTAATATGACCATTTGCAGTGTATAGCTATAAGTGCCTGAAAATGTTTGCTAAGGTCAAGTTCAGGCTGTGAAACAAAAGTTCTTTCATGTGTTCATGATGAGTAATGGCTTTAATGAAGTCAGAAGATTAATGAATACCTCACTAGCCTTGACCAAACAAGTGTAACAGCATGATTCCCCTCTTTAAAAAAAAAAAAGTGTTATGTGTATGAGTGTGTTTAACCAGTATGCTCCAGTTGTGTGTTTATATTAATATCCTAAATTGTGATGCTTTAAAGTGTGGTCTTCAGCATCTAAATCCTCACTACTCAAAGTGTGGTCCTCAAACCAGCAGCGTTGGGCAACATCCAGGGGCTTGCTAGAAGTGCCAGATCTCAGGTCCCAGTCTGGACCTGCTGAATCAGAATATGTGTTTAAAATGCAGATTCCCAGGAGTTCCCTGGTGTTGCAAAAGGTTAAAGAGCCAGCGTTGCCACAACTGTGGCATAGGTTGCTGCTGTGATGTGGGTTCAGTTCCTGGCCTGGGAACTTCTGCCTGAAAACCTCGGGCACAGCCAAAAGATAAAAAATAAAAATAAAATAAAATGCAAGCTCCGGAGTTCCCATTGTGGCGCAGTGGAAACGAATCCAACTAGGAACCGAGAGGTTGCGTGTTCAATCCCTGGCCTGGCCCAGTGGGTCAACGATCCGGCGTTGCCGTGAGCTGTGGTGTAGGTTGCAGGCGCGGCTCGGATCTAGCGTGGCTGTGGCTGTGGCGTAGGCTGGCAGCAACAGCTCCGATTCAACCCCTAGCCTGGGAACCTCCATATGCCACAGGTGCAGCCCTAAAAAGACAAAAAGACAAAATAAATAAATAAATAAAAATAGAATGCAAGCTCCCACACCAGCTGCTGTGTGGATAAGCAAAATATGATAAATCCACACAATGGAATATTATTCAGCCATAGAAAGCGATGAAGTATTGATACATGCTATGACATAGATAAACTTTGAACGTTGTGCTAAAGGAAAAAAACCAGACACAAAAGGCCACGTGTTGTATGATCCCATTCATATGAAATGTCCAGGATAGGCAAATCCATAAGACAGAAGGTACATTAGTGTTTGCTTAGGGAATGGAGAGGGGAGGCACTGGGAGTCCTGCTAATGAGTAAGGGGTTTCTTTATTCTTTCTGTCTTTTTAGGGCCGCACCCGCAGCATATAGAAGTTCCCAGGCTAGGGGTGCAATCGGAGCTACAGCTGCCAGCCTACACCACAGCCACAGCAGCTTGAGATCCAAGTCTCATCTGTGAGCTACACCATAGTTCATGGCAACGGCGGATCCTTAACCTACTGAGAAAGGCCAGGGATCAAACCTGCATCCTCATGGATACTAGTTGGGTTCATTACCACTGAGCTACGACAGGAACTCCCTAAAGGGTTTCTTTTTGAAGTGATGGAAATGTTCTGAAATTAGGTAGTGGTGATGGTTGCCCAACATTGTGAATATACTAAAAACCACTGTGTTGTACACTTAAATCTGTGAATATTATGTTACATGAACTTTATCCCCCAAAAGTGTTAAAAATGAAGCCAAATATAGCACATTGCCTGAAACCTTTTTAAAAAAAAATTGCTTGTTTTGTTTTGTTTTGTTTGTTTGTTTCTGTCTCTTTAGGGCCCCACCCGCGGCATATGGAGGTTCCCAGGCTAGGGGTCTAACAGGAGCTGTAGCTGCCGGCCTTCTCCACAGCTACAGCAATGCGGGATCCGAGCTGCGTCTGCAACTTACACCACAGCTCACGGCAACACCGGATCTTTAAGCCACTGTGGGCCAGGGATCGAACCCACAACCGCAATGTTTCCTAGTCAGATTAGTTCCCGCTGTACCTTGACCGGAGATTCCGCCCCCCCCAGTTTTTTTTTAAAGGAGCTCCTGGTGGCCTAGTGGTTAAGAATCCGGCAGTGTCACTTCTGTGACTTGGGTTACTGCTATGGCACAATTCAATCCCAGTGCTGGGAACTTAAACACAATGCAGGCATGGCCAAAAAAAAAAAGAAAAAAGAAAAAAGAAAAATCATATATTGCTTCCTTTCCCCTCCCCCGCAGTCTAGGAAAAGAAAATGCTGCTTAAATCATTAGAAAGAAATGTCATCCCCATCCCATACTTATTGTTCCCCAAGTAATACAACTTAAAAATCTTTGAGATTGATTTTTTTGTTTTTGCTCTTTTTAGGGCTGCACCCGTGGCATATGGACGTTCCCAGGCTAGGGGCTGAATTGGAGCTGCAACTGCCCGCCTACACCACAGCCACAGAATGTTGGGATCTGAGCCGCATCTGCGACCTATACCACAGCTCATGGCAATGCCAGATCGTTAACCGACTGAGCAAAGTCAGGGGTCAAACGTATGTCTTCATGGATACTAGTCAGGTTCGTTACCACTGAGCCACAGCGGGAACTCCTGAGATTGATTTGGATCATCCACATAAGTGAATGTAAAGTTCATTTACATGTAAATAGAATGCTGGCATTAATGTCATTGAAGGAAAAATGATCAAAATATTAAAGGTGTTTAAAAATAAAATTAAAAAAAAAAACCTGCTCCCTGGGTTATTCATATGCACATTCAAGTTTGAGAGTGTCACTCTAAATCCCATCTCCTTGACTACAAGACCTCCGTGTCCTTCCCCACCCGCACCCAGAAAATTCTTCCTTTTTTTCCCTTAGAGTCCCCAGATGTGGCACTATTTCATTTGTTTTGCTCAACCCACGTCCTCCTCTCTGCTCCTGGTGTGTCCGCAGTGGCCCTGAGTCAGAGGGCTGCTCCAGCAGGCAGCGCTGCTGTCAACCACGGGTTAGGAGAGGACGGTCCTGCCCCAGGTCTGGGTTGCATGTGTCCTGAAGAGCACTTGCCAGTGGCCAAGGTCAGGGTCAGCCTCTGCTGAACATGGTTCTCTCGCTCTGCTGCCATGGGGTGGCAGGAGCAATACGGCAGAAGCCAAACTAGTCTCTAAACTGTCTTCTCTTCTCCTCCCCAGGCTGCTTCAAAAATCTCCTCTCTCCTCCTTTGAGTAAAATAGGAAAAGACAGCAGATCCCCCCACATTTAAGAAGAAATGGAGTAGGGGAAGGAAGGACGGCGTTTCCTCTTCTCCCCAGAGATATCTGAACTCTAGCTGCTGCCCAGCCAAAATTTTCTATCACGCACAGACACACAGGCACACACACACACACACAACGACATGCGTGCACACGCGCGCACACACAGATAAATACGCAGTAATCTATTAACAGCGTTTTTTTAAGTGGGTGGTAGGATTTTCTCCCTTTTATTTATCTGTATTTCTAGTTTTTCAAAAATGGACGAATGCCTATTACGTATATACTCATTGAAATAAATAAAAGCATTTTGTTAGAGGAAATAAGAACCCCCCCCTCCACGGTGATGGGATATGTGATTTCAACATGCATATTTAAATAGAGAATTTCTGTCTGGCAAAAATTAGCCTCTGAGGGTCACAAAGACGTCCTCATACGGTTCCCAGCACACAGAAAAGACTTTTATGAGGGACGTTGGGTTACCAGAGTCAGGAAATGAAGTCGGTTCCCAGATCTTGGCAGGAGGTGGTGGGGCCCTCTAAAATCTCAGGCCTCACTCCAAGTGGGGACACGCTGAACTCCATCTTCTCTAAAGACGGGGTTCCTAAAGAACTACCTCATTGTGACACCAGTTGGCGATAATCCCTGCCTGATCCTTTTTATGGTATAGACCTAGGCCTTAGAGGCTTTGTTTTGAATCTCTAACAAGGAGTTGAAATGGTTAATAATCCTGGAAATAATTCAGCTGAAAAGGACTTAAAAATAATTTTGCTATTTTTTTATTATTTGCAGGCATGGAAGTTGCTCATTTTGCTTCTCATTTTATTGTCTTTTCTGTGAGCTATCCAAACTTTGTTCGCTAAGTTTAAATGGGTTATTCTAAAATACGGCATTAAAATTAATGTGCTCATTAAGCAATATTTAAAATACAGATGGGCAAAATGTTTCTATGTTTGTGCGTGTGTGTGTGTGTGTGTGTGCGCGCATACATTATGCTTGGATATGTTTTCAAAATAGAAATTATTCATTAATGGGGAATTTTAAAATTTCGAGTGCTCAAACTTTCCCTTTCCAACTAGCTTAGTCAAAAAAGGAATATTTGATTTCTGTCATGGCTCAGCAGTATCGAACCTGACTAGGATCCATGAGGATGTGGGTTCGATCCCTGGCCTCGCTCAGTGGGTTAAGGATCGCATGTTGCTGTGAGCTGTGGTGTAGGTCGCAGACGTGGCTTGGATCCCACGTTCCTGTGGCTGTGGCCTAGACCAGCAGGTGTAGGTCTGATTCGATCCCTAGCCTGGGAAATTCCATATGCCTTTGTGGGGGCGGGGGCGGCCCTAAAAATGCAAAACAAAAAAAAAGAGAGAGAGAGAGAGGAATGTTTATTGACTCATAGAACAAGCCTAAGAAAAGTCAAGGTTATTTCTGGCCTCAGTGACCAAAGACCCAGATATTCTCAGGACCGTCTCCCGGCTTCTGCTCTCCGCTTCCCTCTCTATGTGTTGGCCTCATTCTCTCAGACTGCAGTGCGGCTGCTGGGAAACACAGCTGCTGGTAGCCTGCAGCGCCACGCCTTCCTACTGTCATCTCCAGGGAGGAAAAGGTCTTCTCCCTTTGGTCCCAGCTTAAAAAGTCCCAGGGAAGGTCCATGACAGGCTTAGCCTGGGTTACCCACACACTTCCTGACAAATCATCACGCGCAAGGCGGCCTTGTTCTGCGATGGCCTCAGTGTTAGTCAACTGCCACCTCTAATGCAAACCCTGTGACATAATAAGATGGCCATTCCCATCTGAGCCCCTGGGTGCTGTTTTCTAAAGAAAGACCATGTGACATTTCCCATGGAAGGACCAGTGTGCTGGTAGACAAATGACAAAGAGTCTCTATGTACAAATGGGATTCTATTTCAAAAACTGTCTTACCAACTCATAAAAAAAACTTTATTTTTCCATGTTCTACAACATAATTTCAGTGATAATAGCATTTGATGGCAGAACGGTATTCTATTCTGGAACACAGACATGATGACTGGAAGTGACCAGGAAGACAAGACGCACACACTGGGGATGGCAGAGCAGCAGGACAGAGGACGCCTGTGTCCTTGATGTCATCCCAGAGTTACCGCACAGCCCTGTGCTGCCTACTTCTATACTTCTTGATACATGAGAAAAATAACCCCTGATTTAGCTGAACCACAGCAATTCTCTTACACGTGGCCAAGTGCAGTTCCTTATAGAGGTACTTTAGAGCCATTAAAGTAGGTCAGGAAAGAAGTCCCCGTTGTGGCGCAGCAAAAACGAATCCAACTAGTATCCATGAGGTTGAGGGTTCGATCCCTGGCCTTGCCCAGTGGGCTAAGGATCTGGCGTTGCCATGAGCTGTGGTGTAGGTCGCCGATGCGGCTCGGATCCCGTGTTGCTATGGCTGTGGTGTAGGCTGGCAGCTGTAGCTCCAATTCGACCCCTAGCCTGGCAATTTCCATGTGCTGCAGGTTCAGCCATAAAAAGCAAAAGCAAAAAAAAAAACAAGTAGGTCAGGAAATTTATCATCACTAAGAGGGACGGGGAGTGATGATAAGAACCCTGGGAGGTTGAAAGGGAAGCTAAAATAAAGGAAATTGCAGCTTGTTCATTTTCCCAACTGTTAAGGGACAGTGACCCTAGAGCATCCCTGAGTCAATAGCCGGGAGGAAATGAGCAGAAAAGAGCAGACAGAGGATTAGAGGTGTACCCAAGGCTTCTTTGATGCTCTGTAGCATGAAGGGTTCCAGAGGTCCCTACGAGCTCCCAGTGACGGAGTGGGAGCAGCTGAAGTTGGAGCAAGGAAGCCCCCCAAAGAGTCACCATGTGGCCAAGGCTTCTGAATAGCAGTCAAAGAAGGTTCTAGACAGAGGAGACCACCAGGCTTGGGTGGGGAGGGGAAATGACAGGTACAGAGGATAAAGCAGAGATCTGATAAGGTGAGCTGCACCTCAGGTGGAGAGACCTGGAGCCCGTGGAGAAGGTCACGGAAGAAGCAGGGTCCCTTTCGCTCACACCTAAATAACGTCTTGGGGGAAGTTCCCTCGTGGTGCAGCGGTTTAAGGATCCGGCGTTGCAGCAATTGTGGCTCAGGTTGCAACTGTAGTATTATGGGTTCAATCCCCTAGCCTGGGAACTGCCACACGCCACGGGTGCGGCCAATATATAAACAAATGAACAGGAGTTCCTGTTGTGGCTCAGCAATGATGAACCCGACTAGTGTCCATGAGGATGAGGGTTCAATCCCTGGCCCCGCTCAGTGGGTGAAGGATCCGGTGGTGCCGTGAGCTGCAGTGTAGGTGGCAGATGTGGCTCGGATCTGGTGTACCTGTGACTGTGGTGTAGGCTGGCAGCTGTAGCTCCAATTTGACCCCTAGCCTGGGAAGCTCTATATGACATGGGTGCGGTCCTAAAGAGACGATAGATAGATAGATAGATAGATAGATAGATAGATAGATAGATAGATAGATAGATAGGCAGGCAGACAGACAGAGAGACAGACAGACAGATGATAGAATCTTGGAAGGAATGAGTGGCTGAAAGACCTTTGGAGGAGACAACTCTTACAGGGAGTTTGAACTCCACACTGATGAAGATTTACCAAAAGTGGACTGTTTTTTAAACCTAGAGAGACTGTTATTTTTATCTAGTAAGTTGAAGAATTGCCCAGGGAAGAGGATCTCCTGAGGAATCTAAGTTTGGTTATGGAGACATTTTTTTTTTTTAATTTTGTATAGTGTATGCGCTGTGACTGCCTCCCTCCCCTGTTTCCCATACATGTGGATCTCCACTGTAAGTCTTAACGAGGTGTCACCGGAGTTTGACGGAATATGTCCCAAGAACATGTTCTAAGATCCGCTTTAGACCTGGGAGAGCCAGCCACAATGATTCCTGCCTCCTCTGGTCGTGTCCTCATGTAGTCCTCGCCCACCCAGTACCAGGGTTGGTCTGGGTGACCACGAGCCTGCGGCAAAGGGGGTGGTGTATCACTTCCAAGAGTAGGGTAGTTTCTGTTCCTATCTCACTTAGATCACTCACTCTGGGGAAAGCAGCCGCCATGCTTGGAAGAGAGGCCTCCGTGTGCGGAAACAGCCATATGAATGATTTTGGAAGCAGATCCAGCCCCAGGCGAGCCTTCAGATAACTGAAGCCCCAACTGAGAGACCCTCAATTAGAGACACTCCACTAAGGTGTTCTAGAGTCCTGACTCACAGGAACTATAAGATAAGGAATGTTTGTTGTTTTAAACTACTAGGTTTGGGGGCAATTTGTTATGTAGCAGTAGATAACCAATACAATCCCTCTCTTAGAAATTTCAGTTACAGCACCTGCCAAAAAATCTTTCTCCCTCTTCATTGTCCACGAAGTCCTTTCACAATTTCCCTCCCCTTCTCCACTTCTTCCTCTCAGCAGAACTCTTATGCACCCAAATCCCAACAGGTCATGGTCTTCTCTCCAAGTGGCCCCCTGAGGTCCATGGTCTTATTTCCTCTACTGACTTCTCCTGTGGAGACCAAGCTTCTCTGCTCCAAGTTCCCACCTTCTCCCCACACACTTGATGATGGTGAATAAAAGACTGGGGCAGACATGGGAACAACCTAAACGTTCATTGACAGCTGAATAGATAAAGATGTGGTACATACATATGATGGAATACTACTCAGCCGTAAAAAAGAACAAATTAGAATTAATGCCATTTGCACTAACTTGAATACAACTAGAGACCCTCATACCAAATGAAGTTAAGTCAGAAAGAGAAAAGACAAATACTATAGGATATCACTTATATGAGAAATCTAAAATAGGACACAAGTGAACTTATCTACGAAACAGAAACTGACTCACAGATATGGAGAACAGACTTGTGGCTGCCAAGGGGGAGAAGAGGGGAAGTAGGATGGATAGCAGATGCAAATTATTACATTTAGAATGCATAAGCAATGAGGTCCAACTATATGGCATAGGGAGCCATATTCAATCCTGAGATAATGGGATATTGGGAAAGAATATAAAAAAGAATATATATGTATGCATAACTGAATCAATTTGCTGTACAGCAGAAATTGATACAACATCGTAAATCGACCTTGGTTTAAAAAAAAAAAAAGACTAGGGCAAAAGAAACACGGGGGGGGGGGGCATCAGAAGATAAGCATCAGCCAAATTCTTTGATTCTTCACTCATCCTCCCTCCACTCTTCCTGCTTATCGGTTGAAGAGCAACTGAGCTCCCACCTGTGGCAGAACACCAGAAAGACTCCTAAGAGGCCTTGAGATGCCTTTGAATCCCTAGGGCCTGCTAAACTGTGTTCTGGTCACATGAGGCCTGGAAACCTCAGTGTTTTCTGGATGTTCCCTGCTGTTCCTGATAAGCAAAACCAGACATTGGTCTACGGCAGACAGAATTCCCCAAACTGCTGCTGTGGTTATGTTGCAGCTGTCTAAATTGTGTAGTAAATGCTAACCAAGATGCCCCTGGTTGTATGAGAAAAAGAAGAAAAGACCAAATATTGCTTTGTATTTTCATGTCTTTTATGGTTTATCTCCTCTGTTGGGCTGTGAACTTGATGAAAGCAAGAATCAGGTGTGATTCACGTGGGTAACCACAGTGCCAGTCTTGAGTACAGAACATTCCTGGTGAAAATTTGTTAGGAGATGCACCATACACGTTTGTGGAAGGAATGGTTGAATTAGCATCAGAGTCTTCCACATTAGCCCATCCGCTAGTAGTGCAAGGCTTTTTACAGTCCATCACAAAATGTACTTTCCTTTTTTATTTTATTTATTTATTTATTTATTTATTTATTTATTTATTTATTTGCCTTTTCTAGGGCCGCACTCACAGCATATGGAGGTTCCCAGGCTAGGGGTCTAACAGGAGCTACAGCCGCCGGCCTTCGCCACAGCCACAGCAACGCGGGATCCGAGCCGCGTCTGCAACCTACACCACAGCTCACGGCAACGCCGGATTCTTTCCTTTTTTAAATTGCAGTGACTCAACGGAGTAGACAGGCATATTTTCTTCATTGTAAGGAAGGTCTTCCGTTATTTTTTAGGTAGACACCCCCCACTCCCCACCCCCCTCACCCCCTCCCCCTCAAAGTGAACACTGGCTCTCAGGTAAGATCCAGGAGTCTCCAGTTTGGAACCTAATACCACATTTCCTAGAATACTTGACACTTTTGCTGGCCTCCTCCGGCCATTAACAGGTGTATTGCCCAATGGAAAGGGGATATGCCTGGGAATTGTGCTAAGGGAAGGAAGCTCACCGTCTGTTTTCCACTAACAGCTCCTGATGGGGTTTGTTATGTCCAGTCTGAGCCGGCCTGGAACTTGTAAAGCGGCAGACGCCATTCAGGCCACGGCCGCCCGAGGGTAGGGGGAGAGAGGGACCCGGTGGAGGAGGCTGCACAGCAAGGTCGGAGTGAAGAGCTGCTAAAGGCTCTGGAAGGGCTAGGTGCCAGAGCGCCGGCGATGTAGTGACTGGTACAAGGCTGCTCCGCGCCAGTCAGCTGAGGCCGGGAGGTTCGCATCTGCAGAGCCCTCTCTGGATGTCCAGTCTTTGGATCCCCTTCTCAGCTCTGAAGAAGAGGTTCCAGAGGCCTGGCAGCTCGGGAACTGGGTTTTACACTTGTCACCGCTCGGAACTGGGCGTCCCGGTACTCCCAGTCCTTGGAGGTTTTGCTCAGGACTACATTTCCCAAAAGACTCAGCGGTGATTGACAGCTCTATAAGCCTACGGACGAGGAAGACTTCTCGTCCCAGAAACCGAGAAGCCAATGGCAAAGAGGACTGGGGCGGTGTTTTCCGGCCGCTGGCTGTCGAGCGGAGAGTCCCACCTGTGTCCCCACAGCCCTGTCATGAATCCCGGTCGGTTTCTGGGCGGGACCTCCACGGCGTTGCGGGCCGGTTCGGCTCGGCGGTGGAGGACCCTCCCTTCGTGCTCCATCCCCGACTGGGCCCCTGGGCGGTGAGTGATCCGGGGAAGATCACTGTGGCTGCCGCTCTTGCGATGCTGAGGGACGTGGACAGGGCTTGCCCGCCGACCCGACAACGTCTCTGCGGGGTCTCCGCGCTTGCCTTTCGGAGCCCGCGGGTCTTGCTGAGGACTGGGTAGAGGCAGCCGCGGTTTTCTCTGCCTTCATCTGGAAAGCTTATACTCTTAATTTGTTTTGCTCCTCGTGGCTGGTCCCCTGGTTTCAGCTTAGTTTTGCGACCCTCTGACCGCTGCACCCAGATTAGGGCCTGCACCACTGAGGGAGGAGAATGGGCGTCAGCCCTACGCATGCGGTCATGTTCCTATTAATAAACCCAGAGAATAAACCGGTGCTTCGCACAATGGCACTTAGTCACCGCACCTCCGCGCTCTAGGGCCTTGAGGTCACCCTTAAAAAGGGGCAGGGGCAGGAGACTGATTGGGAAACCGGGTTTCGCTAGCCCTGGCTAAGAACTCTCACCCGCTCAATCCCGCTGTCTCCTGCGGGATCGGTAGGGCCCCCTGTTGGGTTTTGTAATGGACATAGAAAGAAGACTTCAAAACTCATAGCAGGAGTTCCCATCGTGGCTCAGTGGTTAACGAATCCGACTAGGAACCATGAGGTTGCAGGTTCGATCCCTGGCCTTGCTCAGTGGGTTAAGGATCCGGCGTTCCCGTGAGCTGAGGTGTAGGTCGCAGACGCGGCTCGGATCCCGCGTTGCTGTGGCTGTGGCATATGCCGGTGGCTACAGCTCCTGTTAGACCCCTAGTCTGGGAACCTCCATATGCCGCCAGTGTGGCCCTAAAATGACATAAGACAACAAAAGAAAAAAAAAACTCATAACAGTTTTCACTTCCTAATGGCTTTAATTTAATTTGTTAAGGTTTTAAGCCAGAGAGATGAAAGGTGTTACCTACAGTTTTTAGGTTGTTAAAAATCAGGTCCTTGATAAGTGACCAATAATCTTGTCTGTAAATGCCTAAATGTTTCCATGAAAAGTGTTTTGCGTGCACCCTAGTAGCAGCCAGGTTCTTTGACTGGTGAGATGAAGATGTGAAACTTCCTCATCCCATTCTGGTCCATACTCCACTGAAATGCAGAATTCTCTGTAGCAGGTTCAGCTGGCTGACTTGTATTTGTTTCTATTGGAAAACTCTTTTTTAAGTGGGAAAACAAACAAATATTATCACATTTCTTTGTGACCCCCCCAATGCCTTACAAGGTATTAACTATTCAATAAATTACTGATTCATCCAGTAACCCGCCCATCTCCCCCCAAATAATTTTTTCATGATACTAACGATCATTTTACGAACGTGTTAATGGTTGTTTTCAGCCCCCAAGAATTTTGTTTTGTGCTTATCCTCATTGTATTTCGCTTAATTTTACAGCTTGTCCAGATGTTTTTTTAAACACATGTCCTTTTAAGTTCCATTTCTGACCGCATGAAGCCTTGAAATAGAGTGGTACCTAGGGCAGTTCCCTTTGGGCTTCTGCATAGTCTGTCCCTTGAGGTTGACAGCAAATATACAAGCCAGGAAAAGTCAGCTGTTCTTCTGACATAGGTATAATTGAAACTGCAGTTTACTACTTAGATGAGGAAAATGTAGTTGGAGAGGGTTCAAAACTTTCCAGAATCGAGTTATACCTCCTCCATTTATCTCGTCCATCATGGGCAATTTATTCCTCAAAAAGTTAATGTCTCCAAAAGACTGAAGTTTCTATAGATGGGAGTTTGGGAGGCCCAGGCTTCACTTGGCGATGGGAGAGTTGGTCAAGGGAAAGATGATGTAAAAACAGAGAAAGAAAAGCAACACTTCTGTTGTTGATAGCACACAGAGCCATTCTGGTCTGGGAAGGGGGGGATTGGATTGGTTGGATGTATTGGGTGGCCATGGTGGCTGTCGTACGGTTTTGGGACAGTGGCGAGACTATCTAATGAGCTATTGATACATTCTGAGGTCTCTTGCTTTAGGAACTGATGACCCTCAGTGATGTGGCTGGGGACTTCAGGGAAGAGTGGGTTACCTGGCTGCTGCTTAGAGAGTCCTCTTCAGGGACACCACCCAGCACAGTTAGAACAATGGGCTCCCAAAGGGTAAGGATGCTAACTCTCCTTTAGACTTAGATATCCTTTTCTTTTTTTGTCTTTTCAGGGCTGCACCCACGACATATGGAGCTTCCCAGGCTAGGGGTCTAATCTGAGTTGTAGCTGCTGGCTGATGCCACAGCCACAGCAACGCGGGATCCGAGCCGTGTCTCCGACCTACCCCACAGCTCACGGCAACGCCAGATCCTTAACCCACTGAGTGATGCCCCGGATCGCACCCGCAACCTCATAATTCCTCATTGGATTCATTAACCACTGAGACACGACGGGAACTCCTAGACTTAGATATCTTGAGCAGGCCCAGATCTGAGTGGTCTCAAGGGATGATGGACTCTTAGAGCTCCAGGTCTCTGTGAGAGTAATTGTTGCCTCCCTGGCAGAAAAGGAATGATTTCCATTTTTATGGCACTTAGTAATTTGCACATCTCTTTGATATTTATTGTTTTATTGATATTTACCATTCCCTCTTTGATATATATTTTTTTTCATCCCCCTCTTCCAGCTTAGGATGCGGCAGAGGGGAGAGTCCAACCCAGGTCTTTGTGGAAAAGGGGGAGCTCTCCTAATAGTTTTATTTTTTTTTTCCCTGTCACTTAAAAAACAAAAGGGAGTTCCCGTCATGGCTTAATGGTTAATGAACCCGACTAGTATCCATGAGGATGCGAGTTCAATCCTTGACCTCGCTCATTGGGTTAAGGATCCAGTGTTGCCATGAGCTGGGTGTAGGTCGCAGATGCGGCTCGGATCCCGCATTGCTGTGGCTGTGGCGCAGGCCGGCGGCTACAGCTCCTGTTAGACCCCTAGCCTGGGAACCTCCATAAAGACAAAAAAATAAAAACAAAACCAAAGAACCGCCAGAGCTCTTTCTAAAATACCATGGCTTCCCCTTCTCCCTGCTTTACTTCATATGTATTACCCAAGTAACGTTTTGTAATTGACACAATGTTTTCTTCATATTCATTGAAGAAAAAAGACAAGCAAAATGACAACAAAAGTCATCCATCCAACTACTGAAGAATTATGATCCTTCCAGTCACTTTCTTAAGTATATATGTAATTTGAAAAAAAAAAAAAGGAAAGGAAAAAAAAAGAGGAGTTCCTGTTGTGGTGCAGCGGAAACAAATCCGATTAGGATCCATGAGGTTGCGGGTTTGATCCCTGACCTAGCTCAGTGGGTTAAGGATCCGGCGTTGCCGTGAGCTGTGGTGTAGGTTGCAGATGTGGCTCGGATCCCATGTTGCTGTGGCTGTGGCATAGGCCGGCGGCTGTAGTTCTGATTAGACCCCTGGTCTGGGAACTTTCATATGCTGTGAGTGCGGCCTAAAAAAAAAGAAGAAGAAGAAGAAATTGGCATCATACCAGATTTTTCAATTGCACATTTTACTTTCTTAAACACTGTATTATGAATGTATTTGACAACAGTAAACATTGTTCTGTATATTACTTAAAATGACCACTTAGTATTTTGTTGTATAGAATACAGTAATTTACGTTAAATTGAGCCATATATGTGGCTTTTTTTGCTTTGTTCTTTTTTTTTTTTTTTTGCCACATCCATGGCATGCAGAAGTTCCTGAGCCAGCAAAGGAGCCCATGCTACAGCAGCAACTCCAGCCATTATAGTGACAACACTGGATTCTTGACCTGCTGCGTAGGTGGCCATTTTTTGACCACTTTTTACCTATAAAATGGCAATTTCATATGGCTCAATCAAATATAATTTTTTTTTTTTTGTCTTTTTGCCTTTAGAGCCGCACCCGTGGCATATGGAAGTTCCCAGGCTAGGGGTCTAACAGGAGCTGTAGCTGCCAGCCTTCACCACAGTCACAGCAACGCGGGATCCGAGCCGCATCTGCAAACTACACCACAGCTCATGGCAACACCGGATCCTTAACCCACTGAGCAAGGCCAGGGATCGAACCCGCAACCTCATGGTTCTTAGTCGGATTCGTTAACCACTGAGCCATGACGGGAACTCCAAATATAATTATTTTTTGAGGGACATGTAGGTCACTTCAAATTTTTACTGGTACTGTGATGAGTATCTCTTAGCTAATCGTCTTTTTTAAAGTCTTATTTATTTTATTTTTTTGTCTTTTTTTGTTTTTTTAGGGCCGCACCTGTGGCATACGGAGGTTCCCAGGGTAGGGGTCGAATTGGAGCTATGGGTGCCAGCCTTCACCACAAACACAGCCACTCAGGATCCGAGCCGTCTCTGTGACCTACACCACAGCTCACAGCAACGCCAGATCCTTAACCCGCTGAGCAAGGCCAGGGATCGAACCTGAGTCCTCATGGATGCTAGTCAGATTCTTTTCCACTGAACCACAATGGGAACCCCAAAAGTCTTGTTTATTGAAGTGTAATTAGTTAATAATTAGCTAATACATCTTTTGCGTAACTTTCTTCTTCTTCCTCTTCTTTTTTCTAGCTTTCTTCATTTCCTTCGAATTCCCAGAATTAAAATTGCTGGGCCAGAGAACAGACACATTTCTAAGGTCTTTGGCATTTTTGTTAAATGCCTTCCAAAAAAGATTGAATCAATTTATTTATTTCTGTGAGCATTATATGAAAGTGTCCATTTCTTCATATTCTTTCTATCACAGTGGGTATTATAATCTAAGAGTCAGGGTAAAATAGTAGTGATAGCTAACATTTATTGAGGACTTATCACTTAATCCTTACAACTCTCTCGAAAACACTGTAAAGTAAGTCTTATCGTTATCCCTATTTTATACATGAAGACACTGATGGAAACACAGAGTTTAAGTAACTTTCCTGAGGTCACACAGCTATTAAGAGGAAGTGTTAGGATTCAAACTCAGGCAATATGACACTTGAGTTTGCACTCTTCTACACTACATTGCCTGTGTCTCATTGTTTTAATTTGAATTTCTTTGCATAATGGTGAGTTTAGATGTTTTTCATGTATTTATAGGCTGCTTGTACTTTTTTATTCGTGTGCTTTTTCCCTTTTTTTTCCCCTAGCCAGTGTCTGTCTTTTTTCTCCTGACTGTATTGACTGCTGCCCTTCTGGGAAAATTTAAAAACCAAACATTACAGTTAACTTCCTTGATTCTTTCCAAGGGTGAGGTCATGACAACTTTGTTTCTGATAAAATTATCTCTCCACATGGGTTTAGCCTTGTGC
Source organism: Catagonus wagneri (assembly GCA_004024745.2). Taxonomy (NCBI): domain Eukaryota; kingdom Metazoa; phylum Chordata; class Mammalia; order Artiodactyla; family Tayassuidae; genus Catagonus; species Catagonus wagneri. The sequence goes on along the minus strand of PVHT021183629.1, from coordinate 1,517,098 downwards.
CTTCAGAGATGAGTTATTGCCCTTATTCTAGAGTTTCTATCACTCCATGTACATGTGTTTTTTTTTTTTTTGGCCTCATGCACGGCATGTGGAAGTTCCCGAGCCAGGGATTGAACCCGTGCCACAGCAGTAACCCAAGCTGGTGACAGTGCCAGATCCTTTAACCCACTGCACCACAGGACATATATATATACACATATATATATACATATATATATAATTTTTTTTAATGGGAGGAAAACAGCTTTCTCTCAGTCTCCTGGGAAGATCACCCTGTTTATCACTTTGTCATGGCTGCACCTTTTTTTTTTTTTTTTAATTTAACTTTTTAGAGCCGCACCCGTGGCATATGGAGGTTCTCAGGCTAGGGGTCGCATAGGAGCTGTAGCTGCCGGCCTGCACAGCATCCACAGCAATGCCAAATCTAAGCCATAGCTGCAACTTACACCATAGCTCACGGCATCAACGGATCCTCAACCCACTGAGCAAGGCCAGGGATTGAACCCGCGTCCTCATGGATGCCAGTCATGTTCATTAACTGCTGAGCTACGAAGAGAACTCCTCAGCTGCCCTTTAATGAGACCAAACACATGCCAGAGTTTCGCTAGGAATTCTCCTCTACCCAGGGAAGAAGGAGGGCTTGCATTTTGATCAGGCCGTGTGTGATTGGCTCAAATTGACATCCTGTGTTCACTTTCCTTGTAGGATTTCTAGACCAAGTATGATTTCCCAGCTGGAGCAGAAAGAAGAGCCGTGGGTTTTACCGCTCCAAAATTCTGAGGCAAGCAAGATCCAGAGGGAAAGTCACACAGGTGAGATGTGGTACCCAATGGGCAGAAATCTAGCATTTCAGCCCTTGTTTAAATGAGGAATTTGGAACGCTGCCCTAGACTTCCGTTCTTGCTACTGGAAGTTTAAATTTGACTTCTTGGCAAGTCAGTCATTGACCAAATATAGCTTTCATCCTAAGTAAATATTTCATAGTCTAGACCAGAACACATTTGAAAGAAGTTGACCAATTTTGATAATATGTGGATATCCTCTTGAAGGATATCAAGGTCACTCAAGATTCATCTGACCATCTTAAAATAAAAGGACTGAGGAATTCATGTTTTCTGTAAGCTCAATGATCTTCAATAAACTTTGCATAGGAGCTCCCGTCGTGGCGCAGCGGTTAACAAATCCGACTAAGAACCATGAGGTTGCAGGTTCGATTCCTGGCCTTGCTCAGTGGGTTAAGGATCCGGCATTGCCATGAGCTGTGGTGTAGGCTGCAGACGCGGCTCAGATCCCGCATTGCTGTGGCTGTGGCGAAGGCCAGCAGCTACAGCTCCTGTTAGACCCCTAGCCTGGGAACCTCCATATGCCGCAGGTATGGCCCTAAAATGACAAAAGACAAAAAAATAAAAAATAAAAATAAAAAATAAAAAAAACTTTGCACAAAGTGAAAGTCAGAGTAGTCAAATTAAATGTGGTCTGTTGCAAAAACACGAATTTTAATCTTTCTTGCTGCTTCCCGATGGTCTTTCCTGATAAGTGATAACTTTATTCTCTGTTACCTCTGTTAATTTTTCAGACTTTAAGAATCAGGTGGTAAAACTCAATCTGGTCATCTCTGAAACCACAGAACAAGGTGGAACATTGTCAGCAAGGGCCAATGAAGATATTTCTCATACTCCTCTTTGGGGAGGAACCTGGGAGAGGGGTCTTGAATTAGAAGGGCCTCCTGGAAGTCTTCCAGGAGAGGGCCAGCAGGAGCCCTTTTCACGGGAGAAGGAATTCAATAAGCTCCTGGCAGGATATATGGGAAAGAAGCCTGTGTGTGCAGAATGCGGAAAAAGCTTTAACCAGAGTTCCTATCTCATAAGACACCTAAGAACCCATACTGGCGAGAGGCCTTATAAGTGCATGGAGTGTGGGAAAGGCTTCAAGCAGAGCTCGGACCTTGTCACTCACCGCAGAACGCACACAGGAGAGAAGCCCTACCAGTGTAATGGATGTGAGAAAAAATTCAGCGACAGCTCCACCCTCATCAAACATCAGAGAACCCACACAGGGGAGAGACCCCACGGGTGCCCAGAGTGTGGGAAGACGTTTGGACGAAAGCCACACCTCATCATGCACCAAAGAACCCACACGGGAGAGAAGCCCTACAGGTGCCTCGAATGTCATAAGAGCTTCAGTCGTAGCTCAAATTTCATCACCCACCAGAGGACCCACACAGGAGCGAAGCCTTACCCGTGTCAGGACTGTGGGGAGCATTTCAGCCAGAGCTCGGATTTGATCAAGCACCAACGAACCCACACCGGAGAACGGCCCTTCCGATGCCCGCAGTGCGGGAAGGGCTTCAGAGACAGTTCTCATTTTGTAGCTCACATGAGCACGCACTCGGGAGAAAGGCCGTTCAGTTGTCCTGACTGCCCCAAAAGCTTCAGTCAGAGCTCGCATCTGGTCACGCACCAGAGGACACACACGGGGGAGAGGCCTTTTAAGTGTGACGGCTGTGAGAAGGGATTTGTGGACACCTCTGCCCTCATCAAGCACCAGCGGATCCACACGGGGGAAAGACCCTACAAATGTGGCGAGTGTGGCAAGAGCTTCA